>QVRM01005626.1:0-226215 GCA_003439945.1 Dermanyssus gallinae | reverse complement strand
TATATCTATATAGGTATCTAGGGCTCACTTTATTCACATATGTCTATATAGGTATCTAGGGCTCACTTTACTTCACATATATCTATATAGGTATCTAGGGCTCACTTACCCCATCTGGATGTATTATCGTGCAGAAGGATAAGAGCACAAACTAAGAAGTGAGTGAGCACAGAAATGCTACCTCACTGTTGCCTGTGAAAAAATGTCTTGCAATACCGGACCGCATGAGGAATACGGCTTAAACTGTTTAGGAGTTCCCACTGATCATTGAAGGCCACCAATGATATGTATGTGCATAATTTATTCAGAAAACTCCCTACAGAGGAAAAAAGAGACATAGCTCATTTGCGATTTTGTGCACTCTGTATCACGGCTAGGTTACTAGCGTAATCTTGCCGTCCTCTGCGCATGGGCCGGCCGTCGCCAGGAAGGCCTTGTGACTTATCGACTCTGCAAAATCTCATTATCACAATGTGTTTGGTTTGAGCTCTATTTCGAGCGAATAGCTTTCTCACGTACAAAACCTTGGTTATCGGATGATATTTCTGTCTAGTTACGCCCTAAGTCCCCTACCCGGTCCAAAAGTTATATCGAATCGTTGGTACATCTAAGACCAATCGGCATCCTACAAAGTATTTGCACAGTCTGTGTGCACAATAGACACTCAATTTGAAGAAATGTAGTCGGGAGTTGAAATCCAACTCTACGTCACGCTAAACTGCCACAAAAAATAGGCACAGCAGCGCTATTTCTACAAATGCCAGCAAAGTCCGTTAGACGGAGAAGTTTTTCGTTGCTGTCGCAGAACATACGATATCTGTTATGTACTTGACCACGGTATAGAGACATTTAGAACAAACATGTCTTGTGAATATATACAGACCGACCAGCATAGAATTAAAACATTTTTGAGGCGGTCGTTTTTAATTCTAGACCATCCCCCTTCCCGAGCTTTGAATCGCCGAGCGACACATCTTCTCTGTGCCAGAGGTCACAATAAATCTATTCGGAGGTAGCTTCAAGGAAAATATGTTTAATCTTCTTCGAAGTCAGCCCATAAGATGCTGCCTCTTAATGAATAGTTAAATGCATTTATTTGACAAAATAACGCAGGTCTAATTATAGCGCAATCAGACGCCGCTAGTCTATTCCGATTTCTGTTGAATCATAATAGATTGATAAAGACAAAAGATAGTCCTGTAAAATAGCCGATAAGAACAATTCGGAAATGCCGGTTGATATTTCTGATACGTAGAAGCGACTCAACATGCGACACCCAGAAAGACATAACAAAGTGTTCTAGCAGTTGGACTTCTTGTGAAGTAGTGTGTAGGAAGAATCGATCTACATTGCTTAGAGTAGTTTTAAAATCCTATTGCTTGAATGGGACACCATATATTAGACATCGATACCGGTTATTACAGGAACTGGTAAAAAGGCATGAAAAATGCCACACACAGCGTGTCATGAAGCTAGACAAAGGACCTTGGTAGCAAGGGCAGCGAAAAATGCAGCAAGGGTATATGATTAATGAAACTTGTCTACCCAACATACGCTAATTGAAAACTACCGATACATTGTGCTCTCTGAAAAATTTGACAACTTTGATTCTCAAATTAGTTATGGGAGAAACCTGTCAAATCAAAGGCCCATCATAGTGAGCTCGTGGCAGCTAACGACGAGCCTTGGGACATCTCCATCAAAAACACTAAACTCTTAAACGGGGAACGTCAGCTAAAAGAGTAGATGCGTTTGCAATTATAAGAAAAAACGAAACATAAATCAACTCTTCAATTGGAAAATTGAAAAGTCACTTCCGTGGATTGATCCATGGTGATCGACCGAAAGATCTACGAAAGACGCACTTGTTACGTGTATCCCTGAAGCTTTCGTCCATGCATTTGCATTGGATTGCGATCCGTGCTCAGAAATAGTCGAATACGACGTGTGGGCCATTGTATCGCTAGATAATTAGATAGGAATGAACCAACACAGAGCACACAAAGCGGCATGGTATCTGTTTCTCTACGCTAGCACAGTCGTTACGTACAATAACAGTTTCACCTGACAACCACCTGGCGACAGTAACGCAGTAACGGCAATTATCCAAAGTGTATCCAAAAACAAAGCTGAAACAAAGCCTTGCCAACTTGCCCACTAAGCAGTCACTAATGCGAACAGCGAGTGCTGTTCCGTGCTCACAATAAGCTCGAGCCACCACCATGGTGACTCTAGTCCATCTTGGTTGACGTGGCTACGCAATGCGTTGCCTAGAAAGTAGCCATTTTGCACTGAGTTCATACATAGCTTCACGAGCTCATGCGCCGCACGTACTACGCGCCACCTCACGAGAGCAAGACACTCTCCATCGGCCGTAGCCATAGGCATGCGCATACTCTTCCATACGCAGCACACATAGAGTGCATCACTTCATAATTCACTTTCTCTCCGCAAAAGCACTTGCGTAGTAGGTTAGTCATGCATATGATCGCCATACATATGCATGACGTTCTACGTTTTAGATGGTTGAGTAAATGATACTCATTAGATATGTACGTATTAAATAAACCACTTCTGCGCTGTTGATGACTGAACAAATAACTAAACTCATAATGTGAACTAACCCGCCGCGATGCGTGTCCATAGCAGTATAATCAGTATGGCCGCTCCACAACATATCGACAATGAATAACGAATATCTCGGCTAGTGACGTGCTTTCGGGCCATAAATACCGTTTTGACCTGCAGAATGTCAAATATATTATGGGGGAGATAAATAACCCAGCGCGCGTCATGTTTGCAAACACGATGATTCGTCGGTCCACAGGTCGTCGATTGTAGAAGTAATTAGTGTCTTTAACACTTTTCGACGATACGTTAACTATTCGGGAACTACGCTGTCGCACGAAACGTACACAAATCTTAGAGTTGTTTTACGTCTCCAATAATTTGATAACAATGAAGCAACCTTGCGCATTGTAAGTGGGCCGCGTGCTTTTCCTAGCTTGTGCTACAATACCTTCAAGTACTTGGTCTGCCGTTAGGTCTATGGCCGCCCGATACTTTGTTGTCTATGGAAGGCTATTACAGGAGAAAGTACAGCGTTAAATCACCTTTCTTTGCAGCATTTTCAGGCCACGCTGTTACATCAGGAAAGCCCGCATTTAACTTTCGTCTAAATGCCCAACGTATATTAGTGACGAAACTATGGCCGTATCTGTTGTAGTAGGCATATATATACAAATTTGTTTCACCAGAAATTGGTAGATATTACCTAAAATTCATGTCGGCTAATAACGTCTTTCGCAACTGCAGGCGTCGAACCAGCTTTATTTCCTTGCATTGCAGTATGTGGTATCGGTCAGTATTACATGTGCCACAATATTTACAGACCGTCTTCAATTTCAAAGCAATACCATTTTAGGCATATACATATATTGGTGGTAGCCATGCCAGGTAGATCTACAGAGTACGCATCTGTTTACTTGTATTCACTGCTTCCAGCGGCCTGCCGTAAATGCAGGACCGTCAGTGAAACTCTTCATGGCAAAGCACACATTACGCTTTTCTCTATAGGCACAATATTGCTTTACAACCAGTGCGCTGAAATCGTATTTGTCCTGGATAAGATTTCTACAACGCTTCGCTTTGGCATAGTTCCCGCGCCAAGGCTGTCGATGCGTTAGGCGGCAGTCCAAGCATATACTTCACAAAATTCGCTTTTATTTTGTCTATTTCTTTCATTGTGTCTAAGGTTAAGTTTGATGGCAATGGCCCGAAGGCAGTGTTATAATCGGAGCTATTTTTACCTTAAAAAGGTTTATTCCAGTCTTGTGTAATATCTCCAAGTAGCGTCATGGCCGATACTGCTTTGCACGCTTCTTCTCTATGTGTCTTGTATGCTAGGTTCGGGTGTTAAGATAACCCCGAGCTAGCTAGCTAAATTGACTTACTATTTGACATTTTGGTATTAACCCGTGATGATATAGTCAAGACTGGCGTATCGGCCTCCTCGAGAAAATCGAAGGATTTTTGTCCTGGATGTAATTGTTGTATGTATTAATTGTAGGCTTATACTGTGCGCACCATTGAGTCATTTCAGTAAGGTAAAAACTGTAGGTGTATTCTTGTCTTGGCCGGTCAGCGTAGAATACATGCGGGGCTAACAATTTAAAGTGTTTGGCTTAACCACCTGCAACATAAAGGATGAATAAGAAAAGCTTGCCGTGTCGCCTTGTGACTAGCGCAATGGTCTGTCTGTATAATCTCTTGCGCAATACAGTGAGGCCCATTTCTAATTGTGATGTCGTTCGCAGTGAGAATGCCCTCCGATTAGGTGAACATTTGACCTAATCTCAAAATTTGGATTTACCACGATACGCCTGAGTGTACTGAATAGTGTACTACAAAAATAGTGCACCTGGTAAATGTGCGTTAAAAAAGTCGAATAGTGTTTTATTAGCCGATCAATGTGCGTCATATATATTTATTTGCATAAAGATTCTTACTTCTGAACCGTTTACATAGAGGCTTTGGCTCTTTCGCCATTACTTTGCCAAAGTAAAAGGAGCACCAAGTTCCACGACCTTCAACATCCGACGGAATTTCAGAGATTTCTTAATATTTCATTTAAGAAGCACGCCCGCGTAAGCCATGATAAGGCTATGACTCACATCTCTACAGCCGCAATAACAAAATTGCACAAATGAATATCCTTACCCACTGTATTCTCCTGGATTGGCCTTTTGGGATTTTTCTTTTCTTAGACATTGAGATCTGGCTCGGGGTAATAACATTTTTGTCCGATTAAGAAATTATCGTTGAGGTGGGTGCGTTCTTTTTATGGAGGCCTCAAGGCTTCCTTTATTTCCCAAGAGATCAAAAAGTTAGAACACCGCTTTACTACGTGTGCACAGCTCCATGATGCGACTGCGGTGTGAGAATTATCTTAAAAGTAGATCATTTTGGTGCTTGCTCTGGTTACTGAATGAACAACTCACGCAGAGAAGGCAGTAGCCGGCCAAGTTTGCCCTTGCCGGCGCCTCAGTCAGATCATTTGGGCCGCATAAAACTATAAAAGTCGCGACAACCGCTTGCAGACCTGATCTTTCGACCCATCTGTTATTAGTGCCAAAAGCTGGGTTACAAAGCGGCGGAATTTGAAGAAACGGCGGACGCAACCAGGCCCAGTATTTATGTGGAGATCTGGAGCACATGGTCCGGGGAAACAGGCTGCGCGGTCTCCTTGCACTATCGTTGTGAAGTTCCGGAGAATATCCCGCCAGACATGCTTGAAGAGATCTTGTGCGCGGTATAGCGCCTGCCATCCGGCAAGACCTCGGGTCCGGTAGGCACCTGAGAGCCGCGCTCACCTAACGCTGATCACCAAACCGGGATCCGGACAGATGTGCCCTGTTGTAGCCAATCGCTGGAGCTTGTAAACTCTTTCCCGTACTTAGGCCTGAGACTACACTATACATCTGCTACTACATATCTGAGACTACATTTCGGCGGCAGGTGTCGCACGTCTATTGTCTCTATTAATACAGATGTGATAGACCCTCAAATACTGTCTCTGAGTGCGTCTTTTTGAGCTTAAGATTACTGCCAATGCTGAGCTATAGCCTTGGCAGGGTGTGGGGCCATCCTTCAGTGGCAAATTTTGCGCAACTGCAGAGGTGCCTTACAATGTATATGAAGCGTCTTCTTTGCTTGCTGCGGACGACAGCAAACCGCTTCTTGTACCTGCTAGCAGGTTGTGAACCGGCACTGGTCAGGCTTAGGCCACCTATTACAGGACCACTTCAGCAATTTCTAGCCTGAAGGCTGAAGGACCAGACTGGCACGGGGATCAGTCCCATCCCTCCCCGGTCCAGTACTCGAAGACACAGGTGAGGGTTAAGCACGAGGCTCCCCCGTCGTGGTTTCGGAGTACTGCTTTACAATTCCTAGTTAGGAGGGGGTTGGGGGAGGTGTTTTATGTGGGTATTACAAGCGCACAGGCTTTAGCCATATACTCTCCGCCGGTGTTGAACCCCACACTGCCCGCCAGTAATACTATCGGACGTGCGTAAAATCATTTTCCCCTCTTAAAAAACGCAAGCCTGATTAATAGCGCACATTCCGTTGCTGATAGAACCAGGCTTTTGGTGTATTCCAGAACCCCAGGTCTATCTAGGAATGATGAAAAAGACCTGACGGTCTGATTTTGACGCCCTTTGAGCGCGGCCGCATGCTATAGAAGCTGCAGGCCCCCTTACTCTACTGATTCCAGCGCTTTCTAGAACTCGGCTTTCGCTCTGCTAAGCAGCCGTTGCAGACACAAGCTCTGGGTGCGGTGCCAATGTTGTAGACGATCCAAGCTGATTCAGCGCGTAGATAGAAGCCTTAACTTAGTTTCGACGACAGACTCGCGAACATTGAATTCTTTGCGTCAGAGGCTGTCGCTCGACACTCAATAAGGAAATGCAGCGTCTGGTTGGGGGCCCATTGTTGATCTGGGCGAACCCTGGGTTAGAGAATTCGTGACCGCACGTTTGCGCAAAGACAATGGTCCACTCCAAAGTTCTAACGAGGTTATATAACTAGAACTACAGCGCGTGTTATAAATATATATATATATAGCTGTCCCGAAGATCTTTTCCGACAGCGCACGCAGAGCTTGGTGAAAATGAACAGTGCAAACACCTATTGGCTCATGGATCCCAGCTAATTTATTAAGGGGTACAGAAGCAGAATTGTTCCCTCGGTCTCATCTCACTTAACAAGTGCTTGGAGAAGATGACATTTCAGCAACCTGGTCGGAATGCTTGTTTGACGTTATCTTTAAATGCACCCGACCGGCGGACGACGGCGGTGGCACCTCATGGGCTTATCTGCCGGAGCTCGATATTGCTTTATGTAAGTACTACCTCTCCCCAAACAGAAACTTTAACGAGTTTTTAGATGTTATTACAACGTCAGATGATACTTATCGTTACGTTGCTATGCACTGACAGTCGGGCGCCGGCATGGACTGCATACGCCTAAATAGTAGCATCATAAATCGGGCCCGGTCGTTGTCGATACGCCATCAACAAGGACAAAACGATCGCCAGCTAGCTGACGCCCTTGGCCACATTAATCGTCTACAACAGCGTGCATGGCGCCTGCCGTAGCGGACGGTAATAGGAAAGCACCGTGAGCCGCCTTTTTATCTGGGAGATTTGGAAAATGCATAATGCACGGTCGGTGTTAGCAAACAACAACAACAACACCTAGTATAGGACCCTCACCCACTAAAAACCTCAATTCCCCCTTACGGTTTGGAATTGTGCCGGACAATTATTCGAGACTATGCAATTACGTTTTGCTCATTCTGCTCCACGTGCGAAACGCGTTTAATACAGCGAATTCGCTAGTAATAATGGACACGCTTGAACATGAGAGGCATATTCTTCTACATGTGGCGGGCTCTTTCCTTGTATCTTGACGCGCGCTCGCTTTGGCAAACGGTAAGGTCTACCTTGTCGCGGCGGGCGTCCCACAGGGTATAGTGCTCCGGCCGATCGTTCTTGAGCATAGCGTACAACGCGGTCCTGCGGTTAGACGCCCTGCCGGACAAAGTGGGCACAATCGCTGATCGTCAACGCACGGGCGGAGGTTGTGCCAGTGGCGCAAGCGAACACGGCGCTTTACAACTGGCCTCCTCGAAAGACCGAGGCTCTCTACTGAACCGGTCGCCGGAGTACTAGGCTGGCATCCTTGGAGCTTACCCGCTACCGACTGACTATTACACAAAAGACACGGCACCTAAGCGTAACGCTAGACACAGGCCTCAACGGTCTCCCACACCCAGCGCATTACCCAGAGGGCCACGAAGGTATCCGTCAATTTAGCGCCAACTTTCTTCGCAAGGGGCACAAGCAGGCCAAGCGAAACTTCTAATGGCTGTGGCAGAGGCCATTGCGCTGTATGCTGCACCCATATGGGCTAGTATGGCGTAAGTGCTGACAGATCCAAACCCTTTCGGCATAATCAAGGCGGAGGACTGAGGGCCCCTCGCAGTTTACCGCACAGGCTTTACCTTACGAAAGCAGCACGACCGCGATCATCGTGGTCAGCATGCTCGAGTTGGCATCGGACTGACATGCTGGTATCCGATACCTGCTTGCACTTACGCGCGAAAATACTTTCCAGGAGAACTGCCGCAAATCGCGATTCAACACTGGATTGCCAGTGACCACTCTCCGGAGGGACTTACTTCCTGATCGTAGGCTGAATGTATTCGTAGGCTGAGGAGAATTCGCAGCATGCGACTTCCCTCTCCAGCTCCCGCGGTAATAATTCACAACTCTGAACAAGGAGGCGGTGTTTAGTGGGTATCACGTGGGGATTGAGTTGAGTCATTTCACACTACCCTCTATTAACATTGCGAGTGTGCGTAAAGGAATTTTCCACCTCTTTAAGAGCGTTCTAAAACAAAGGCTTCAATCTGGCCCTTGTTTAGGTGTTAGAAACAGCAAGGGACATATTGTCCTCCTCTCACACATAATTATGGTAATCCGCTTTTAACGAGGTAATGTCAGCATTGTTGCCAAGACCTTAATCTATCGAAGCCATAGAAGATCATAGAAAAAGACAGTCCTATTGCTTTTCAACCTGGAAGTCGCCTCAGTGGCGTCACATGGTATCGCAATTGGGATATAAATTTGGGAATACCTATCCCTAGCTCTGCAGCTTATCGGTCTCGACACAGTAAAGAAAACGTTCCGTAAAATAGTTTTAGTCTTCCTAGAAGGTACAAAACAGGGTAACTTAGTCTGCCTAGATCGACGACTTGCATAGAGCATTTTGTATATGGCCGTCAACTCCTACCTGCGCCTTAACTGCAAGAGTTAAAGCTTCCGAGTAGAAAATGAGAGGTATTAGAAGCGTTTTACAGCACGTTGTTGAAAAGTGCGTGGATAAAACCCTTGTTCGAGTAGCGCCACTCACCCGCTTCTCTGTCCACGGTTTTCACAACAAACTGTGCCACCAAACTGGATTTCCTTGCCTTTGCGATGAGTGTCGCTGAACTTAATATCACCATGCAACATGTCAATCGGTGCCAGCTATTTTAGTATTAGACTAGTGATACTTTCTAGGGAAGCACATTTGAAACAAAAATAAATGCCGTTTTCGAAACTTCAATACGATACCGAAAAGTGATCTAATAAAACGTTGTATTATGAAGCGCCAGTATGGATACATCACATGCGACAATTCGCCTAGAAATAACTACTTCAAAGGCTCACACGAGTAAAATTATACAATGGGTTTACATTACCAACAAAAGGAACTGCTTGCTTAAAAACTAAGAGCGTATTGCAAATATTTAACATACAATTACAAAATGCGACTTACATGTTGACAATCAATATTATTTGTATTATATTATAACGCTGCAAGCGCCACAGCGCACAGTAATGAACAGCTGCCATCACTTCGGCCATCGAGCCTCACGCGGCCATCACGTCAACCATCGAGCTTCACGCGGCCATCGCGTCGGCCATCGAGCTTCACGCGGCCATCGCGTCGACCATTGAGAGCCTCAACGCCGAGATTGACCTCAAAGGGGCACTATTAGACGCCCAGTACGATTTCCGTAAGGGAAAGTCCACGCCTGTTGCCCTTAAACGGGTCTTAAAGCGGGCAGCCGAGCATCTAACGAAGATCCCAAAAACAAGGGACTTTGTTGTGCTCATCCCCTGGATGTCAAGAAGCCTTCAACTCGATGAGCTGAAAACTGGCCATGGACGCAACGAGGCGCAATGAGATCTCGCCATACATTTGAGATGTTTCGAGTTTTTCAAAGAAACAGAGTTCCTCATAATGCCTATTACCCTAGGCAGTAGGGTAACCTACTGGGTGACTCCAGGAGCCAGTTTATCCAGCATGCCGAGGAGCAAGCCCCCCCTACATCGTGAGTATAATCCGCATTCTAGCCGCAGTCCTCGGAAAGACCATGGTACCGCAATAGTAGAGATCTGCTATCACGAGAATGCCATATGCCCTGCCGCCTTGCACCGGTTGCGCTAGATGATGACACCCAGGCGAGTTAATATTGAAGATGACAGGGAGAGAGATTGCATGTGGCACGGTGAAGGCGTACAGCAAGTGTCAAGTGTGTCACCTCCCTTCGATAATTTCGTGCTGCCTATCGGAAAGAAGGCTGTCGGCCGGCGACCAGGAGTATGAGCTCTACGCGGGGGTTCCTCAGAGGTCGGTCTTGGGGCCGAGTTTGTGGAACCTAGCCTACGACGGAGTCCTCGAGCTGCCGGACTTACCGGCGTGTGTTGACATTCTAGCCTATGCCGATGACTTGGCGCTGGTTATCACGGCACGAGAAGCTAGGGTCCCGGAGTATGCCGCTAATGAAGCCTTGGAGCAGGTAACAGAGTGGATGGAAGACAATTATCTAAGACTGGCACCGCACAAGGCGGAAACACAGTACCTCACAGGCAAGAAGAAACATCCGCCTGCGTCTAAACGGTCATCCTGTCAAGCGTGTTCGGGCAGCAAAGCACGTCGGACTGGTACTCGACAAAGGCCTCAGTGGATTGGCGCATATCCAGCATGTGGCTGGCAAAGCCCATAAGGTCGCGGCCGGCCAGGCGCGGCTAATGCCCAGAGTTAGTGGCTGCACAGAAGACAAGCGGCGCCTACTGGCCAGTGTAGCAAAGTCGGTACGCTGTACGCGGCTCCAGTGTGGGCAGACATGGCGTCTTCCGATGGAGACCTGATGACACTGACGCGGCTCAAGTGGAAGAGATACTCACGGCGGCCTGTGAGGCGGCGGGACCTCACCCCCGCGGGTCAAAACGAAGAACTTCCAAGAACTGGTGGTCCGAAGAGGTAGAAAAACGCGAAAGGAGTGCATAAGACCAAATCGGACATTTACGCGCGCCCACTCTTGGCTAGCTTGCCGCCGGTGAATGGGGGCCACAGAGTACGAGCTCGTTGCACGGAAGGCTAGGGCACTGGCTCTGCAGAATATCTACAGGGAGATGCGCCGAGCCTTCAATACCCGGATTGCAGGGGCCAAAGACACCGCGTCGAAGGAACTAATGGAGGCCGTCGAGGTGGATCCCTGGGGCAAAACAAGGTGGTCATGGGTAAGCTTCGGCGCCCACTTCCACCCATCCCGCCCGACCAGATTGCAACGACGGTCACGACGCTCTTCCGACATCAAGCTCAGCGCCCAGCAGACGATATCGCCGTGGCGCCCGAAAACATACCACCGGTCACGCCCGAACAGGTGTTCGCTGCGCGGGAAAGACTGGCAACCGGAAAGGCACCAGAACCTGACGGGATCCCACCAGAGATGGCGAAGCTATTCGCCGACAGATATCCCAAGGAGGTGGCCCCACTCGTCACCCGGCTGCTAATCGAGGGGCACTACCCAGAGCAATCGAAAATAGCGCAACTAGTGCTAATTCACAAACAAGAGGCGGCAACGGACTCGGCACTACACAGACCCATATGCCTACTAAAGACCGCAGGCAAGCTAGTGGAAAATATTTTAGTCGCACGTCTAAACGCGGAAATCGAGACAAAACAGGCCTTATCGGAACATCAATACGGTTTTCGACGGGGCCGCATACCGCTCGACGCACTGCAACGGGTTTTACATCACGCCAGGCAAAAAGCCGCGAAGTCTTTAAAAACCTGGTCATACGTGCTTTTAATACTCTTAGACGTTCGTAACGCTTTTAACACAGTTAACTGGGGAGTCATCATGACTGCGCTGAAACGACGGCGAATATCCCCCTACCTCTGCCGCATAATAGCATCTTACCTGGAAGACAGGTCTCTTAGAGCCGGAGACAGCAAGTATGAACTAAGCTCGAGCGTCCCGCAGGAATCCGTATTTGGCCCGGTTCTCTGGAACATCGCATACGATGGAGTTTCGCGAATGGAGGGTCTGCCTGACGGAGTGGAAACCTTACCATACGCCGATGACCTAGCGCTGCTGACGACAGCCAGACGGGAAACTCAACTACAGGAGCTGGCAAATATTGCTCTGGACAAAGTGGCCGTGTGGATGCGTGAGCATCATCTCCAACAGGCGCCACAAAAAACGGAGGCACTTTACCTCACGGGGCTAAAGCGAACGAGGTGGTTCTATCTGACTCCTCGGGCCAACCCATAGCAATCAAGAAAGAGGCCAAGTACCTAGGGGTCCTCTTGGACACCGGACTTACAGGTGCGGCGCATATCGTCCACGTTGCCCGCAAGGTCGCTGGGGTCGCGCAGAATATTGCACGTATTCTCCCGCGAGAGGGAGGGGCGTCTGAGAGACGGAGACGGCTTCTAGCGACCGTGGCGGATTGACGGCGATGTACGCGGCATCCGTCTGGGCAGACCTTGCCCTCCGGACGGCGCGGAACCGGGGCGCACTCAGAGCCGCGCAGAGGGGAATGGCCATAAGAGTCAGCAGGGCCTCTCGCATGGTGTCTACGGATGCTCTGATAGTACTGGCCCACCAGGATGCCAATGCACCCCAGAAGGCTTTGCCCTGGAAAGGCAGGCCGCAAAGATCAATAAAATGATCGAGGGCTGTGACACTGAAGAGGATCTCAAAAGCCTCTTCTCAGAAGACTGGGCTTCAGCTGTCTACATAAGGGTGACAACCCTCGGAGCCAGCATAACAAGGGATAGTCCCCTCCGGGTGCTTGTGGCCAGGGAGGGGGACGCATCCGACAGTGCCACTTGAAGGAACATGGCCTGCCAGTTCCAGGGCATTGCCGGGGAAGCCAGAAGCACGGCAGGCGTGGTACTGTCCCGCCAAATAACGGAGTCGAGAGACGACGGGGAGCAAACTACCAGGGCGCTGGTGGCATTTCGGCTTCCTAAAGACGCGACGCTGCTTCAGCACAAGAATCTCCTGGAGCAAGTACTAATAAAGGCGAAGACCCTCATAGGCCCAGAAGACCTACCGGCAATCCCTTGCTACATGACCAGCCAGGGAGAGCGGACGGGAATCGACAAGCTCCTCGAGTGCCTGGTCTGCACTCACGAGCTGCGTCTAGCAGTTACCCTCGTAGCGGGAAAACGGGTTGCCGAGGCTTCGAAAAGTCCCACGTCTACGTCAACGACTACCGTTCTACTTAAAAAGAAGGAAGGGAAGACCTGCGCAGAAACCATTAGGGATCTTAGGGCCAAGGTGGACCCTGGCTCCTACAAGGTCTCGGTCAAACGGGCACAACACCTTCCCAGCGGGGACGTGAGACTTGTAGTGACGGAGGCGGCGCCAGGAGGGGCCAGCGCATTCCTCGTTGTCCTACAGGCGGCCGGGGAGAGCGAGGCGAGCCTCGACCGGTCCTCCCTCAAGCGTCTGATTGTCAGAGACATCATGGAGGGGACAACGGCAAAGGAAGTCGAGGAGGCGCTCCGCAGAGGACCATCATATACTTGAGTTTCACGTGACCATCTCCCGCGAGCGACCGCCCACAACGCTTCGTCCTACAACCAGGCGCCAGGAGGTCAACGAGATCCGAGAGTCCCTTAGGACCCTTATCAACCAGGACGGGATGCCAACAACGCTCGCGGGCCTCCAAAACCTCTTCAAGGCCGCCTGCGGAGTCGTCACGAGCCGCGGAGCACACCACATCAGGAAAAGGTGCATCCGGGCACGGCGCCTCCACACCCGCGCTCGGCGAGCCGCCCTGCAACACGGCGCAGAATATAAAAGGCTACCGGGAAAGG
Organism: Dermanyssus gallinae; assembly: GCA_003439945.1. Taxonomy (NCBI): domain Eukaryota; kingdom Metazoa; phylum Arthropoda; class Arachnida; order Mesostigmata; family Dermanyssidae; genus Dermanyssus; species Dermanyssus gallinae. The sequence continues at coordinate 212,487 of QVRM01005626.1, read as the reverse complement.
CACCGGGCCCAGACGGGATCCCCGTCTTCGCGATTAAACTCCTGCTGAAGGAATACCTAGAGGCGCCGCGGGTGGCCGCCGCGGCGACGGAGATGCTTTGGACAGGCATGTTCCCTATCTCATGGAAGGCCGCGGACCTCATGCTAATACCCAAGGGCCCCGGCTCGTGCCGGCCCATATGCCTTCTCGGCTTCCTGGCCAACCCCTTCGAGTCCATCGTCGAGGCACGACTCCGAGAGTTCGCGGAGGAGAACGGCCTCCTTTCCGAGGCCCAATATGGGTTTCGTAAAGTTCGCTCAACCATCGCAGCGATAAAAAAAATCCAAGTAAAGGCCGAAAGTATTCGCGACTCCCCGCCCGGACGCCGAGATCTATTTTTAGCAATACTACTGGACGTGAAAAACGCTTTTAATAGCCTCCCGTGGAGAGTCATCCTGGATACTCTCCACAGGAAAAGGGTGCCCTTTTACTTAAGACGGGTTTTATCGAGTTACCTGCATGACAGGATTATACAGTTACACGACCAAACTTTTAACATGACCGCAGGGGTGCCGTAGGGATCAATACTAGGCCCCCTGCTATGGAACATCACGTACCATGACGTGCTGCGGCTGGAGGATCTCCCACCCGGGGTCGAACTCCTCGCCTACGCTGACGACCTAGTCCTCACCGTCCAGACCCGGACAATGGGCCAGCTTGAGGTGCGTGCGAATGGAGCCCATTTCGACATTGCGCACTGGATGCAAATAACGGGGCTTACCCTGGCCCCCGCTAAAAGCGAAGCTATTTTCCTGGTTGGTCGGAGGGGCTTTCCCCCGCCGCACCTTGTCCTGGAGGACCAGGAAATTGCTTTAGTCAATACTGCAAAGTACCTCGTGGTCTTCCTGGACCGGGGCCTCCGGTGTACTGAACACCTACGGCGGGTGTCAGAGAGGGCATTGAAGATCGCCAATAGTTTCGCGCGCCACATGCCAAACACCTGCGGCCCTAAACAAACAAGAAGAAGGATTATTATGTCCGTGGCCGAGTCAGTCGCCTTATACGGGGCTCCGGCCTGGCCTACCAACGCTCTGAAGACTAAGGTAAATAGAACCCGCTTACGGCGGGCTTAACGGGTCGGAGCCCTTAGGGTCACCATGGCGTACCGCACGGTTAGCACAGCGGCGGCGCTCGTGCTCGCGGGCACTATTCTATGGGACCTGAAGGCAGAAGAGCGCCGCCGCCTATGGGGCGACCAGAGCCTTCAGAAGGAAGAGGCACGGAAACACACATTGCAGCTATGGCAGGGGGAGTGAGATGGCCTGGCGGAGGGGGACCCAGGTGCCAGTCTTCGCAAGCTGGTCCCTAACATCAAGGACTGGCTGTACCGGCCCGGCGGGGAGCTCACCTTCCACACTACCCAGATTTTGACGGGGCACGGCGACTTTCAGTCTTACCTATTCAGGATCGGGAAGGCCCCTAGCCCCACGTGCGTCCACTGCGGCAATGGACTCGAGGACACTCCAGAGCACACAGCTCTGGCGTGTGCCGTATGGGCGGAACAACGTCACCCCTTGAGGACTCTAATGAATACGGACATTTTTAATCTACGCGACGTCGTTCTGAAAATGACAGAATCCCTGGAACACTGAAACTTGACAACAGCGATGTTAACAAGATTTTACAAGCTAAGACATCGGCCAACAAGCTGCGACTTTTGCGATTCCCTGCAGCTCCCACGGACAACTTTTGCCAGGAGTAAGAAAACTCGTCTGTGCCCTCTGATTGTTTGATATATGCGCAAGCAGTTCCCAGTCAGTTGGGGGACAGGAATATGACTGGTCTTTAGTGGGTTGGAGCCCCACACTGCCAGGGACTCCCTGCAGTGGTGCCCGTGTGTGCAACCGCATTTTACAGCTAGTCCTTAAAAAATCTCCGGGATCTCCTGGCCAAAGAGAGAAGCGAACACCATCTCGATGGGAACTGGGACCTCGCGCAGGCACAACAAAAGACACTGGAGCTGTGAAATAATGAATGGCGACGTTACCTCGACATCATGAGGAAAAACTGAACCTGGAGACGGCGAGCCGAGCCCGTTACGACCAAGCCCCTTTAAGGGGCAGTCGAGAGGAGGAGCCGAGGGAGGGAGAAGGAAGGGAGCAGCTAGGCCCTCGGGAGGATCTCGACGCATCTCCCCAGGACGGGCAAGCGTTGGCTAGGCGCATAGAGCGCTAGAACACAAGACTCCCCTCTCAGGGTTGTCAAAGTAATGCCATGGCAATATTGGGCCTTGGGGGGTGGGGAGGATATCGGTTTTAGTGGGTGCGAGTCCCACACTAGGTGCTGCTAGCTGCAGTAGCGCTTATGCATTATGCATTTTCGAGACCTTAAAAAAACGACATGGCGTTAAGGACACAAAGAAATAGGAAAGCGCTTTGATCGCCACCGCGGCCGGTAGCCATTCGTGTCTGCCGAGCATACCGCACGGTGTCGACCGCGGCCCTCCTGGTCCTGTCCGAGATGCTGCCATAGGATCTGCTGGCAAGTGAGCGGGCCGAAACGTAAAAGAATGGCAAGCTAAACTCAACAACAATCAGCCGAGAGACCCTCAGAGGTCGCCCGCGGGGAGCTGGATCAGAGACCTCATTCCTGACCTGAGGCATAATGCGACCGCAACGGTCAGCTGTCAAATGGTACGACACAGGGCTGATCGGGCACAGCCAGTTTTAAACGTACATTGTAAGAATTACGAAGGCAAGTTTCGACATCTGTGCGTTATACAGATCGGGTGAGACGGATGATGTTGAACACAGTTTTGCGGTGTCCGGCTCTCTAAGCAGACAAACACGCGTGTGCTACAACAGTGAGGGGAAAGCCGATCAAGGAGGTTGTAGCACACATGCTGGCATCGGTGAAGGCGTGGAGGGAGTCCTGTGCCCTCTTCGAGGCTATCATGCCGAGAGATCCAGTCGAGAGGGAGCGCCCGCTGGTCAAAGGCAAAAAATTGGAATTGGAGTGGAAATTGACAACAATGGCGAACCCGCCTTGGGATTAGGCAGAGACAGCCAGGGCCACTTCAGGGGATGGCTCTCGCCAGATCCCTAGGTGGCAGAGCTGTGGAAGCAACGGTCTGACTGACGTGCCTGAGCTACACTAAGGCAGACATGGGGCGCCGGATGATGCCAGACTTAAGTGGAATGTAGAAGTTAGTGTAATACCCGCTTCCATGGATGCGAAGCAATGCTTACGCAATTACAAATCCCCTGGAGGTGGGGCGGGACGCGGGTTTACTGGGTAACCGAGTCCTAGACTAGTCACCATGGCTGGGGTGGCGCATGTCCATCAGGATTCCCGTAATACCCCAGAGTAATGCTGAGTAGTTTCAGCATAAAGAACGACTGCCGCGCACGTGGCCCAGTGTGCAGGAACATGCATGTATTTTTGAATATGCATTAAACTGACTGAATGGAGTATTGCAAGCTCAGGTGACAAAATACAACTAGAAATAGTTGTGGTTATTCTAACATTGCTACTCTTAATGTATGGTCTTGAGAAGCAAATGTGGCCCATTTATAAGACAACCGAGCGTCAAGCACTGGCTGTTCGAAGTAGGTTAAAGAAGATAAGAAAATAGGCCTGCTAAAATTTCTTAATTGTGCTTCACAAAAGACATAAAGGATAAAATTAGAAATATACTTGAGCAGAAATAAATATTTTTAGATTTACAATTATATATATATATATATATATATATATATATAAGAAAATAAAAAAACAGGCTGGAACAGAAAACGCGAGACTCGTGAACACGACTCACAGGAGCTAATCATTTTAAACAGCTTCCTATATATTGCAACAGAAGTTTAAAAAATGTATTATTTTTTCTGGTCCTTAATTTGGTAACGTAGCGCAAATCGTTTATTCTAGAGAATACGAGGTATATTGATGTACGTATTGCTGACGTCTACCAGTATTTGCAGGTGAATAGTCAAGCTAAATTAGATGAAGCTGTTTAGTCAATTTGGGGTATTTGAGATTACATTCTTTAGACGAAACTTCTTTATCAAAAATTTACAGCGAGCCATGTGTCTCAGTGCCGCTGTGCTGCGTTAGCAACAAACAATTAATTACATAGTATTAACTACTCAGTCAAATGTATTAAGTTGTGATTATTCGAACATTGCTAGCATCTTGTCCTTTGCCCGAAAAGACGCACGCCGACTGATGGAGCAACCCTACTCAGACTTATTGATTGATATGAGTAAACGATTTAGATTCGTTTGTAGCCGGTGACTATTTAAAACCACAATAATTGCAGTTTTGATAGGGAGAAAACGATACAGAGCACTGTTTTGCGCTATCGTCTGATATCGATAGCTGCAGATATGCTGCCCATGCTGGGCTTCCTGTTCATTATCGTCTACGTGGTATCGGGTCAGTAAATACGCTAAATCAAATAGACATATCTTTCTAGAAAATTTAGCTATCTAGATGACTGATTCAATCTTGTATCGGCATCTGGTAGCAATCACTAGGTCTTTGTGGCGTGCTTATTTCCCGGTCAATCACCATGGTGTGGATAGTGGTTTTGACATTACGTAGATAGATTAGCTATCCCGTACTGCTTTTGTTACGAGCTGCGTATGCACCCACAAGCGACATACGCAAATGTAGGCCAATGCAGGTTCGCGTCACCTGCTAAGAAATATCGTGTTATGCGTATTTAGTCGGACTATACATATATATATATATATATATATATATATATGTATACATATATATATACATATATATATATATATATATATATATATATATATATATATATATATATATGTTTTTTTTTTCTTTAATAGAGGTAACTGGTAAAAGGCGTTATGCACACCGGGCGACGTTGTTAAAGCCTCGGTAGTGTGGGACTCGCACCCATTAAAATACAGTTGTCCTCTTTGCCCCTTGACGGGGGGAGGCCGCAGTACTGTCTTCTCGAGATTACTTCGCCTGGCCACTCTTCTTGCCATTTAGGCTGCTCGGCTTTGTGCGGCGGTTATTTTCGCCTCAGAGAGACCTTGTGCGAATCTTCTTACTAGAATCCAGGATTTGTAATCTTTGAGGAGCGCCTCTACAAGGGCCTGGCATGTCAGGGGGTTCTGCAGTCCTAGGTTCCGGGACAATAGCTCTCGCTCAGTGTCGAAGAAGGAGCACCGCTCATAGCAGTGCCTAACATCATCCTGCTCCCCCGAGTTGCACATGCGGCATACAGGGGAGTCAGTTTTACCGATGCGGTGTAGGTACTGCTGAAAACAGGCACCATGGCCTGTTAACAGTTGCGCGAGTGGGTAGGTAAGCGAGCCGTGTTTGAGGCTTTACCATTTTTTAAGATCAGGAAGTATTGATCTTGTCCAATATCCAGGATGGCCCGGCTGGATTGCTTCCCATTGCTGGCTCCATTCGCTTAGTGTGTCGGTTCTGCTGACTAGTGTGCCCTCCGTCAGAACGTTGGTTACAGGGTTTCTTGATGCCAATTATTTTACTCTCAAGTCCCAGAGAATTTGTCTGGAGAGTACCTGTACGGCTGCTGTGGAGGCCGTGCGACTTGCTCGTGTTAGGTTAAGCGCCATAGGTCTTTGGGTCTTGTTGAGGAGGCGACGTGTTGTAGCTCTTGTAGTAGTGCGTTCCCATAAGGGTGCGGCGTATAACATGATGCTATTACTGATGCTAAGAGTCGGCGCCGAGAGTCGCTTGCCCCTCTGGTCCGTGGGATGATTTTCCGTAACTCCGCTGAGGCTTTGGCTGCTTTTTTAGCTGCATAGCGCACATGAGGTGTTCCTGTGAGAGCTCTATCCAGGATCACGCCCAGGTACTTGACCACGGGCGTGGGTGTTATTGGATGGCCTTCCAGGTGTAAATTTAGGTTGCGTGGAGGACGCTTCAGACCGTTTAGAAGGATTGCTTCCGTTTTTTTGTGAAGCCAGTTTGAGGCCAAGCGTGCGGAGGTGTTGTCGGATATCCGCCAAGGCTCCGTTGGCTGTACCTTCGAGCAAATCCTCGTCACTGGCGGTAACAATCAGTGCAAGATCGTCTGCGTAGGCGATAGAAAAAACTCCCGGGGGATGCGGCAGTCTTAGTACTCCATCATAGGTTATGTTCCACAGGGTTGGTCCCAGTACAGATCCTTGGGGAACCCCGGCAGTGACGGCGTAGTCCACTCCATCGTATGTAGATGCTCGGTCCTTTAGATACGACGCTAGGATACGTCGTAGGTAAGGAGTTACGCCTTTATTTCCAAGTGCTTGGTTTATGGCGTCCCACGAGAGCGTATTAAACGCGTTTTTGACATCAATAAGAACGGCCAGGCAGTGCGCCCGGTTTGCGATAGGCGAATTTCTTTGTGTTTCAGCTATGTTTAGAACTTTGCTGATAGCCGAGTGTGTGGAGTGCCCGGCGCGGGAACTATGCTGGTTTTCTGACAGCGCTTTCTTGTCTTCTAATTCTGTAACTAGTCGCCCGTTGATAATATGCTCAGCTGCCTTGGATAGGCAGGAGAGCATGCTTATAGGGCGGTATGCTGAGGGGTCTCCTTGTAGCTTCCCAAGCTAATTTGTCCATCATGTGTTTGAATACCTTTGGATGGTTCTTTAGGAGTACGCGTACTGCTTGAGGGGGGGCAGCATCTGGGCCCGGCGCTTTCCCTGGTCGTATGCGTTCAGCCACTATTCTGATCTCTTGAATTGAGATTGGCTCGAAGGAGAGATCTGAGGTTTCTTCAAAGAGTACCGACTCCGGCAATGGTCTTTGTGGAAAGAGCGCATTTACAATCAGTCGCGCTACTTCTACAGGTAAAGGCGGCTGTGCGCGGCGCATTTTTTTCGCACATTCTTGTATCCATTGCCCCAAGGGTTTCCCTCGACCTCCTCACCTAGAGAGATCCAGTAGTCTTTTTTACTAACTTTAATGGCTTTATGTAAGGCTTTTCGTGTTTCTTTGTACTTTTCCCATAGGTTGAAGAGTTCTTGTCGGTGCCTTGCTCTGCGGCGCGTGCATACTCGCCGTATGCGGCGGCAGGCCCTTCGCTTTTCGGCAATCCGATTATTCCACCAGTAGCACGGTGGACAATTGTTTATCTTAGGGTGTGGGCGGGAGCTGGACTCTCGGCAGGCTTCCTCTAGTAGTGTAGAGATTTCTGCTGCCGAGCATTCAGTGAGGTTATGTACTTTTCTTCTTAATGCTTTCTGCAGTCGGGTATAATTTAGCCTGGGAAAGCGTTGCGGTTTTGTAGGACGATTAAGCTGGGAAGAAGTTAGATTGACAGAGAAGGTTACGTAGAGATGGTCGGATAGAGTTTCTGCTTCCTCGTGAATCCTCCAGTCGGTTACTCGGTGCGATAGTCCCTCTGATGCAAATGTCAGGTCTAATATTGATTTGTGCCTGTTATTATCAAAGGTGTATCCCTGGGGGTTCATGAGTTGTAGATCCGCCCGGGTTGCCCATTCTAGCAGGATCTCTCCCTTCCTTGATGAGGACCTGCTTCCCCACAGACTGTGGGCCGCATTGAAGTCCCCTCCCACAATCGCCTTTTGGTGACCGCGAGCGCTCATGCTGAGGTCCAGTTCTTCAAGGAAGTCCTCTTATTCCTGTAGGGTAAAGTTCGGAGAGATATAGACTGAGTAGATCGCGAAGTCGTAAGTGGTAATAAAGAAGAAGTGGGTCCCCTGTCCCACTGACGTAGGCGAGTATCTTGTAGGAAATACCTTGATCGAAGCGGATTTGTTACCAGCGTGGGGCCCGGGTTGAGAAAGCTGTGTGGTAGGGGTCTCGGAGAGAAGCAGGATTTCTATGTCGTTTTCGGTTGCGAATTGGGACGCCAGATCGTATGCTCTGGGGGCTCTACGGAGGTTTATTTGCAGTATTTTAATTTTGCTGGTCATTTTGATTGTGGCTTACTCGGAGGTTTGTAACCCGTTGTCTATATGCTGGGCATTGTGTTGTAGTGGCGTAGTGTCCATCTACGTTGCATACGTAGCACCTACTATTGGCCGTGCAGCTCTTTGTAACGAGTCCTTGTCCTCCGCATTTGAAGCAGCGAGGTTGGGTTGGTCGGGCTGCGGTACAGTCCCTGGCCGTGTGGTTAAAGCTCAAGCACAGTAAGCACTGCGGTACCGAGACCATTTCGTCTATGCGGCACCGAGTCCAACCAAGGTGTATATGTCTTTGACGTAGCAATATTTGGGCTTCCTCTGGTGGCATTTTAACAATGCACGAGAAGTCGCCCGCCCGGGTTTTCTTTAGCGGGGTTAAGGTAAAAGCCATTTCCGGTGATCCGTTCTTGGTAAGCGCTTTGAGGATGTCTTTCGGCTCGATAGACTCATCTAGGTCCCGGATTATCATAGCCTTGGTCTGTAAGACTGCTTGGGCTGTCGCTTCCAAAGACGCCTTCGCCTTTATGTGCTGAAGAAATCTGCCGGTGGCATCGGGAGTAGTCTCTTGCACGATCAGTCGGATTTCGCCTGTAGCTGTTCTTGAGGCTCTTTTAACGTCCACTCCAGCTGTCGCTGGGTCAATGTTGTTCCTGAGTGCACGTAGGGCTTCAGCATAGGATGCATTGCCTGACTTCACGACAACTGTAAAGGTTGAGTCAGGCTTCTTTCCCTTCTCTTTGTCGTGGGCCTCTTCTATTTTTCGGCCTTTAACTCGGATTTCTAGGGTCATTCCTAGATGTTTCGCGGGGGCTTGCTCTAATACTTTTTTCAACAGAGTAATATCGGCTGTTGCCGGGATGGCCACTGCCGCTGCCTGGATGTCTCTAGTCCTAAGGAAGCCGCAGAGACTGGTTGCTGCCTCTCTTAGGACTTGCAAAGAAAAATCGTTTTCGTTTTCTTCAGCATGCGGGATCATCCGTGCGTAAAGTGCTCGTGTTGGAGCTGGAGTGTTTTCAACTCCCTCGATTGTTAGGATGTCCTGATTTTGCAGGAAAATAGTCTTCCCTTCCTTAAGGTGCGGCAATGTATCCTGCAGTCCAGGGAACTGTGGCGATAGTCGGTTTATAAGGCGTTCGTCTTTGTCGGACTTTTGTGAAAGCAGTAAGGCTCTTGCTGGGGCCTTGACAGCTAAAATACTTGCTTTACTGAAACTGGTGGTAGTATAAGTGCGCGCCGGCCACTCCCTTTGCATGAGGTCTGCATATTGTTCGTCGGTTAGTTCTTCTTTAACGAGAAGGCCTTGTATCTCTGCAGCTATAAATTCCTCTGGCGGCGGGAGAGGTACAAGCTCTGGGAGTGGGTCGGTATTTGTTTCGACGGACTGTCCCTTTGTTCTGGCGGGAGTGAAACCTACGTCAAGCGCTCTACGGCAGATTTCACGTATATTTAGGCCCATAGTTCGCACTGCCTTAGAGATTTGCAGGTGCGTAGTTCGGTGTTTGCTGACTAGTTGTTCTATGTCGGCCACTGACGTCAGTAGGAACTGTAGGTCTTTTTCGTTTGCATAGCTAGGCGAAGAAGGCTCTTCTTGCTCAGGACTAGTAGGCGCGCGGGTTTTCTTCTCTGATTCAGGAGTGTAGCTAGCTTTTCTCTTAAGGGAGGCAGATCTAGGCTCGCTCTGAGTGTCCATGGCTTCGTCTGGGAGTGTTGCTTGCTCAGGTTTTGCTACTGGTAAAGGCGGCTGTTCCTGAGCCTGTTTTGTCTGGAGGCTCGCTTGTCGATTCAGAGCGCGTCTACTGAATTGTGACGCAGGTCTCCATGCTTCCTCAAGCATGCTAGAGTTCCTCTTCATGTAACTCTTGAGTAGCTGAGGGCCCTGCCGGCCTGCCGCCAGAGGCGGCCATCACGGAGGGGGGTGGCAAGACTGAGACCTGCCGGGCTTAAGTCTTGAGTCGCCGAGTCTGTGCTCAGCTACTCCCGTCCTTCAATTAGCGAATGTGCGTGTATTACCCGCACTTGCTAATCTGTCGCTCTCGAGTTATCGCGTACGTGGCGCCGTTCGAGTTGCTGCACGCGGCCGTGTTTCGAAATTGCACGTCGAGACTATGATATATATATATATATATATATATATATATAATTGTATGTATATATTTTGATATATGTATGTATATATATATATATATAATTATATATGTATCCTGTCATCTATTATATGTATCTTATTGTATCTTTCTTGTTATATATCATATTTATTCTGATCTATCTATCTCTCTGTCATGTCCTCTCTCTCTCTGTCCCCTGTCATCCTCTCTGTCTGTCTCTCTTTATGTCTGTATCCTCTTCTTATTTATCCTATGTATCTTGTATGCTGGTGTGTGACTCGGCACGATTTGTCCGGCCCCTACCCACTAAACCTACCTCTCATAACGCCCTTGACACAGTCCAGATCTTCGTTTAATAGTACTATGGGCCGTGGGGGTGACTTCCGGACTATCTAACCAGGTTCGCCTGCTTGTTTGGCGAAGTCTGCTCTCTGGCTGGCGTGCCTTGTGACAAGAGAGAATAATTTTCTCTTCTTGCGCTAATCCTGTCGTAACTCGCTCTTCTCTGCGTCCCGCATAGTTTCTTCTCCGTCAGCACCTCTCGCGCAACCGCTGCTCCAAGGGTCCATGCTGCTGGTTCTGAGCAGATGAAATCCATGAATAGGGCTAGCCCATCTCTCGGGAGCACGAAAGGGTGTTTAGGTCTCTGGGCACCCGCGTTCGTCCAACTATCTCTCACCCTGTTGCTTGCCTTACGTCTAGCCTCTTCCCAGCACGGGCATTCTAGAAGAGTATGTGCCGCGTCATCTTCAACGCCCAGCGTGCAGAACATGCACGTATCCGAAGGCGCCTTACCGATCCTGTATAAATAGGACTGGAAATCTCCGTGACCGGTGACTATTTGCGTTAGGAAAAAGTCCATGTCACCTCCGGGCCTATTCAGCCATTTCTCGACGTTCGGTATCAGATCACGGACCTTGGCTCCCGCCTCGTCCTTCCTGAGGCTCTCCCATTCCGCCTGCCATCGCAGAAGTGTTACTTTCGTTTCCTCTTCCTTTGCTTCCTTTGTCGTCCTATCTGGACCACGCTCCCAGTCTTCGTCTTTCATCTGCTTTGAGGTCCCAGGGCGGGGTCCCTGCCAGAACCAAAGCTGCCGCTGTGCTCACGGTCCTGTAGGCCTGTGTGATGCGAAGAGCCGGTACCCGTTGGGCTCCGGCTCCGGAAGGCGAGTAGGCCTTTTCGATGTGTTTCTCCGCACTTCTTTTTGAACCATACCGGTGCACCGTACAGGACGATGGATTCCGCCACCGACATGACCAGCCTTCTCCTTGAGGCTCTGCTAGGTCCGTAGATATTTGGCAGGATTTTGGCGATATCGTTTGCCGCTTTGCTTGCCTTTATGATTGCCTTCTTTAGGTGAGGCACTCCTGTGAGTCCCCGGTCTAGTTGGACGCCTAGGTATCTTACCTCCTTGCTGAATATTATACTTGTTCCCTGCAGTCGTAGATTCATCTCTCTGCAGTGCTTTCTTCCTATGAGCAGCACTGCCTCTGACTTCTCAGGAGCTAGTTCCAGTCCAGCTCTCTCCATCCACCTTTCGACTGCCTTGAGCGATTTGTTAGCGGCTAGCTCTAATTCTTCTGCTGTTCGGGCCTTAACCATAATTGCTAGGTCATCCGCATAGGCCTGCAGGTGGACCCCTCCTGGGAGTCCTGGCAGCCTTAGTACATCGTCATAGGCAATGTTCCATAGTAACGGGCCAATGATCGATCCCTGCGGAACTCCCGCTGTCATCTGGAATGAAACCCCAGCACAGGAGATTACTCTATCCTGTAGGTAGCTTGATGTGAGCTTTGCCAAGTAGGGCGGGACGCCCTTCTTGTGTAGGGTATCTTAGATTACTTTCCAGGGAAGACTATTAAAAGCGTTTCGCACATCAAGCATAACCGCCATAAACAGGTCCCTGGTTTGCGGTGTCGAGCTATATAGCCTTTCAGCATCTGAGATAACCCTGTATATCGCAGTAAGGGCCGACCTATGCTTGCGGAATCCGTACTGTGAGATCGAGAGAAGGCCGTTTTCCTCCGCGAAGTTTCTTAACCTCTCCTCAAAGATTGCCTCAAAACATTTCGCCAGTGAGTATTGGCACTTCCCTTAGCCTCTTTAAGCTTCCGCCTTAACTTCATGCATAATTTGCGAGCATCCTTGATCCTTTCGTTCCACCAGTAATTTGGCTCTACTACGCCCGTTCTTTTGGGATGTATGGCTAGCGTACTGGCCACCTCCCATGCTCTTTGAACCACTTTCCTGTACCTTGCTATGTCTTGCAGGCTATCACATTTTGCTATTTCGGCCTGAAAGGCCTTCTTAAAGGCGTCTTCACTCTTAAGTTTACGCCGAGGAATACCTGGTTTCCGTGGTGGTTGAGACTTTACCGCCTCAAGAACCCATTCGATGCAATTGTGATCACTGAGATTCTCTTCTCTTGCAAGAACCTTCCAGCCTCCGATCGCCTGTGCTGTGTTTTCATTGGCCAAGGTGATGTCGATAAAAGACTCTTGTCCGTTTCTTTGGAAAGTCGGTTCCGCGCCGTCGTTTATCACAGTCAGGTTGTTGGCGGCCATCCAGTCCACCAGGAGCTGCCCCCTGCGATCCGTACGGGCTGGACCCCCACAACTCAGCGGCAGAATTGAAGTCTCCGGCTAGTACTATGCTCTCGTCATTACTTCTGTCTTTTTGCATCGAGACAGCCAGATCATCTAGGTATGCTTCGAACTCCTGTACGGAACAGTTAGGGCTTATATAGCACGAGTATACTCGGCCTGCTCCCTCTACTTCGATCCAGGCATATCCGGTGCCGGCGCCCTGCTTTCTTAGTTGTATCGAGCTGTCCCGGATTATTATGCACGCATTTTTATCCTTGCTTGTCTCCATTATCCATTCTGTTTTAGTTTTCCCCAATGTAACGTTAGGCTCACTAACGAGAACGATTGCCGCTCCTTGCTTTGCTGCGATGTCTTCCACCATCGTATGGGCGTGGCGGCTTCTATTGCAGTTAACCTGGATGACTTTGATCGGACTTGCTATTTTGTGGCTGTGGTTGGATCTCCTGCACCAGAGGCGTCGGATTTGAAACCGTCGTTGGCGGTCGCGTTTACCGAACGGTTTCCGGCACCACCCTTTGTGCTCCATCCTTCCTCGTCCGCGACAACTCTGCGAGCTTCCTTTCGGAGCTGCTTCCGGCTGGCTGCTTCTCTCTCCTTGGTTGCTTGCTCTTTAGTTTGTGTGATCTTGTCTAGGGCAGCCTGCTTCTTGTCCTCTATAGCCTTCTTGTACTTTGGACAGGCCATGGAACTGGCTGTATGTCCGTCACTCTTCGCATTCGACGCAGTGTGCCGTTTGCTTTGTGCACTCTCGGATCATGTGGCCGCTTACTCCGCACCTAAAACATCTCGGAGCGTCTGCCTTGGGGTCCTTGCATTCTCTAGCTAGGTGGCCGATTTTCTGACAATTATAACACGTGGGGAGGTTGATCCACTCCTCAGGCCTGCACATATAATTCCCAAGAGTAAACCGCTTTAGGGCCAGTAGCCTCTTTGCGGCCGCCCTCGGTAGGGTGACTAGACATTTCCACCCTCCCTTTTCTCCGCGTCTAGGATCTTCTGTGCGATGCTGACCTCTTCCGGGAGCCCCAGCTTGTCTCTAAGCTCCTTTTTGATTTTGACCGAGTCCATGAAGGGATCGACGTCCCACAGTACTAGAGTCGTGTTGGCGCCCTGAGTATCGCGGACACTGACCTCTCGCGCGGCACCGTTTCTGATAGCGTCCGCGAAGGTGGCTCTTCCGCCCGGCCTGGTCTCTGAGATCCTAATGATTAGATCTCCGTCCTTTGTTTCAGTTACTTGGCCCATCCTCACCCCGGCCTCCTGGGGTTTGACGAATGCGCTGATATGTCGACGTGTTTCCTCAAGCGTTTCCCCTTCATTGACCTTGATCCTTACTGTGCTTTGTCCGAGAACCTCCTGTCGCCCTCGGGGCGTGCTCCGTGCTAGGGCAGGGGTTAGACCCTTTCTGGCTGCCAGTTCCACCTTGCCATTTACTCTTCTGCAGCAAGCTTCTACTGCTTTTCTGATTGAGGGGCCTTCCCATTCCTCTGAAATATGCAGCGTCGGAAGTTCCTCGCCCGAGAGCGCTCTACATCGGCCTATAACCCTCGCCAACATATTTAGGAAACTTTTTGGCGTGTCCGCCTGCGCCGCTACGCCCACGACTAGTATTCTGGCTTTGCCCTGCGTTTATGTGCGAGCATGCTTTTCTTGACCGTTACCACAGTCTTCTACTTCCATAACGTCGCTGCTTCTTAGTTTATTGGCGATTTCCCTATCTTTGGCCGATCCGTGTGCCACAAGCATGGCCCTGATCTTTCTAACTTCGGTAATGTCTCTTTTGACCAGCGTTGTACACTGGAAGGTTGCTTCAGGCCACTCCTTGGAAATTAGAGCTACTATGTCTTCATCTGTATTCGTTGCTAAGGCTTCAACGATCTGCCTAGCTACCTCAGCGTCTTTCAGCTGTTTTAGGTGCTCTGCTTCGATCTCCTTGTTACACAGTTTACACGTTGGTTTTTCTATCGTGAAACGCCCTTCTTGCGATACTTCTGCGTAAGTATTCAAACTGTGCAGTCGTCTCGCCTCCTCAAGCTTTGCCTTGTAATCTGCTAGCAGCTTGTCCTTTTCGTCCAGCATGCTCTTGCTTACAGCTAGCCTCTTGTCCCTTTTTTCGCATGCCTCCACGAGCTTTGCGTACTCTTCTTGCCAGTCTGCGTTGTCTTCTTCAGGAGTTTTTTCTTTTTATATGTATATATATATATATATATATATATATATATTATATATATATATATATATATATATGTATATATATATGTATATATATATCTATATATCTATATGTATATCTATATAGGTCTATACATTATACTTCTCTTGTCTGATCTCTTGTCCTTCTGTCTGTCTCTCTCTTGTCTGCCTCTCTCTGTCTGTCTCTCTCTGTATGATTCTCTCTCTCTATCTCTCTCTCTCTCTCTCTCTCTGTCTCTGTCTAGTCTCTTGTCTCTTCTCTCTCTGTTCTCTCTCTCTATCTCTCTTCTTCTCTCTCTCTTCCTAAGCGCGCTATCCTTACACTCCCGCCCTTTTCGCGCTTCTCCCGCGCGCCACTATCGGAGTGCCCCCGCGGCCTTCCGGAAGACCCCCCACACTTCCCCTACGGGGTTCCGCATGTACCACCTACTACACCGTACCGGTAGACTCTAACCTCGCGATTCCGCGTTACACCCCAGAATTAATCGCCCCCATAAGAGCACTACGACCACTCCAGTGCAGGGGGGCCCCACTGTAAGCTGAGGAGCCAAAAGGTCATCCAGACCGGCGTTCTGCCTTCGTGTGGTGGTCTCGCTTTCTTGTGCCTATTAAGCCAAGGGCAGGAGGCGTCCACACGGTTACCCTAGTTTGCTAAAGCCCGGGGCTTACGTGTAGCCGGGACAGTGTGCAGAACACTTTCCCCGTATACGAAATGCCTTAACAGCCCTCGCATGGGCCAAGAACAGGATGACAATATAAATCGTTGCCACCCAACCGATATCGTATGCCCTGCCGGCCCCCGGTGCCGCCAGCCGCGCCACAAAAGTGACCTCGGGAAAGTTACTTTAGGGATTTTACACGCTGACTAACTTACATGTGGGCCAGTGAAGGTCCCCGCAGCCGTGGAGTCACGCACCAGCGGCCAAGGCCGGTAAGAGAGTCATCGTTACTCCGCAATTGAATTAAACCGTCAGGCGAGAGTGGAAGACCTGCATTGCTTCGGAGAGTGATTACATTTTTCGTTAACTGAGACGAGCAACATGCACGTCGACATAAATTAAGAAATGAATTTTTTTTTTAATAAATGCTTATTTAACCGAGTTGAACTAGACCCCAAAAGTTTGTAGGACGGTTTCTGTAAGACCCTCCCTATATATATATATATATATATATATATATATATATATATATATATATATATATATATATATATAACTATGCTAAGCTTGGATTATTCTCTCTGTTGTTAAGATGTACACACTGCTCATCTAAATTTTTCGTTAACTGAGACGAGCAACAACATGCACGTCGACGTAAATGTCTACCTGCCCCGCATGGCCTACAACTGTACAGAAGGCTATCTATGGCTGACGGAATTTTCCGAAACCTACTACGTGCTATTTGACTCGACGATGATCACCGACGGACAGTTGACGATTCGAGATTTAGAGCCAGGACACCACATTGAACTGGAGCTGTGGGGTGTTTGCGATCACATGCTGTCGTTCTCGAGCGGGATTTTTACTGGAGGTAGGTGACGAGTAGGCGTGAAGCGTGTCCAATTTGTTGAATTAAAATCATTACACGAGTGTTTCATTCTTCTTTGCGATCGGTTTTGTCTGAGTTGCCGCCGCAACGACGGATGGGCGAGACTGCCTAGAGACAGACCTACGTACGCATGTAGTGTAAACATTCACTATAAACAAGCATTGTTTCTATTTTCTCAGGGGTCGCTGTGAACAGTGCTGCAGTAGTGGTACATTGGTTTTAATTTGCTCGCAAAGAAGACTAACACTTTTAGGAAGCAGTCATTAATTGCTCGTTTGAACCCTCAAAGGTACTCTGTCTAGCAACCATCAGTTAGTTATTCCAATATATGAGTTCGAAGCTCGCTGACACCGCATCACAACACATTTGTGCTACATTACGTTTTTCAAATCGCCTATGCAGCATTTCAAGCAATCATGGGTCAGCTCTCGGCAAAACAAAGCTTAGGACTCCTCCTAGACAAAGTGCAGCAAAAGCTAGCATAGTTAGCGCAGTACGGAACGCTAATTTAGCAGGTTCTCCTAGTATGTGCTGAATCTAGAAAACCAACATTGAACATAACGCCAAAGCAAAATGCTGTCGTAAATATCCGATCTAGTCCCTGGAAGGCCTCCTTAGTACAGAGTACTGTATGCTTTCGATCGTATTTGCAAGTACTTGCAAATCAAGCTATGTGTATCATTCATATAGACATGTAGGATTAATTGCAAAGGATCCTGCCGTATTTGCCAAAAACAAAAACAGGAATTTGCAAGAACATTTAATCCTCAATATACTCTCCCCCACATACAATGACATCATGTCAACAATTTACTAATTTTGCTAGACTTCTCTCTTGCGCGCACGCGCAAACGTCTTTTTTTCGTAAGACAAAAAAGCGTTGTACCTCTTTTTGGACAACCTCGGAGGACTTTATGTTTTTTAGTTAAACGTTTAGAGAGACCCAAATAAATGAGAAAGACAAAATATCCAAAAAATATGGGCGGTGCTCAATAAGTTTTTGGTTCTAAAATTACACTTTCAAATTCACCATATCTTTTCCTTCTTAGAAAACATTTAAGCTTTTTGCGCCAAATAGGCAGATTAGCAGAATATAAAAAATGGCAGCGGCCCGAACCTAGCAGAAACACTAGCCTTTGGAGGAGGAATCTGTACTTTAAATATTGTACTTGAAACATTTCAGTCCAGAACGTTGAGTTATTGTAAGTGTATTGTTAAGTGTACTAACTATGATTGATTCTACAATTATTATATAGTGAAGTTAGAAGGCCGAGGGACGTCGCATCGCATTAGTATTGATCGGCCATGCAGCACTTGATGTAGTGCTACGCTAAGCCTAGCAGTCAGTCCATTATAAGGAAGTATTGAACATGTACGCTTTGATTATAGCCCCAAAGCCCAGTAAATTAGGGGCAATAACAAGTGATATCAGCTAAAGTTACATACAAAAAGGTATATTATTAAATGAAGCGCTGTAAAGGCCCCCGCCAGGTAGTTTCCGAAAACTTTGCTATAGTGTACTCTGACAACCTGGCAGCGCAGACAGACTGGGAAACATATGGCTAGTTAATGTTACAAGAAGGCGCAGTGGACGCAACTTATGAGCATTATTATTTATAAGCTTCGCACAAATGTGTTATGCCATTTTAAGCTTATAGAGAATATACTAACGAGGCTACGACAAGTGTTGCATGTTATTTAAAACAGCAGTAATGAGCACGTCGTCATTAACTATGTAAATATATCTAAATAGTGTATAGGTTTTCTGATTTTAATGCACTATCATTCCTCTAATATTGCATTTAATTGTGATTTTAGCAAAACCAGGTTCGGGTAAGTCACAAATTGCTTTTACTGCATCTTTCTAATCTCCTTACTTTATTTAAAAAATAGTTTTTTTCCTTAAAATACGAGAATTTATTAGTATTAACTTATAGTAATAAAACCAATCTCGAATTTGTTGAGTCACCCTAGCAGCACTCTTAAGTAGAAACACCTACGCTCTGATTTGTCCCGGAAGCAGCCAATTAAACGCAGTAACCAGGTCTGTGATGCCCAGAGTATTTAAATACAAAAGGCTATGGTTGTCAAGCGTATATATATATATATATATATATAGCAGAGGCCTGTGAGGCCTCTGCTCAACTTCACAAATGGAGTAGGCAATCGCGACGTCTATGATGGGCCAGACAGGTTCAGGGCGCAGAAAGTAGCACGGCTGGTGACCAAAACGTCATCTGTCAACCTGCACACCTAGTTGGTCGACAGGAACATTTCGGTGAAAGCGGTATTAAAATGCGGACGCAGGGTGGTGATGCGTTGATCCGTGTAGTGACGGCAATAGGTCCGCATCACAACACATTTGTGCTACATCAAGTTTTTCAAATCGCATATGCAACATTTCAAGCATCCATGAGTCAGCTCTCGGCAAAACAAAGCTTATAGGTCTCCTAGACAAAGTGCAGCAATAGCTCGCATAATTAGCGCAATACGGAACGCTATTTAGCAGTTCTTAGTATGTGCTGCCTGAATTTAGAAAACCAACATTGAGCACAACGCCAAAGCAAAATGCTGTCGTAAATATGCGATGCAGTTCCTGGAAAGCCTCCTTTGTACATAATACTGTATGCTTTCGATCGTATTTATAAGTACTTGCGAATGAAGCTATGTGTATCATTCATATAGACATGTGGGATTGATTGCAAATTATCTCGCCGTATTTGCCAAAAACAAAAACAAGAATTTGCAAGAACATGCGAATTTATTTAATCATCAATTTTGTCTCTCCCACATACAATGACATCAAGCCAACAATCTACCAATTTTGCCAGCCTTCTCTCTTAAGCGCACGCGCAAACGTCTCGTTTTCTAGAGACAAAAAGCGTTGTACCTCATTTTGGACGACCTCGGAGGACTTTATTTTCTTCAGTTAAACATTTAGAGAGACCCGAATAAATGAGTCTGAAGATAAAATATCCCAAAAAATATGGGCTCTGAAATTGTACTTTTACATTCACCATATCTCCTCATTCTTAGAAAACATTTGAGCTTTTTTCACAAAGTAAGCAGAATATCAAATATGGCAGCGGCCCTAACTTGAGGAACTCTAGCCTTTAGAGGAGGAACCTGGGATTGTACTTTAAAAAGTTTCAGTTCAGGACGTTGACCTTATGAATCTATTTAATAAATGTGCTGACTATGATTGATTCTACAATTTTATGTAAAGTTAGAAAGCCGAGGGACGTCGCGTCGCTATAGTGCTACGCTATGCCTAACAGTCGGTCCATTATGAGGAAGTATACAACACGTACGCTATGATTACAGCCCCAAAGCCCAGTAAATTAAGGGCAATAACAAGTGATATCAGCTAAAGTTACATACAAAATGCTATAGTTATTACAGAAGCGCTGCAAAGGCTCTCGCCAGGTAGTCTCCGAGAACTTTGCTATAGTGTACGTAGCAGCGCAGGCAGACTTTTTTTGTGGAGGAGGTATTAAATGCAGTTACGCAGTATTGCTACGAGTCTCTATCTTTAGCAGTGTGGGACTCGACCCCAACGGTTGGATGCTACTTCGTTGAGACCCATACCCACTAAACGCAACTCCCCTCTTAAGCTTCACTCTCTGATAGCCCAGATCTTCATAAAAACAGTACTATGGTCTATCAGGAGAAGTGGCGAGGGCCCTTTCAGATCAATTGGCTGGGGTCGCTTAGAGAATCCAGCACTTGTCTAACACCTGCAAGCCCGTTTTCTTCAAGCTGCACTTCTCTATGGATGCTTTCGGGTTAAAGCCGCAGTTGTGCCTGTCTTTTGTTGCACTTTTCATGTTTCTCCTCGAGGACTTCTTTTTCCGTAGCTGCTTCCAGTTTTCAGGCCTGCTCCCTAGAGACAATGTATTCTGTAAACTTTATTAAGCTGGGCCGAGGTGGATCGCTGATTTCGTGGTGTGGGTCTCCCTCCCTGGCCCATTTCACTCGGACGAGTCTGCTTGCCCTTAACCGCGCAGCCTCCCAGGCCGAGCACAGTAGCAGTGTGTGACTTGGAGTGTCTTCGTGTGCCTCTTGGCAGGATACGCATATCGGCGACGAAGCTTTTTCAATTCGGGATAAGTAGAAGTTGAAGTTTCCGTGTCCTGTGAGGATTTGGGTGAGGTGATAGGTGAGGTCTCCCCCAGGCCTCTCTATCCATGCCTTGATATCTGACAGCAATACGCACAGGGATTCTCCAGGATCCCCGGGGGGAAATGGCGTCCCACTCCTCCTATCATGTCTTAATTGTGTCGTTTCTCTCACTGTCTTGTTCCGTCTGGGTAAGGGCACATAATTCCCATAATCGCTTTTTTTCGAAAGGAGGCGCAGGCAGACTGGAAAACATATAGCTAGTAAATGTTACAAGAAGGCGCACTTATGAGCATTATTATTTGTACAAATCGCACAAATGTGTTATGCCATTTTAAGCTTATAGAGAATATACTAACGAGGCTACGACAAGTGTTGTTTGTTATTTAAAACAGCAGTAATGAGCACGTCGTCATTAACTATGTAAATATATCTAAACAGTATATGGGTTTTCTGATTTTAATGCACTATCATTCCTCTAATATTGCATTTAAATGTGATTTTAGCAAAACCAGTTTCGGGTAAGTCACAAATTGCTTTTACTGCATCTTTCTAATCTCCTTACTTTAATTAAATAATTGTTTTTTTTCTTAAAAAACAAGAATTTATTAGCAGTATTAACCTATAGTAATAAAGCCAATCTCGAATTTGTTGAGTCACCCTAGCAGCACTCCTAACAAGAAACACCTACGCTATGATTTGTCCCCGAAGCAGCCAACTAAACGCAGTAACCAGGTCTGTGGTGCCCAGAGTATTTAAATACAAAAAGCTATGGTTGTCAAGCGTATTATATATATATATATATATATATATATATATATATATATATATATATATATATATATATATATATAGCCAAATGATCTGAGGCTTTCCATCGCCTGGAATATCAGGTATCGATTCTGTCCTGTGAGGCCTCTGCTCCAATTCACAAATGGAGTGGGCAGTCGCGACGTCTATGATGGGCCAGACAGGTTCAGGGCGCAGAGAGTAGCACGGCTGGTGTCCAAAACGTCATCTGTCAACCTGCATACCTAGTTGGTCCTTAGGAACATTTCGGTGAAAGCGGTATTGAAATGCGGACGCAGGATGGTGATGCGTTGATCCGTGTAGTGATAGGTGACGGCAAATGGTGTGCAGAATGTGTGAATTCTTGCCCGAGTTTGTCGTTGGCTGCTGGTGCTTCTTACATATCGATAATGTAATAAGAAGAAATCGAACAGCTGGCAGTTTTACATGCGGGAGGCCGTGACAGACGAGTGGGTAGATTATCAATCTACCTACAGAAACGTTTACCGCCGGCGCATTGTGTGAGAAAGAACGATTTCTGTGTAGACGCCTCGACTATGAGGCTGAACATAGTCGTCTTCTACCTTGCCACAAAATTTGGTTCAGCAGAGGTCGCTGACACAGTGAGTTTTAGGGTCTCGCATAACCATCGTCGGTGGTGACTTGAATTCCTGATAGTGAAGCTACTAACGATAAAGGAAAGGTGCTGTTCCAGTTGATGGAATACTTTAGTCGGATATGTGCAAATGCACGCAATACCACACGTATTTAAGCCATAACGATACCAGCATGAAATGTTTCACGATGCCTTGTTGGTGGCGAAGTTAAAGGCTTCGATGTTCTTGTAAGGAAACACCCACCAATGTCAGCAGTTGCAAATACTCCTGATATTCGGGAAAATCAGTGAGACGATCCACTCTTGGCTGCCAGAAGACATGTAGACGTTTCACTTTTAGCTGTTGACAGTCTTAAGGTGGGCCGTGATGTGGACACTTGCTGTGAGAGCTAAGGACCGCTAGAGAAAACGATGAGAAGTGCAGTTAGGTGGAAAAGACCGAGGTAGAGCAGATCACAACAGTCGTTTTCTCGGGCATGCCATTCAGCCCAGCATGGGTTGCTCGACCTTTTGAACCAGCAGGACGTCTACTGGCCGCTTCAGGCAAGATGATAAGACTACGTCCTCGAGTACCGCCTAAACGAGGAGATCGAAGCCAAGCGGAGCGCTATCAGTACGGATTCCGGTAAAGTCGATCCATGCTCGAAGCTCTAAAGAGGGTACTGCAACCAACAGGTAAGGAGACTATGAAAAACCTTCAAAACGAGGTGATTCAGGCATTATATCCGCCTTGATACTACAGATGCCTTCAACACAATGAACTTAAAGCACATCAAATGTTTTTCTTTATAGGATCATCGGTCAACACATTTCAAACTCTTAGCAAACACAATACATATAACAAGATTTGAACGCTTAGTAAATGCAAGAAACGAAACTAGATTTTTATCTGTGCGCTTAAAGGGTCCAACAAAACACAGGTGAACGGCACGTGGCAAAATAACCTAGGTGATTAAAAATAAAAGCTAAAAGCAACTCCTATAACACGTACCAACAAAACACCGCTCGTCCAGGTTTACGCAGGTTTTCCCAGATTTACGCTGGAGCGATGCCAGTAGAATCCAGGGCGCCAGGCAAGATTACTACTTAGAGATCTGCACACAAAATATGTGCGCTCTGATAATAAGTCAGCGATGCCCGCAGTATTTAGATATGAAAATATGGTCGTGCGCCGAATATCTAGTGCTCGCATAGTAGTGTGAGATCTTAAAAGCAATATAAACAAACATGTTAATATATATATATATATATATATATATATTATATATATATATATATATATATATTATATATATATATATATATATATATATATATATATATATATATATATATATATATATATATATATATATATATATATATATATATATATATATATATATATATATATAATATGTTGCCAACGGAACCGTAGAATGAAGACAGACGAAAATGCGCGGGTTCACTGACGCTGATTCTTATTTATTATATTGCACGATACACAAGAGAGCTTCGTATTATTGCCTAGCCTAGCTCACTACTCTATGTCCCGGCGGTTAGCGCGAAGCTGTTTCGCCGTCAGAACTCACACACAGTACACACTTAACAATACTGCTGTGGTACTCAACTCAATAAATCTACCTGCTCCTGCTAGCCACGACCACTCAACCACCCTAGGACTGTATCACTGCCACGTTCACGCCGTTGTCGCTGCCACGCCGAGTGGTTTGAAACCAAGGGTTTGCAGAGTGCGCGTTACGCCGAACGCTCGAGGTAGCCAAAAAGGACTGAGGAAATGGCGCGCACCCTTTTTATCCGGTGCTCCGGTGCGCGGTGCGCGAACAGTGCAGTGGCGGGTTATGGCTAACAGTGCAGTGGCGGGTTATGGCTAACAGTGCAGTCGCGGGTTATGGCTAACAGTGCAGTCGCGGGTTATGGCTAACAGCGCCATGGTGGGTTGTGGATAACAGCGCCATGGCAGGTTGTGGCTAACAGCGCCGTAGCGAGCTGTGGCTAACAGGCAGAGGTCATTGCCATCATGGCGGGCAAATACAAACTTCAATCCGCGGCTATACTATATGCAACATTCCTCTATACCTTGCCACAACTATATATATGGTTGATTATTCGCTTATATACATGCATACCTAAAAACAATATATAAACATTTATATATATGTATGTATATAAAGTGTGTTGCAAAAAATTAGCAACTCATGTTTTTTTGCGATAATTTCGGGCTTGGTTCATTTGAATGGCTTGAAATTTTAAGCGCATGATGTACATGACGAAACATGAGTATAGTGTTGATTTCATTGCAATCTCAAAATCGGTTCATTCAAAAAATAAAAAAGTGTGAAAAAACAGTGTTGCAAAATATTAGCAACAATAACATGCTAACAACACAGCTCTTGTTTGTAAAGGATAGTCAATACTACAGCTGATATTCGATACCAGGGATCAAATGTCAGGAATATTGTCTAGCTAAATCAATCATTTTATAGCTGCAAAATGTTCTACAGCTTAGTCGTTGTTCCGAACTAACGACGAATCTTATGTTTAAACCATGGGTCGTACAAAAGATCTTTTGGATAACGAAAAGACAATAATTGAGGCATATGCTGAGCTCGGTCATACAGTAACTGCTATAGCAACCAGATTAGGACGGCATAAGAGCACCATCAGCAGGTTCTTACACCCTGGAGTGAACCAAAGGTGCAGATCTAACAGTGGGCGTAAGCCAGTTTTGACTATTCGAGATCGGCGAAGGATTATACAGTTGGCTACTCATGACCAAATGTCTGCTTCCAGGATCAGGACTACTTTGGGAGTGCCAGTGCACCGATCCACAGTGTACCGAGTGTTAAGTTCTGACAAAAACGTGCGATATGCGAAAAGGAAGCTTATGCCGCGACTGCAACCGAAGCACATTGTCGCACGGCGTGAATTTTCGCATAGATACCAAACTTGGGATAACGAATGGAAAACATCTTCTCGGATGAAAAGAAATTTAATCTCGATGGCCCTGACGGCTGACAGTACTATTGGCACGACTTACGGAAGGAACCTAAATGGTTCTCGAAACGTGTGGCCGGTGGTGGCTCTGTGAAATATTGGGGCGCGTTTGGATATAATGGGAAGTCTGATCTAGTCGAGATTGTGGGCCGAAACAATTCTGACATGTACCAGCGCATTGTCGGTTCCCAGTTAGAAGCCCACTTCAGAAGAATTGGGGGACCTGACGCAGTTTTTCAACAAGACAACGCCACGTTTCATACCTCGGCTAGCACTATAGCCTTTTTTCAAGAACAAGGAGTGCCACTTTTTGACTGGCCGGCATTAAGTTCAGACCTGAATCCTATTGAAAATCTTTGAGGACAATTGGTAAAGCAGATTTACGCAAATGGTCGACAATATAATCATTTGTCGGACCTCAAAGAAGCTGTCCAGCAAGCATGGACTAATATTCCACTTTCGTACTTACAACAGCTCATTAACTCTATGAAAGACCGAGTTTACGATTTGATTCAGAAGAAGGGACGAAAAACCCGTTTCTAGAATAAAATATGTAGTTTCAAATGAGTCATACAGCCCTGCTAAGAATCGAATACGCTGTAAGGCGCTATTGTTGCTAATATTTTGCAACACTGTTTTTTCACACTTTTTTATTTTTTGTATGAACCGATGTTGAGACATCATGCGCTTAAAATTTCAAGCCATTCAAATAAACCAAGCCGAAATTATCACAAAAAAACATGAGTTGCTAATTTTTTGCAACACACTTTATATGATTAAACAGCGTCACGTGGACCACGGCACGGCCCGGAGTTTAGAAGACTGTTAATTACCTCGAAGGCAAATGAGGACAACACGGCAAACGTAATGGTGAAGATTCCGCAGGACTTTCTAGAGTGCAACGACACGATTAAATTTAGCGTACGTTACGAGCAACTACCCAACTCCATGAGGAGTGACTTTGTTTCTCATGCTTATCTAGACAGCACGCCCACGTACGGCCTTGTCAACTTGGTGCTTCAAACGTGGACGGAATACAATATCGACGTTGGTGTGTGGTGTGGCTCCGCTGTCAAAGTCCTACCCGGCTACGTCGATGCCATCACCGGCAGTAAGTTCTCTCAGCGACTTGGCATGCTACCAATGAGACCGTCATATCTGAGAATGGCACTTACAAATGTATAAAATACTTATTATTCTTAGGTACTTCCTTGCTTTCATCGATCTGTAAATGCTATTATGGATCATAATGCTATTATGGATCATTCGAAGCCACGAAGTCTTGTGACTGTCTAGTTTTCGCTTACTAACGAAATGTATCTTGAATATGAGTAAGTGTATCAAATTATATATTACTGATACTTTGTCCGTACAGCAGTCTTTGAAATAATATGATTAGCATTTTTTCAGCGGCCACATTGAAACAATCTAAACCGGGGTTTTCCATGTTTACTCTAGTTTCTTCAACTGATATAATGCTTGTAAAACGTTGAAGAGATCCTTCGTGGAAACAGGTTGTTTATACCTCTCTTCTTTGCTCTCATTTTTCTGCGGTCATATTAAAACTATCTAATCTAACTATCGAGTTTTCCAATGTTTACTCTAGTTTCTTCAACATATTTAATGCTTGTGGAACGTTGATGAAATCAATCCGTCACAAAAACAGATTGTTTATACTTCTCTTCTTTGCTATTGCGTTTGACAGCACGGTGCCACCTTACAATTGTATTACGTAAAATAGGGCTGTAATATTTTCTAAAACAATTCATCGTTTTTATGTACCAATTCAATGGTGAACATACGACTCGTATAGAGCTAATTGAATATATCTTCTCACGAATGCTTTTAAAAGCATTATCATCTGCATCATCGGCAGGTGTTTTTAACATACTTTCAAATACGATATTGCCTTTTGCACTGTTGCGCTTGAGTACGACGCGGCGGGTAGCACAACCTGGTGGTTACCTAACCTTTTACGGTCCCCGGTGGGTGCCGGATGCCAAACAGACACTGCATGCGGCTCCAGCGGTGTGACGTGCAGCTCGACGCGTTCGGCATCTGACTTTACCTGTGATGTGGCTCGACAAACATTTCACACTTCTCAAAATGTGCGGTTTCAAGTAAACGCGTTGTTCTATGAAAAACATACCGACGTTTTCGGATTCTCCCCTGTCAAAAGGCCATTTTACGTATGTTAGCGTAGCGGGAAATGGTCGTTTAGAAGTATATTTCCCGTAAAAATCCACATCCAGTAACGCGTCATTTTTAAGCTCTCACGTTCAAGACCTTAAAATCGTGAATATGTTTTGCAAATAAAAACAGACCTCTAGCTAATTGCTGTTCTGAAAAGTTAAATTGAGATGTGTACTGAACGCAGGCGGGCCTATCAAACCGGGATGGTTAAGCCTCGATTGGGGTCTAGCTAATTGCTGTTCTGAAAAGTTAAATTGAGATGTGTACTAAACGCAGGCGGGCCTATCAAACCGGGATGGTTAAGCCTCTATTGGGGTCACCTAAAGAAATGTATCTACGAACGAGATTCCGTTGAGTTAGCTAGTCTGTAAAATATTCTTAGTTAGACTCGCCCTTTATAAGTTTTTTCCGCCGTTCGATGCGGTGGAGTTCGGTCGTGTTTCGTGTTCGCTCCCGTAAAATCAACTATTACGAGAGACTTGACCGTGATTTTCGTAGTGATAGTTAGATCATCTAGACTTTCCATAGTGAGTGTTCAAACAGTGCACACCATACGCCTGGAGGCACTCTGGTTACTCTTCAGGGGGTCCTGACTCCTTCAGGGCTCTCTGACTACTGTGTTCGATTTGCCGATGTCATCGCTAGCCATACGGCTGTGACCAACCTGCGGCGGGGATCGCTACTGCTTACGTGTGGCGTAGACTCGTGCAGCTGTCGTAGCCTAGTGGTAGCGTCTGCGACTGCCAGCTATGAAGTCTCAGTTCAATTCCCAAAAGTGGTATTTTTTTTTAAATATTATTATTTATTTTTTTGTCCCAAGGCATTTAAAAGCCTAGGACAATGCCAGGGGAATCCAGCGGCAGTAAGCCGCCTGACAGCTTGGATATCTCCAAGCTCAGGGGCACAATTGCCAAAGAGACACCAATCGCGGCCCAAGTCGGTGTCTCGAAGCCAGTCGGCAGCAGGGCTTGTGACGCATCCTCTGAAGTATCACAAGTCGACCCCAGTAGAGGTGCCGAAACGTCTAAGATTGTAGAAAAAGTTTCAGCGTCAGGGTGTAAGCGAAAAAAGGTTACAGGTTGCGATGAACCTGACAAACCATTCACGCTGGTGGTGTCAAAGCGTGAGCAGAAGACTATATCCCGCGAGCAACGTCAGCAAAAAATGTGGAGGATCTGATCATTTGGCGTCCAGTTGCACCAAACAATCGAAATGTCAACTGTAGTGGCCCTCACGCGACCGGATCGCCTTCTTGTCCGCGTGTGGCTTATCTTCGTAACAGGATTATCATGGAGGCTAGAGTTCTTTAGCAAGTTAAAGCAGCGCACCCGAGTGCATAGATTACGGAAGGTCCTGACGTCACAGGCACTGTCACAGAAACTGCACAAACTGGTCGTTCTAACAATAACAAAGCTTCCTACGCAGCAGTTTTCAGGGGCATATCCGCCACGCAAAAACCTCGCCTCACCTGCTTCTTCCTAATCCGCGGCCGTTACCAAAGCCCAAACAAAAGCGAGCCAAGGCATACAGGAGTCGCCAAGTTCGGCCGCGGCGCGCTTCTAAATTTATCACGAAGAGAAATATCCATTCCAAAACGCCGCGCAGAGACGTTGAAGGCGCCTTAACGGACGTCGCTCGGATGCTAGAGGGCATCAGTCCTGATTTGGCGGCAACTTTGAAGACTATTGCAGAGGCCCTAAAACCTCCCTTGGCTCTCCTTCCACTTGCAGAGAAGCTTAAAGCTTTCACATCATAATGCCAGATAACGAGATCCCAAACGGAAGTGAGGCCGAGCATGCTTTTGTTGTCGGTGACCCCAACAGGGCAACATGTCCTGTGTGTAGAGGTGTCTTCACGAGGAGAAGTCTCGCCAGACATATATCGGTCAGACACGCCGATGCCGTCAACAGGCCGTCTACATCCCACCAGGCTCGGGCAGAAGACTTTGATGTTAACACACTACTCAGCGATATCCAGGCAAACATGCGTCATGCCAATTTGTTACGCATTTTACCTCAATCTGTGCAGTCTACTGTTGCGGAGGAGCTCACCAAAGTCTTCCTAAATGTCGCCAAGGACAACGACCTCTCCGCCTGGTACTCCTTGTTCCCCTTCGCTCCGGTCGTATTGCGACTCCCTCGGGCCAGAAAGGTTACTCAATCCCTGTCTGTTCTTATCAGGAAGAACCTACGCGACTTTTCGTCGGGATTAAGGCTTAGGGATCTGACACACGAGGGATCAGGACGCAAAATAATGGCCCATCTCGAGGATGACCTTCCCAGACGAGTGAAAGTCAAGCTGTCAGAAGGCGATATCTCCGGTGCTGCCAGATTGGTGAGCTCCCAGGATATGCTAGCGACAGCCAACGAGAATACAGAAGCTCTCCGCCTAAACATCCAGTTGCGCCTACGGATCTCTCCATGCCCACACCACCGGCAGTCACACTGCCTTCTTCAACCTCACGGGAAGAGATACTGAGTGCGATAAAGACATTTAGCAGAAGTTCAGCTGCCGGCTTAACTTCATGCGACCCCGTCTGTCGCAGGACTTGTTGTCTGGTGCGCTGGGCAGCACGGCCGGTCGACTGGCGGGCGCCATCGCTAAAGTGGTGGATGTAGTCAGATGGGGCTCGCCCCCGTCTTGTCTTTTACCGCTCATCTTTGGGGCAAGCATGTTTTCATTAAAAAAAAAATATGGCTCATTACGTCCGATCGCTTGTTCCTCAGTCGTTCGCAGACTGGCGGCCAAAATCGGCTGCTACGATAATAGGGAAGCTATTTCAGCAACTCTTGGCCAACATCAGCTAGGATTCGCTACCCCGGGGGGTACAGAGGTAGTAGTCCACTGTGCTCGTACATTTCGCGCAAACTGCCAACGGTGATGGTTAAGCTGGACTTCTGAAACGCCTTTAATAGCGTCCGAAGGGATCATTTGCTTCGAGCCGTCAAGTCGTGGGCACCGTTACTGTTTCACCAGACGAACCTGGCCTACGGTTCAGAACCGTCCCACCTGGTAATGCCCCACAACGCTATGCTATTGCAGACAGGTCTTCAGCAGGGTGATCCCTGGGTCCTCCACTTTTTTGTTTGTGTATTAAGGAATTGGTGGATTCACTGCAGTCCCCCCTTAATGCCTGGTACTTCGATGACGGGATTCTGGGCGGGGACCTCCCGACCGTACTTGACAACATACGGAAGGTTATTGAATTTGGTGCTATTAGCGGTCTGACATTGAACCCGGTTAAATGTGAAGTACATGTCACAGCTCACAACGAAGTTGAGCCGTTAGATTTAACTAACCTTTTTGACTTGTACCCCAATTGGGGGCCCACTGCGGTTTATTCTTTCTTAGATCTTGTTTTTCAGCCACGAGGTTAACACACCTGCTTAGAGGTTGCAACCTGTTTTTATCACAAGAGCTCTTACAGCCTTTTAATAGACATTTTAGAGATCATACTAAATCTTAAGCTGACCGCTGCGGCAAGGAAACAGGTAATGCTCCCGGTTTCTTTAGGCGGCCTAGGTATGCCGGACGCGGTCATGACGGCAGGACCTGCAATCGTGTCGTCATTGACCCAGGCCGCGGACAGGGTTAAAGCATTATAGGACAGTGATGGGTGAGACGCCTATAACGGTGAACTTTAAAGACTGACCGACGAATTGTCGTTGTTATTTGATTCTCCTCCCGGCGATAGGGCTAACCAGGGCAATTGGACAACCCCGCTACAAGAAAAGCGACTAGTAAACTTGATTAATAGAGCACCGTCTGTTGCCGATAAAGCCAGGCTTCGAGCTGTTAGTAGTCAAGGGGCTGGGGCTTGGCTACACGCCTTACCATGTCCGCGAATTGGGACTCTGGGGACTCTGTTGGACGACGAGACCACGCGCATAAGCGCAGGGCTGCGGCTTGGTGTTGACCTAGTCGTGCCCCAGCGATGTCGTTGTGGTGATTTTGTGGACGCGCTGGCCTATCATGGCCTATCATGCGCGTTAAGTGCAGGCCGACGAGCACGTCACTCTGCTCTAGATGACACCTTTAGTCGCGCACTTCAATCTGCCGGCTTTCCATGTGTTTTAAGAGCCCCCGGGTCTATCGAGGGATGACGGAAAAAGACCTGACGGCCTGACTTTGACGCCCTTTGAGCGTGGCCGCATGCTTGTTTGGGACGCAACTGTAACCGACTCATTAGCCCCTTCGATGGTCGGTGCAGGTGCGGACCGAGCAGGTCATGCTTCCAGGTTAGTTGAGGCTAACAAATGCAGGAGATATTCCAGTGTGGATTATTCGCACGAATTTTGTCCGTTGGCGTTCGAGACTATGGGAACTGCAGGCCCCCTTACGCTCAAACTGATTCAACGCGTAGGCAGAAGCCTTAATCTTTCAACAGGAGACTCGAGAGCATCCGAATCCTTGGGACAGAGGCTGTCGCTTGACATCCAACGAGGAAATGCAGCGTCTGTTCGGGGCGCATTGCTGAACTGGGCTAACCCTGGGTTAGAGAACCCGTAATCACACGTTCGCACGGAGACGATTGTCCACTCCAAAGTGCTAACATAACGAACTTACATAAATAATAAAAACAATGACTCTTTCTCTCAAGGCCCCCGATACAAGACCGGAGCGCTTGATTTAATAGCCCAGAGTGGCCGCTGCATTATTCGCGCTCTTTTATGTATGCTTGCGCTTTTGATTTATAATTAGATGCCGAGGGAACATTTTTGTCGTAACATGTAGGGATCATATCAGAGAAGAGCTACAGAAAATTTCATGTAGGTCCCTGAAGATAAGACCTCCGTATTTGTTTTTCTCCAAGGTAGAATTTGCAATGTACAGACTAACTAGAAAATTCTATACAGTGTATGTAGACCAGCGCCATTCATCGCGTTTTCAAGTCTAATAATCTGATTGTCCTCAGTCTCCTTCTCATTGAGCGTGCAGGTTTCTGACAGTGGTAAGAGCTAGCTTTAAGTATGGCTTTTCCGACTCTTAATAGAAATAGACGAACAGGGATCATCTTAATACGATAAGGTTTTTGCTGCAAATTCTGCAAAACGTTTATCGAAGATGACGAACTGTATATTATTTTTGGTGACAATTTGCCTTCAGTTTCCGACAAAATGATGAAACTTAGCGGAGAAGTCTTTTTAACTGATTGGCTACTATAATGCGCTACTATGATGCCCTAAAATTTAACGATTAATGTTGGATTTTGTTAACTTAGTGGGGGGTTGGATGGTAATGCACCATCTCTTTTTGTTGAGACATCTGTGCTACGTGTTTTTTTCAATCATGATTCACCTTGTTTGAATTGGGAACCATGAAAACCAATATAGGAGTGGCCGGTCTGGGTCTCGAACCCGGGTCTCCCGAATGCAAGGCAAAGGCTTTTGCCACTAAGCCATCTTACTCTTTAATTGCTCGAACTATTTTTGTCTGCGATTAAGTTTTAGTAAGATCACCCTTTTCCGATTCATATCAAAAGAAAGAATATAGTGGTTTATTATGGTTCGTGTATTCGTTGATTTGATATCGTACTATAAAGAGGTACGATATCAAATCAACAAATACCGGGATTGCATGGTAAAGGTACTTTGTTGGCGGGCTCCTGCGTCAGTGGGAGTAACTATGACTCTCTTACCGGTCTTGGTCCGCTGGTGCGTGACTACCACGCGCTGCGGGGACCTTCACTGGCCCACATGTAAGTTAGTCAGACGGTGTAAACTCCCTAAAGTAACTTTCCCGAGGTCACTTTTGTTAACATGGGAGGCAAGGCATACGATATCGTGGCAACGAATTTATATTGTCATCCTGTCGTGGCCCATTCGAAGGCTGTTAAGGCTATTTCGTTAATACGGGGAAAGTGTTCTGCGCACGGTCCCCGGGCTACACGGTTAATGCCCCGGGCTTTAGCAACCTGGGAGTACCGTGTGGGACGCCTGCTGCCTTGGCTTAATAGGCACAAAGAAAGCGAGACCTTTCGCTTTCTTTGTGCCGGGGTAACGCCGCCGTACAGAGGCGGCGTTACCCCGCTAAATGTCCGCTAATAGTCTCTTGTGCAGGTACTCGACAGCTCTAGTGTACCCTGTTGGAAAAGCGCCTTGCCGACACGTTGAACAAGTTTGTGCGTCTTCGGGCCAGGTCCTCCTAGTGTCTTATGCCAGCAGGCGAAAACCGTCGGGGTAGGTAATACTAGCATATTTCTGCACTTATTCGCTTCCGCCAACATAGACGCGTGACCAGCATGTTCCGCTCCCGCACTGACCATTAATGGGGCAAATGAGTCAGTAACGACTGCATCCCAAACTAGCATGTGACCCATCTCAAAGGGCGTTAGTGTCAGCCCGTCTGGTCGTTTTCTATCATTCCTGCAGAGGCCAGGAGGCTCGAGAATGCAAGGAAAGCCAGCAGACCTCAAGGCTCGGCTAAATATCCCGTTAAGTGCTGCGTTTCGGGCTTAAGGCACAAGAGCGACTATGGTGTGCCTGTGGTCCCACTTAATTGCCGCATCTACATTAGTGGGGGAACACCGGTTGTACGCAGGCGTAGCCCCGCACTTATCCGAACAATGTTGTCATCTAGTAGAGTGCCTTATTGATCACTGGGAAGGGCTTGTAACTAGGCCCTGGCACTTTTTGCGGCAACCGCCCGTAGCCTGGCCTTGTCAATCGTAGTAGGGGCTTTCTCAAGGAGATGCGCAAATGTCTTCTCCTGCAATGGGGTCGACCAGCCTTTCTGGGAAAGGGTGTCAGTGGGTATGACACCGTACAGAGAGACTAATCTCTCGACTAAGGCTGCTAAAGTGTGATTGTAGAAACTTGTACCTGTGTCGCCCAGTAACTGTTTGGCTTTTTCCGATGCCTGGGACATAGAGGAGACTATGGCAGAACCAGCCAACGTTGCAGCCTCAGGCATTCCCAGTTCACCTAAGGATATGGGAAGTAAAATCTGCGCAAGTCTGTATCGGGTGAAAGGCGTACGTTCAGGACCACCTCCAGTGTTTTCAAGGTCCACTCGTTGAATTGACGGAGAACCTTCGAGAATACGTCTTGGCAGAGAGGAACCCCGAGAAGCTCAATGTCGCTCTTCTGGACGACCTTGCAACCGAGAAGGAGATGGCATAGCTCCGATATATCCGGCGAGATGATGTCCTCGGGGCCCGAGACGTAGACTTCGCATTTCTCGGGATTGGGAATAGGCCACTCATCCTCTCGAAGTCCCGAACTCTAAATATCACCGACCCCCGTAGCTAGGTTACCTCCAAGCACACCGTCGTCCAGATACCAGGCATTTAGAGGACACTGTAGGGAGTCAATCAAGTCTTTTACGCACAAACAGAACAACAGCGGACCTAAATGGTCTTCTTGTTGAAAGCCGTTCTGTGAAAGATATAGTAGCGTGTGGCAGAACCAAGAGCGGCGGTTGGACGTAAGCCGCATAAAAGAGGTAAAATATTTGCGTGGCGTAACATTTCACCACATTTAGCAAACGGTCTCTTCTGACACTGTTAAAAGCATTTCTAAAATATACCGCCAGTAGTTGCAAAGACTAACTAAGGAGGTCAAATTGCTAAGAATATTTCAGCTTTGTTGGCAGCGCATCCAAATTTTGAAGCCAACCTCCGGTGTATAGACGAGCATGCTATCGGGCGGAGATTGCCGTCCTTCTTCTTGAGAGCAAATAGTCCTACTCCAAATGTAATTGGTTGTAGGGCTACAAGTGTGCTACAGTGTGCAAGGTTCCGGATCATCAAGCGGACAGTATGGCATGCCCAACATACAGGACAAATCTACCGGAGTTGCGAGGGCGAGCGGATAAAGACCGGCCAAAACACGCAGCTCCAGCCGGCGGACTACCAGCACCGGCAGAGGCCGCACAATCCACAGAGACACTACCTACGCCAGCCCCGCTGAGCCAGCGACGCTCTCGTCGTAAGACCGTCACCCAGCCGGCGGATGACGGCGCCGCCTACTGGCACGATATAGGCTCAGTCTCTTCTCATGACAAAAAATGATCCAGATTCTGCAAATAAATCTTTACCGCTGCAGGACCGCGCATGACCTGCTAGAGTCGTACGTTGTACAACATCGAATCGCCCTCTGCATTATTTCAGAGCCAAATGTCGTTCTCTCGAATCTAACCAATGCATGGACAGGCAATTCCTGCGACGCTGCCATCTGGTGGACTGGACAGGAGAACTTAACTGCGTACTATACAGTTGCTACTTCTCCCCAAACAGGACGGTAGAAGATTTTAACAAGTTTTTAGACGATATTAGCGCATCGATTGACACTCATCGCTACCCTGGCCATTCATTGATAGTCGCACGCGACTTCAACGCACTACACGTCGCGTGGGGCAGTCGCCGAAACACGGACCGAGGACAGATTCCTACTGAACTGGCTGTCGGGCCGGGGCTTGGCACTTGTCAATAACAGCAACGTGCCGACGTTTGCGCGTCGCGACCAGATATCTTTCCTTGATCTGACGCTAGCGGATTCAGTTGCGATAGCCAACATCCAGGACTGGGTGGTACAGGAGGCGGTGGAGAGTCTCAGCGACCACCGCTACATCACCTTACAGATAACGCCGCAAAACAGACATTACCCGCGTCTGCCGGACCGCCGATTCTGGCAAATGCGACACATCAATAAGGAACTACTGGCAGACACCTTCAAGAGACGGCTCACTCGCCTCGACGGTACGCCGCTCGGCGAGAACGATCTAACGGCGATCACTACAATGGCATGTCAGGCGGTCGGCGGTCCGGCCAGACAAGGAGGTCCAAAAAGAGCCTCCGCTAAACACTGGTGGAGCCCAGAAATTGGGACCGCCCGCGCAGACTGCATGCGCGCAAACCGCATCATGACTCGGGCCCGGTCGTGGTTGGCAAAACGCCGTCAACGAGGACATGATGACCGCCAGCTAGCTGACGCGGTCGACCGTGCTGATCAACTACAACAGCTGTACCGCATCAAGCGCCTGCGTCTGCGACGGCTGATAGGCAGAGCGAAGGCCAAGTCCTGCAAAGCGCTGGTTGAGTTAGTGGAGTCGACGTCTGAGGCATTCCGTACCGCACGGTAATGGGAAAGCTCCGTAAGCCGCCCCCCGCTCCCCACAGAGCAACCACGAAACCTAGTTACCGCCCTCTTCCCACGGCAACCAGCCCGCCCCCCCCCCGTCAACATCGAGGTAGACTCTGACCAGATCCCGGAAGTGAACTCCGAAAAAGTGGCACATGCCGCGGAACGCCTCGCGACTGGAAAGGCACCTGGGCCGGACGGGGTTCCCCAAGGGGTAATAAACATCTTGGCGCAGAACCATCCAAAAGCACTCGCTCGGCTTTTTACACGCTTAATTCCGGACGGTCGTTTTTCATCCCAGTGGAAGCGCGCTTACGTAACTCTTATACCGAAATCGAACGCAGCAGCAGGATCATCTTCGACCCACCGACCCGTATGCCTACTCAATTCAATGAGCAAACTCTTCGAGAATGTGCTGGCCAGACTCCTGAACAACGAGATCGAGGAGAAAGCCGCTTTGTCGAACAACCAATACGGCTTTTGCAAGAGCCAATCGACCCTCGATGCCGTCGAACGAGTGCTCTAGGTAGCCTACACAGAATAACTACGGACACTTATGACGCGTAATTACGTTTTACTTATCCTGCTTGACGTGCGAAACGCGTTTAATACAGCGAATTGGCGAGTAATAATGATCACGCTTAAATGGAGAGGCATATTCCCCTACATGCGACAGATTATTTCCTCGTATCTTGACGCGCGTTCGCTTTCGGCCAACGGTGAGGTCCCTTCTGTCACGGCGTTCGTCCCGCAGGGCTCAGTGTTCGGGCCGATCCTCTGGAATATAGCAGACGACGGAGTCCTGCGGTTAGACGACCTGCCCGACGGGATGGACATAATCGCCTACGCCGATGATCTGCCGCTGGTGGTCACCGCGCGAACGAAGGCGGTGCTTGAGGCGCAAGTGAACACGGCTTTTTTCAGAATAGAAAAGTGAATGGCCGACAATTATCTGGAGCTGGCCCCTCAGAAGACCGAGGTAATCTACCTAACTGGCCTCCGTCGTACAAGGCAAGCATCATTAGAACTTGCAGGGCACCGGCTGACCATCAAACGGGAGGCAAGGTACCTAGGAGTAACGCTGGACACAGGCCGCATCGGCCTGCCACATATCCAGAGCAGCATCCAGAGGGTCACAAAGTCTCCGCCAACCTTGCACGCATCCTTCCTCGTGAGGGGGGCGCGAGGCACGCCAAGCGGCTGCTCCTAGCGGCCGTGGCAGAGGCCAACGCTCTGTATGCCGCGCCCATATGGGCTGGTATGGCGCTGCGGACCGCAAAGGCACATGATACGAAGCTCCCAAACAACGATGGCCATCCGGGTCACGCGGGCCTACTGGACTGTCTCGACGGATGTCCTGTTGGCGCTTGCCTGCCAGATCCCTTGGGACATACTTGCCGAAGAAAGAAGCAAGCGCAAGAAGGATGACGACACTTCCTGGATCCAAGTACGGGAGCACTTCCTGGACACATAAGCGCGCACGTGGTCCAACCCACCAGCTGAGGATACCAGAGGGGCCTGGACAAAGAGCTTAATCACTGACCTCAAAACCTGGTATAAGCTCAAGGGAACACTTACATATTACTCCGTGCAAGTGCTCACAGGGCATAGACAATTCCAGTCGTACCTTTTCCGCATAGGCAAGGCAAATATAGATATCTGCGTTTTCTGCACCACAGGCGCACCCGACGACGCGGCGTACACCGCAGAGGACTACGAGGCCCTTGCGCCCTACCGCACGGGCTCCTCCTATGTCCACAAAGGTAGCCCGACTACGACCACCGTGGCCAACATGCTCAAGTCGACAACGGACTGGCACGCTAGGATCCAATACCTAGACGGGCTTATGAAAAAATTTCGCCAGAAAGATCGCCGCAGATCGCGATTCAACACTAGGCCTTAAAGTGTCCACTCCCGGGCAGTACCCACTCCCTGCTCGGGACATTCTCGTAGACTAAGGAAAGGGTCGCCGCACGGGGCTCCCCTCTCCTGGTCACGAGGTAATGGTTTACAATTCCGAACCAGAAGAGAGTGGGAGAGGTGGTTTTTAGTGGGTAGCATGCGCGGATTGGATCGAGTATTATACCCTCCCCAGGCGTTTAGTCCCACACTACCCTTCATTGACATCGAAGAGTGTGCGTAAAGCATTTTAGAGCTTTACAAAACGGAAGTCGAGGCCTAAGGAAGTCTAGACCAGCTGCAGAGCTTTTGAGGATGGATCTCACGGCCAAGCGCACTTCGTCGCTGGAGTTAGTGGGTGGTAGCATAGTCGGAGGACGAGATGGCAAGCAAAGCATGTTCGAGCGAGCCTGTGGATGTTTGTCTCGAAGAGACTCAAGGGTTTTGGACTGAGATAAAAATGTGTCCGTGGAGCCAATAAGCCTGGCGGCGCCAGAGACGTCCTCTTCGGACAGATTGACTATGGCGCGTCTACAGATTTCATCTTTAGGGTCCCTCCTGGTATTTGTCCTAGTTTCATGATCCACGACGTTCTCAATTCTCGAGCTTTGCAAAAAGTCACGAAGGTTCTTTTTGATAATAACTGTAAGAGAACGCGTGTCATTACGGATTCGTGGAAGGAGCAGCACCACCGGCGCAAAAGAAAACAATGGGTGCCAGGCTTCAATGTTGTTGTTCAAGGCGATCTTTTTTAAAAACTTTTGTGAGCTCGTCTCTGACAGATGCCCTAACAGCCTTGGCCGCGCTAATAACGGCTCTGGTGCTTCGGCAATCGTCGTGTGTGGCTGCCAGGTCAGGACTTCTACCCGGGAGTACTTTTGCCAGGTCAGACAATGTGGTTCTTCCGATCCTGCCTGGTAGCGCCGCCTTCTTAGCTTTGTGCTTCCGAACCCTCCGTGTTAAAGGACGCGGTGGACGTGATAGGCTTGCGTCGAGGAACGCGCCGAGGTCTGGGCAAAAGCATATGGAGCGCTTTCGTCTTGGGTCGATGAAATTCTCCGCAAGATTGCGGAGTACGACGGTCTCATCCGTGACGCCCCGTGTAGAGTCTACCAGAGGAACCGGAACCGGGCACTGCGCTTGTTCTGTGAACACTTCTGATGGAGTAATCGTCTGCAGCTGTCAAACGACCCTAGCTTCCATGATGATTTGTTTTCTCACGAAGGTAAGCTAAACGTGGACCAGAGGGGACACCAGCCGCGTGAGACCAGTTGCAGTCGACCGATACGGAAAGTCCACCAGAAACTGTCACTTGCAACAGACTTTTAGCGGCTTCCACAATGCTAACCCACACGAGAATTCCGCCGTTCCCCTTTGATATACTGCTGCCCGGTGAGATGGCGTATATATTTTTGAAGAGCCGCAGCATCGAGTCTTCCACAAAGTCACTGGAACTTAAACCTTCTGGGTAGCTTTCCGTATAATTGCCTTGAAGGTATTGGGAGACTCCGAGTAGATGTCGCTCTTGAGCTTGTCATTGTCGCGCTCGAGCTCGAGTCATGTTCAGCGACAGCTGTCCCGCTACATGACACGGTGTTACCGACCACATGCAAATTGCCCCGCAGCCTGAATATGTCTAGGCTATCCGGGGGTTACCTTCGATTGGCATCACCCGACATCGCAGCACGACTGCGGGCGATTAAAACCAAAAAAAGAACTGTGATTTACAACAACAACAACACGTCTCGACTTGGATCTCGAACTCTGTCCCGTTGAGCAATAGTCGATGGCACTGCCAAGAGGTCAATAAACCCGTTGGCTCTGTGAAGTCCTAAACTACCACGTCTTCGGCTGCAACAATGTGTAAACCTACGACTTGCGACGATAATCAAATCGAGTTTGCTCAGCCGGAGAGCCCGAGAAAAATCCAATTCCTCGGAGATGCAATCCAACTCTCTCAAAGTGTGCACTATGCACTCGTCGACCACTCACTACACGTACAATCGTTAGTGCAATTATCACTGCAGAAGTCCTCAGAAAGCAATCAATTTTATGAAAACCGACAAAAACGCGACCACACTGCCAAATCAAACGCCAAAAGAACTCGCATATATATCCCTTTTGATATATATATATATATATATATATATATATATATATATATATATATATATATATATATATATACATATTTATAATATTTTTAAGCTGACTTTGGCGATGACTACAAGTATGTCCGGTACGTAATGCACACATTTTAGCATAATGCTTTGTCGACACAAATGTAAGACTGAACGACCCCCTCTACACTGCGCATGCTGATTTTTAGTGACACATTGTATGGGAAACGCTACTCGCTCTACAATACGGCGGGTGATAACTAAATCGTAATTTACAACTTTTTTTAGCAGTTGAATTATAATAACGCATTTATTCAATATAGTCAATCATTAACGGTGGAAACATAACAACTGACTACTCTCATTAATGCATGCCTAAACCTTAAAGGCTAGCATAACGCGCTGAAATTGAACACAGCTTTTAAAAGCTGCTTTTTCCTTGGATCGTTTTCAAGGGAGCCGCCAAAACCTAATGTATACAACCTCTCCGATATGAACGCAAAAGGGTAGTTTGACTAGCAGACCAAGGTATTTTAAAGGCCTCGACAAATTCCTAGCTTTTGCCTCTAATTCGTAAAGCAGCTTTACTGACGTTTCTCCACGTCCACAGTTTATCGCCTTTGCGTTTTCTACGGTGAGGTCGCTACATCTTAGCCCCTGCAAAAATCTTACTGACGATTAATTCTATATTGCTGTAGGTTTACGGTGCGCTGACAGAATGTTTCAAATTAAGGTTTACACCCCTAGAGCCGGAAGGTCCTTTTTAGCGGGCTTCAACACACATACACCTATTGAGGATATGCGCTGAAGCTGGCCTCAACGATATCCATATCCACGTCCTGCACATGGTGCACAGATTTTAGCATCATGGTTTGTCATCACAAATATCGAAATGCAGGAAAATAGATAGTTACGATGTATGTATATAAATTGTTGGTGTTTAAAATTAATAGTTTGAATTTTATGTTCGTTGCATGTACATCGTTGTTTCAGGGCTTGCGCAACCGAAAGTGATTGTAGAGCCTATTCAACCTGTCAGAGACAGACAGTTCAAGACACAATCTGTCAGGGCAACCATAACGGATACCTCTATGGAGCCCAGCATTCAAAAATACTACCTGGACTTATGCCCACTGTTCAACGAACATACATGCCTCACTTTCGACATAGTGTACAGTGGAAAGATTATGGTACATCTAATTTTGTTGATACAGCAAACGCACGCCAAAAAAATACGAGATAGTACATGTTGCGTAAAAGAAAACAAATTTGCTAGTGTTGAAAGTTCGGCAGTTTAGAAGCAGCCTCCGTTTTTTGCAGCTTTCTCGAAACTCCCTTAATCCAAAGGGGCATATTTGGTTGTCATAACAGAACCTCTTTACTTCAAAGTTGTTTTTACTTTATCTTTGCTTGTACGGTAAACCGCTAGTCTACCTCGCTCATTACAAAGATCAGAACTGGCTGTGAGACTATTATAATTTACGCTGCTTCGTTATTTAAGTCTTCCTATTGTGAGATTGCATAGATTGCAGCTCCTTGAATGCAATAAGACCAAATTGTATATGCATACTTATATAAAAAATATATTTATATAAAAAGGTATATGTAATATGATGCTTCGTTATTTAAGTCTTCCTATTGTGAGATTGCATAGATTGCAGCTCCTTGAATGCAATAGGACCAAATTGTATATGCATACTTATATAAAAAATATATTTATATAAAAAATGTATATGTAATATAAATTACTAACTCGGGACAAAAGCCTTTTGTGAACTTTACAGAACACAGTTTTGGGCAGTACTTGGTCCGACACACACTATACACTTACTGTGACGGCCTCCAGAAAATACAGAAGAGAAGAATTTCGGAGCGAACCTGTTAAGATCGAATTTACAACTCTCGAATGTGGTCCGGAATGTTCAGGTGAGATTACTGGAATGAATATTGCTCGACTGGGTTTAACAGAAAATGCGACACATTAGGGGAATTCGTTTTCGTTAGTGTGTTGACTACTGGGTATTTTGTATTTAAATGTATTGGAAGTAGTATACAGAGCACCGTGTAGTGCATATTGTTTTTCTAAGCAAATAAAACGTATTTTTTGTAGTGGAATTCGTTCTTAAACGGATTGGTTAGTAACAGATAATAGAATTTGTCTTTCCTATTAAAATAACATACAAGTACGACTTAAATATATATGGAGACATATATATTTATATATCTATATGCGGATAGGCTGAGGTTCAACAACGCCTTCACTGTAGTTCGCAAGCTATTGCCGAACTGCTCATAGTCTTGGGGCGATCGAACAGTAGGCTTCTTGAAACAGGTGGTTGAAATATAAAGCCAAAAATGAGGATCTCGGCAGAAAAGGCCTAAGAACCTACCAAGTGAATGTGTTCTAGTTTGAGTAGTTACTCATCAAAGGCAGCTGGAACTCTTTAGGGGAAGAGGAAAGTGTCATAAATGAGGTCTGTCTCGACAGTCTGCTGGCGGGGGGGGGGGGGGGAGTGTTGAACTGAACCATTTCCTTACGCAGATCCTCACGTGATACGGAAGCGTCTAGGACTTTTTCTTTTAAACTAGGCAAGCTTCCTTGGCGAGCGCGTTCACTGTCAGCAAGAAGCAGATGATGACTCGATTCGCACCGTTCTAGAGCGCCAGGTACTAAAAGAGGCTAGAACCCCAGCAATTTTAGAACTCAATACTGTTGTTCCGGACGCTTACAATTACAATTAAAGCTCA
This sequence comes from Dermanyssus gallinae, assembly GCA_003439945.1. Taxonomy (NCBI): domain Eukaryota; kingdom Metazoa; phylum Arthropoda; class Arachnida; order Mesostigmata; family Dermanyssidae; genus Dermanyssus; species Dermanyssus gallinae. Next base: position 169,576 of record QVRM01005626.1, on the reverse strand, counting down.
TTTTAAGCGGATGCGTTTAGTAAAAGGCGTATATATACCATCAACACCCGGTGTTCCTAGGCGGCTTCCCTTCCAAGTACTAATCGGGCCCAACGTTGCTTAGCTTCGGTGATCAGAGGAGAACCGGCGTATTCAACGTGGTATGGCCAATGAAAGAAAAATGGGCTACAAATGAGGCAGGAGGGGAGCAAACAGGGCAATTAGACCCCCTTCCTTCTATAAGAAACCCCTAGAAAGTTCGTAGACTACATACAATTTCTGGGTAGAGCAGCTATGACTGCGGAACTACTAAAGAAAATAGGAGCTTTGTGAAGGCTCAGGAGAACTGAGCCTTCACAAAGCTCCTATTTTGTGAACAAATTCCGCCTGCTGTACTGGCAGATGACGTGGCTTTCAATAATAAGGGTTCGCAGATGCTGAATTTAAGTGCATAAAATTTTGGGGGAGCCCGTGCGTGACCACGGCCAAGTGTTCCGAGTAGCACTTGCCACGTCTCCTTATGTTTATAGTACTGTTCTATGGAGATCTGGGCAATTGAAGTTTAAAGAAGAGGTGCGTTTAGTAGGTATGGTGCTAACAGTCTTAGGTGCTAACATCCATCCGCTCTGCAACCTCTACGAGTCTGTGGATGTCCCTCAGAACTGCATCGGGGATGCCGCCTTTATTTCTATTCATCCAAGTACCATACGTGCCCTGAAGATGAGCGGTCGCCCATCGAAGAAAGGCGAGCTCTTGCGAAGAAGATCAACGGACGTGACGTAAAGAAGGCTAGGCTAGGTCAGAAGTGCCAGTTCAAGGAGTGCTTATCCGACAGCGAAGTTGTCTTGTTAGGTCTATGCGCCGGCGTGTCGTCCTAGATTTAGACCCTAGCCGCCGAGAGCCTTTCGAGAGCCGGACGGTATCGACCCGCTGCCGGGGCGGAGGTCTCGATGTAGGCTACCACCATCGTTACACATACGTTTTCCATTAGTAAAATCTCGAGCTTCTCCCGGACGTTAACAGCATTGCGCGGTCGACCCTCCCACAATCGAGAAGGTAGAGAACAACAGGCGTGAAAAAGAACTGGGAAAGCCAGGCATTGTTCTCTGTGACTGAGCACAATACCTTGTTGAACTCCTCGAGTAGTTGTCTACGTATTGACTTCGGCAAGATGCAATCCAACTGCCAGCTTTACTCTGCAAACGAAAGCCCGAAAGTTAAGCAGGGTTAGTCCGAGTGCCTAAAGTACGGGTTGTCTAGCTAGCGACAACGTCTGTTTTCATGCGTGGTTTGTCATTATAAGGCAAGCGCTTAACCGTGTCCACCACAGAAAGCTGTTCGATTAAAGATCGCTACGCTGACCCCAGAGGTCTTAATACCGTAACGGCGGGGCGGTGGAGCCAACCCGTTAGGGACCTGTAGTCGCGCTTCTTCTAAACCTTAGGTGTTGGTTTGCGAATGGGAAGAACGGCCTGATCAATCGCCCGCTGCTGACAATCGTCCGCTGTTGACAATCGTCCTAACCAAAGGAGCATAGGTGAGGTCCTGTACCTCGAGCGACAGGGCCTTTTGAACGCAAGCCGGGGACAGTCTCTGACAGCATGTTAAGACGCCACGACAACGGAATCAGCGACGTAATCCGGGTCTCCATAATTCTTACAGAGCTTTTTTTGTCAGGCAATTGCTTTGGTTTCTAGCAGTTAGTAAAATTAACTATAGTAAAACTATAATTTCCTCTATTCTAGTTGTAAATAAGGTGATGCCGGGCAGACAGACAACCAATGTGCGACACTTTTTTGTGCTTGACACTCCAAGCAGCCTATTTATACTTGTTTTATCCTTCACCCAGACCGCAATTCACTAGGTATCAACCACAAATTTGCAACCTGGCATAGATTACCTTGGGAATTGTTAGCATTGAACCTTTAGAAGGTAATAAGGGATCTAAACTCATGGTTGGTTATCTTCGAAAGCTAACATTAAACAAATCGATGTTCCAGCTTCGATGTCACACCGAAGCTTTTCGAGCTGTCGTTGCTTGCGTGAGGCGATGGCTTTCTTTTTCTATAAAACTACTTTGATGAATTCTCCAGAGTCCCCAAGCTCGCGTGGTTCTCTGGATTCCTCTGGAATACCGGATTGGATGCGCCGCTTGCAGCAAAAAATAAAACAAACATCCCTGGAAATTAACCTTGGTGCTGCTGAATTTAAAGTCATTAACATTGCCAGAAATTATCCTTTAGACATGCAACCAAAGTATCTCCTCGTATGCACTATTTGCCAATCGCGTACTTATTCGCATACATGCGTTGATGCAATTATCATTACAAAAGTTGAAATCAAGCCTCACAAAACAGTCGTTTTATAAGAGCCGACAAAAACGTGACCGCACCCTGCTGAATCAAACTGGCGTAATATATATATATATATATATATATATATATATATATACAGGGTGTATCGTAAAAAGTTGTACTTCTTTCGAGGTTTGATAGAGCTCGGCAAGAAAATAATTTTTCCCAATGGGCGGAAGCCAAGAAAACGTTTTGTTTAGGAGTGAGGATGAAATTTAGAAAAGTCGTTATTCTGCCTTATTTTCTCCTACATAGTTGTACAAAATCTACGTTTGCGGGAAAACCAGTCAACGCACGAAGCAACCGATCATACCAGTGTGTTCGGCGGAAAATTTTGCATAACCTAAATGACACCTAACGCAAGCTAGCAAAAAGCAAATAGGTGGAATAAAAAAAATCATAAAAAGTCGATTTGTTGTTATAACTTACGTTGAAGCTTTCACGTGCAAAATCGAAAAATTTTGCCATTGCGCACAAATGACGAACACTCTCTGACGATAGCAAATTTAATGCCCGTCATTTTCGTACCAAAGTGATGGTGCTGCGTTACGTAGTTGCTGAGAAACTAGGCTTTTTCGACAGCCATATCAAAAGCAAAGGCATGCATACTTCCTAGCATCTTGACCTGCTTTACCACAGAAACCACTTGCGCACGTCCAGAAACACACAAGCATTTATTTATTATAAGAAGTGCTCGAAGTTCCGTCCGCCTACCACTAAACACGTTCTGTAGCGATTGCACAGGCTCTCTTGCACTCGTGTAAATATGTTAGGCATTGCCCTAACGGCGTCAGCAGCGTTGAATATACGGTCAACCAGATCTTCACGCGATTCAACGGGGGTTTCGTAGACAACACTCTTTAGGTAGCCCCACAAAAAAAAACGACGAAATTATGATAGAGTCTGCAATTCGCGATGAAATGACACATCTCGAGAACCTGACACTTCGTTTTATAGCTTTTGGCGTTGGCGGTTTTTCTTATGGTGTTTTGGCGTCTCGAATGACGAATTCCGAATCAAAGCCCGCGCAAATTTCCGATAGAAGCTTGTGCAAACGGCGAATAATTTCGAAACAAAGCCGGCTGCTCAGCGTAAACAAATGCTGGTGTGTTTGTTTCCGCCAGATTAGATGCAGCTGCGTATCGCGCGTTTTTGATTCATACGTTACCCAGTTGTTAGAAGGCATCCTGGAAAGCTTTCGTCTGAAAATGCCGCCACACAACTCTGCTACGGTTCGAGAATACCTAAACGAAGCATTCAAGAATCGGTGGATCGGCCGAGGCGGGTCTATAGCTTGGCCACCTCGCTCCCCCGATTTAACAAGCCTCGACTTTTTTTTGTGGGGCTACCTAAAGAGTGTTGTCTACGAAACCCCCGTTGAATCGCGTGAAGATCTGGTTGACCGTATATTCAACGCTGCTGACGCCGTTAGGGCAATGCCTAACATATTTACACGAGTGCAAGAGAGCCTGTGCAATCGCTACAGAACGTGTTTAGTGGTAGGCGGACGGAACTTCGAGCACTTCTTATAATAAATAAATGCTGGTGTGTTTCTGGACGTGCGCAAGTGGTTTCTGTGGTAAAGCAGGTCAAGATGCTAGGAAGTATGCATGCCTTTGCTTTTGATATGGCTGTCGAAAAAGCCTAGTTTCTCAGCAACTACGTAACGCAGCACCATCACTTTGGTACGAAAATGACGGGCATTAAATTTGTTATCGTCAGAGAGTGTTCGTCATTTGTGCGCAATGGCAAAATTTTTAGATTTTGCACGTGAAAGCTTCAACGTAAGTTATAACAACAAATCGACTTTTTATGATTTTTTTTATTCCACCTATTTGCTTTTTGTTAGCTTGCGTTAGGTGTCATTTAGGTTATGCAAAATTTTCCGCCGAACACACTGGTATGATCGGTTGCTTCGTGCGTTGACTGGTTCTCCCGCAAACGTAGATTTTGTACAACTATGTAGGAGAAAATAAGGCAGAATAACGACTCTTCTAAATTTCATCCTCACTCCTAAACAAAACGTTTTCTTGGCTTCCGCCCATTGGGAAAAATTATTTTCTTGCCGAGCTCTATCAAACCTCGAAAGAAGTACAACTTTTTACGATACACCCTGTATATACGGTGACTGGAAAAGATTTCGAGACTGATATACGAGCTATATATTTTAAAGCTTATTAAAAAATATATATATTTTAAAGCTTGTTGAATATTTTTTTTCTAATGAAGCACGCTCCGGAGAAGTCTTGTTTCGGAATGAGCGTGGAATTACTCTAATTTGTGACCCTGCTGTGGTTGTCCGACATAGGAGCGCTCATTCAAACGACCTACTCTATCAGACGGATCACCCGTGATGACGTTTTTCGTCCTTCACCCAGACCGCACTTCACTAGGTATCATACATTGCCTTGGGAATTGTAAGCATTGAACCTTTAGAAAGTAATAAAGAAGCATCTGAACTGACGGTTGGTTGTCGCCTCCGCAAACCATTCGGCAGAGTCAGTAACAAGAACACTAGCGATGAAAGAGCGCATCCATCCGACAGTAGTTGATCGTAATTGAGTGAGCACGATGGAAGCGGCCCAAAAGATTAGTTGCAGTACCATCCACAGAGTATTAAGCGCCAAACTACTATATCCGTACCGACCTTAGCAAGTTCAAACTCTGCTGGATTCAGATTTTTTTTTTATTGCTGAAACCTTTTAGCATTTATATGGGGGATTACGGGAATCGTGATGTACATGTGTCACCACAGCCAGTGCCTAGTGTAGGACTCACAAACCCACTAACACCCGCCTCCCCCGCACCCCCAGGTAACGGTAACTGCATCGCTTCGTATTCAGATTACAAGCGACGAGTTGTCTGCTGTAGCTGGTTTTTGTGGCAAGTAAAAGCCAATACGTAAAAGTTCCCTGCCCGTGTGCTTCTCACCGAGTTTGCTTTACACAAGAGGCACATCACTCATTATAAGGCAAGTGAGAACCCGCATATGACTCACCAGCGTGGACGCCAGAAGCGTTTTTCCGTGAATGGACTGGCCATACTTCCTAACAAGTTAGATGGAGAGGCATACCATACATTCCTGAGCAAAATATTACCGGGAGCATTATTAGGCGTTATAGAAGGTGTTCGCGAAAGCATGCGCTTCCAGCACGACGGAGCGCCACCTAACGCCAATCCTGCGGTACGCGATGACCTTAACGTGACCTTTGGGAGTAGGTGGATTAACCGGGGCAAACCGATCGCATGGCCAACCACCGCGAACCACCCGAGTTAACCAGTCTCGATTTGTGCTTTTTGGGCTTCTTAAGTGCTTTTGTGTACGAGATTTTTGTCACGTGAAGATCTGGTCACCAGGATAGGCCCCTCTGCCGAGGCCGCTCAAGCAATGCCTGGCATATTTCAAGACGCCTAATGAAGACCCTGCAGGCGCCTCCATTGGCGTATAGTGGTTTGCAAAAGCACCTTTGAGCAGCTCGGAAGAAGCTTCTTAATATATTAAATATGTGTGTGTGTGTGCTTCTCAAGCTATGGCAAGTGATTTATCTAATGGTAATTTATGCGTGCACTCAATCCACATGCCCTCCGGAAAGGCTTAATTACTTCTCAGTCACGGATAGTACCGCCATACATTTTATGGTTGAATGTGTTAGCTTTAACCGATACGAGTGGTCTTATGATTCTGATTTAAAGGCTTTATATGTATGTATATCTATATATAGATATATATATATATATATATATATATATACACGGCGTTTGAATTTTTTTTGAAAATCGACATTAAGTTATATAAAACTCGTTAAAGCATATTTTTTAATGGAACATAGCCTATAAGAAGACTTATTTCGGAATGAAAGTTAAATTACTACAGTATGTGACACGGGTGTTTTTGCCCGACATAGGAGTATAAAATGCGCTGTTGCGAGACAACCCGCCCTCCTAGACCGAAATTAAGCTTATTGTGGTATATATATATATATATATATATATATATATATATGTTTTGAATTTCTTGCAGGTCTATCCGGAATTCATAATCTAACTATACGTCCGAATCCTGCTTCAGCCAGAATCACGATTATACACTATGAGGAAACATTGAAATTCAGATTTCGCGTAGTAATCTGTCCATTAAGGAGTAGTTCGTGTGTGAGAGTATTTACGCTTCGTCGAAGCAACCGAACGGTTCGTGCATACGATATTCAGAAATAAACAAGTTTAAAATTCAAGCTTCATGCGCATTTAGGTCGTAGAGATTTTAGCTAACGGCCACGAATATATTAAAATACAACTTTCAAAAGGTTGCTTTAAATTTTAGGCTCACCTTTAATGCAGGGCCAGACGTGTTGAGTGTTCGAGGGTTATCGCAATAATTTTTGTAGCAGCATCGGAGTTAACCTTCAGCGATATCGTTTATCATCTATTCTCAATGAACTTTTATCAAAGAAAGTTCGATTAACAACGGGGATCCAAATTGTCGACACCCCGTTAGACGACAGCCATGATTAGCGTACTGGGCCCCTAAACTGCGTCGCGGGACAGGTGGAATAAAATTGAAAAGTACCAGACCCTTCAAGAAACTTTACACAGATGTATACACACAAAAGCAGTTGGTCCTATTATATGCATATGCACTGTGTCAAATCCATAATTACGACCGGGTGCCCCCAGCTGATGTGTTAAGTCCAAAATAGGCCAGGCGTGTGCTATGAGTTGCAAGATAATTGCGATAGTTTAATGTGACTCTGCTTGCGTCGTTAGACGCTGCCATACCCTGGTCACGCAAAGTCTGTGAAAATGCTAAATAGTACATTTTCGGCGAAACACTGAGCCCCTAATATAGATTTTTTTATGTCATGCTTCTTGTTGTATTTAACTGGTGTCTAATGACTCAGGGCTAGATAGAAGGGCTTGTTAAAAAGAAAAATGTCAAAAATGTTTAGTACTTACCGGCTGTGCAATTCACTTGACCTAATTAGAAGAGTATAAAACCAGATCCACGATATTAACTCACAACCTTCCGAATAACAGTGGTTTGGCCGATAAGCAACTTTTATTGCTAAACGCCAATGGTACATGGCCTTGCAGGTTATCAAAGTGGGCGGCCTAAAACCTCGAACTCGGTACAATGCTACCGTAACACCTGAAGCGCTTTATCTTGGAATACAAAAGGGGCCCGCGTCTTCGCAACTGTTCACCACGGCCGACTGTTCAAGAAATTGTGCAGGTACGGCAGTTCCATCGTTTGTCCAATCGAACGAAATAGCAACAGTTATTATTTTAAAGCAGAGCAAAATATTCAGCGTGGTGCTGGTACATGAACGGTTAGAGAAGCCATCAATACTTTAACATGTTCGCCTGTTCTGCCGTTCTTAACGCGTCGAATATAAAAAAAAATTGACATGCGTATTTAGGTATCAAGCGAATCATAAATTTCAATATATATACAAACATTTATTCACCTTTATAAGGCATATGTACAAAACAGTACACAATAATATATGTAAATATACGTATAAAACATGCCTGCAGGTGCAGGCGTTCTCATTTGGTCGAACATAAGATCATAATTTTAAGAGATCATCGCATGTCACTTTGGTTCAAAGATTTACACAGTTTACATAATTCGGACTAGCAGATACACGGCGATGCAAGTTCATTTAAAGAGCGCACATAATTACACACTGACGTGGTATCTTGAACACGCTTCTCCACACCTGCGGCACACACAAGTTAGGGATGGGTCGTGGAACCCCGTCTGTTGGCACAGCTCATGGTGGAAACCGTGGATGGCAAAACAAGTCACGACGTGCCTGTTACTTCGGTTTGCATCCTTCCACGCCTGGTTCATCATGGCACCTGTGGTGAAGAAGGTCGGGTCGATATCTGAGGTCTTGCTCTCCCATCGCCGTACACATTCTTCGTATGCGGCAGTCTTCTCTAGTTTGAAACGACGCTGCAGCTCTTCCATGAACAGTGGGGTATCCGCCAGCCGATACACTAGTCTGTTGCGGGCGCTTCGATGGAGACCAAGGGCACGCTTAAGGAAGGTTGCTTTGAGTCGGTTGAACGCGTCGAGGTTATCAATAGTGAGGTCTTCCCAGATCACCTCAATTCCATATGATGCCACCGGGGCGATCTTCATATCGAAAAGTCGGAGCGCCGTTTTCAGTGAGAGGAGCTGAGGTTTTTGGATAGTGGCGAGGGTTGTGAGCGCTTTCCTACATTTTTCATTAACATGAAGCGTGAAAGATCTAGCACTCGGGGTAATCCTAACACCGAGATATTGGAAATGCTCAACATAGCGTACTGGTGCGCCTGCCAGAAATAGTGTCTTGAGCCGCCAATCGGCCCCCTCGTCTAAACTTAATTGCCTCCGTTTTGTTCTCGTTTATCGTGAGTCCTAGCGAAGGGATCACGGAGTTCAGTCTTGCGATTGCTTGCTGGACTTGAAAGCGGCTCTCCTTAAAGATCACGAGATCGTCAGCGTAAAGGAGAATCTCTCTCTCGCCTCTTATTTTAGTCGGAAGGTCTTTTAGAAGGACCGAAAACAGAAGCGGACTTAGATTGTCCCCCTGGGCCAAACCTGTTGTCTGCGCGAACGCTGGGAGTTCCGCGACCCCGTCTTCTATCGTGATTTTGTTCTCTTGCATAATGGCGGCCAGTACTCCGAGAATATTTCGTGGCACACCGAGTTCTGCCAGGAAGGTTAGGATAGTGTCACGCGGCGCAGAATCAAAAGCCGACCGGAAATCCACAAATTTTCGCGGTCTAGTTGTCATCTCCTTAATGTCCCGTAATAATTCCCTGCAGGCCGTCATGGTTGAGAGCCCCGCGCGAAATCCGTGCTGCTCTGTGGGAATGGCGCCCACGCTCTCAAGGAAGTCGCTCAGTCGTGTAGTGATGAGGGATGCTAGCAACTTGTAGCAGGCGCTTTTCTTGGCGATACCTCTCCAGGACGAAGGAAGAGATGGGTCACCCTTACCTTTTGGGATGACCAGCAGAAGCGCCTCGCGCCAATTATCTGGGATGGAGCCGGTACGAAGGCATTCGTTAAACAATGCTGTCCAAGATGGGGCCAGAATCAGTGCTTGCTTCAGGTGCTCGTTGCACACGAGGTCTGGGCCTGGGGCTTTCCTCGACTGGAGCCCTCGCAGGGCACTCAGAACCTCCCCCACGGTGAAGTCGGCGCCGAGGAGCGTACGCTCCCACGTGGTTTTCTCGTCCCAGGCTGAGGTTACCGACGGCACTTCTCGTGGGATGGTACATCGTGACGAAAACGTTCGCGCGAAGTGATCTGTTAAGACCGATGGGCTGATAGAACATGAGGTTCTGCCGGTACGCGCTATCCACTTGTACGGACGTCGTTCGGCTTCCTGTATCATCAGTGCCTCCTGCTGTTCGATGTATTTCTTCCGCTCTCGCACATACGTCTTCTTTCGAATTGTTCGGAAAGCGTTGGCTAGGGGCTTAGCGACAGGAATGCAACGAGGCAAGGAATCTGATGCGGTTATGGATACCCCGAATCAGTCTACATTGCATGTTGAACCATGGCCTACCTCTGCGGCTGCGGGTCTTCGATGTAGACTTTTGGAGCACCTCGGTGAGGCGTCTCGCGTAGTCATCCACCTCGATGACCCCGGGTACCGGTAGAACTCTATGAGCATGTGATAGCAGAGTGTTGACATTTAAGATGCGAGACAGTGGCTTTCGCCTTCCTGAGCAAACGGGCGCGCAGTCGGTCCGGAGATCAATGGCGACAGGTATATGCTGCTTCAGTTGAGCGCCTTCCTCCATGGAGTGGTTACACCCCAAGTGCATGACCTTGTCCCGGCTCACATTTACTGCAAAGAGATCAATCGTCGATTGACCGGAGTGCCCTATGAAGGTTGGGTCCGTGGGAGGGCTCACGATCCAACAATTGAAGTCCGACAGAGCATCTTGGAGGGCAAGTGTGCGTTCTGCTGTCGGATGGTCCCAACGCGTGTTGAAGTCACCGACAACGAGCAGAGGGTGTCGAGGGTCATTAGCTTCGATTCCCTTTGTGATTTTATCCACCATCTCAAGCGTTGACTCTCTGTTCGGCGGTCTGGCGTAGGCTGCTACTACATTCAAGGACGGTCCCTGTAACACTACTACGTTATCCTCGGCTAGAGTGACTTCGAAGGTGCCGACCCTGTGGTTATAAAATACAGCCACACCTCCACTCGGTCGTCCTGGTCCAGCCTGTCTCTGGGCGAGACAGTGTTCTGAATAAAATCCAGGTAGTTCGAATGGCTCCATTGCCCACGTTTCGGTCAGAACAAGCATGTCGACATCCTTAAGTGCCGATGGGTCGAGGAGTGCCAAAGTATCTGCACCCTCACAATTCCACTAAATGATTCTTAACGACGACTCCTTGACCTCCATCGTCCTCGACTGGCCGACCGCGACTGCTGGCGGTGTTGGGACGAGTCCTGCTTCCGGCCTCGGTCAATCTGGGGTCGGTTCAGACTCTCGAGGGCTGCTAGGGCCTGTTTCACGAAATCCTCCATTGTTGGAGGTGGAGTACGCTGCTGTGTCTGCCTGTGATGATGATTCGCCGCTTGCTTGACTCTCTGGGAAGGGTGCTGTGCCTGGCTCGGCATCCTCGATACGGGCTGACGCGAGCGCTGCCTGGCAAACGTCACTTGCGACTGCTGAGTAGCCGATCGATCGACGGACACGTTCCATTGACGTATCGTGGTCCGGGGGGTTGATGCGGCACTGACGGCATGCTTCTTGATCTTTTTGAGTCTTACATCTAAAAAAGGCTTGACGCGACGGGCAATATGATAAATTTCAATATATATCCGAGAAGCTAACCTTTGCCGCAAATGGCTCGAATCCCGTTAGCTAATCTGATGATCGCGTCGTTGTACTCACTTTTCGCTACGTCCCAATTCTGGTTGGCCGTCTGCCCGTCGTAGACTTGCGCTGGCTAGACCTGATTGTAAATACTTTTCTTTGTATCAGCCAGTAGAAAAGTAACCAGGTCAAGAATGTGAGCCAACTGTCGTAATGCCTGAAAATGCACTTTCGTTAAAAAGTATGCGCCATATAGAAACGCTTTTGTTTGATTTTGCATAAAGGTGATACGCGTATGCTGTTGGACAAATCACAGTACATGATGATACAGAGTCATGCTTTAACCAAGTCAAATCAACCGTAATATATTGGTTGAAGTTGGTTACTGTGCGCCCATCGGTCGCACGGCGATTGGTAGACTCGATACAAACCGCTCGGTTGATGCAATAATAACATCGAATTTTACTGGAGTTTAGCCAAAACAAAATACTAACCCAATTTCGTAGTTACTGCTCGTCTATAGCCAGGATACACTTCAAGGCAGTTCTATAAACTAGTCCACTAAAGTCTATAGCTACTAACAGACAACGGATACTGTCGGTCTAGGACCCCGAATCGAATGGCACGTGCTAATTTTTTTTTTAATTATTACCAACATTGTGCACTCTATTTGCCGTGGATCTACGAGTCCGCCTTTGGACTTCGGGCGTTCGTTGTACCGATCGTTTTAAATAAATATAGGGGAACTTATAGCGACTTTTGAACTGATTGCGTAGTAGCCTGGTACAAAACCAACTTTACAGAAAAATCTATGCCCAGTGTGTCGCATTGAAGACATTTCGGACATAACTAAATATACGCGCTATTCCTGGCCAATTAGCATACTCTGTGTATACAAGTGCGCTACGTGTTGCTTTGAAGAAGTTGACTGATGCGCAAGTGCACCTATTTTTACCAAAAGCTTATTATTGACTGTTGTATACACAACACTTATTCACGTTAGTTATGGACATGTTTCTTCTCAGGTGTAAAAGGCAACCTATCTTTGGAACTGGTTCACCAGCCGAATTATGCAGATATTCTGGTAGGACTACCGGAGGAGCCACCGTGCGAAAACCCAAAGTATAACGTCCGATACCAAGGTGCAACCATTATCCTAAACGACACGCAGGTGGCCATGAAGTCATTTACCTTGCACAATGCACCTTATTGGCGCAGCGGGGTTTACGTTGCCGTCAGAGTCATGTGCGGGAAGACTCGAGCCCAGGTCTACATTGGAACCATAGAAACTGGACCCGGACGTAAGTGCAATAAGCCCGGCTGCGGGAGACGTTTTCAATTACAGGATCATACACCAGGATATTTAACTATGCAACTGAACGCTCAAGCAGAGAGGTAACTGAGTATGCATATATGCAGCAGGTAATTTTAGGTTTGTAGGAAAGCGGGTTTAAAAAGTGTTCGAACTGAGAGGAGTTTGTAAAACACTCAATTTTCAAACGGTCGAGACATTTGATTGGATTATAAATGCTCCATGGTGTCCTGATCAGAATTCAGTCAGTCAATTCAAAAGCTCCGTTATTCAAGGCAAGCACCTTTATTCACCTTTATTCAGTTCTACCACCCTGAACCCGTGGTCATTAAGTCACTCGTGAGTTCATCATTTTCTGTGGCCGCCCTAAGTTACACAACCGCACGTTTCTTCAATTCGTGGACACCATGAAAAAATTATTAGCCATTGTGGCAGAACAAGATATCGTCATACTTCCGACCATACAAAATGATATTAATGGATGTGGTGAACACTAAGCGCTCAACTCGGCGTATCACGTATCACACAAAACTTCTGCGTGCAAAAAGTGAATAATTTGATTAAACCTGCATGCCATCTGCTGGGACTTCAAGCTTTGCTCTATTGAAAAATTTCCAATCGATTTGAAGGCTATTCGCGGGACGCTCACCAAGAAAAGGCTGTTTTTAGAGAAGGGGGATGTCTACTTGTTTCCATGCAAGTTTTCATCAAATATTTGTTTCCTCCGTTGACCATAGGCACACATCTATCGGACGCAGTATGCAATTAAATGAATACCTCGATGATACCGGCACGGCTATGTTGCAACCCTACTAAGTACAAGCAACGGCTATACGTGCAGCAGGAACAACAACAACAACACTGAGCGATCGGACATTCAAGCAGTACTCCAGTGATAACGAGGTCTAGGATCAGAACCTTTAGTCGGGCCCCAGGCGCCCCCCAGTCCGGTGTGGTGTCCCATTCTTTCTGCCAAGAGACCAAAGTTTTATCCAGTTCCTCTTACTTCTTTTTTACCACCCACAAGCGACGACGTCTATCGGTCCCAAGAGACCGTGCCAGTCACTACAAGGGCATTCGCCGTGTTTACTGATTTGTAGGCCATCGTAATTCGCAAAGCAGACATGCGTTGAATCTAGAGCATCAACGCTCTTTTGCGGCTTGAAGTCAGTGTGGTTAATTTTTATTTAATTTATTTTAAAATGCACCCTGTTTAGGTATGTACATACGAACATGATTTATATATATATATATATATATATAACAAACATGGTAAACATGAATTATGAGCATTCTCGCTAAAACTGAGAAAGCGACACGGATTCTGTACAATCAGGTAGGTGGTATAAAGGACATGGACCGCCACAACGACGGCATTTGCAGTCCTCCTTGGGTTGATGAAACCCAGCAGACCGGCATAGTAGATGATGAAATCCATGAACACAATAGCGAGTAGTGAGGTGACGACATGGCCGGAAAGGGTCCTTCCAGGCCTGGTTAGTCATAGCTAGTGATAGATTCAACTTTCTGGGAATTAGAGACACTTTTTGAGAATACTCATGTCGAAACGTTTCCAGGGCGACTGTCTGCGGCAAATTAAAGCGGTCTAAGAGTTCATCAATAAATTATATTGAACTCGTGAGCACGTATACTAATCTATTGCGCGAATCTGTGCCATAACTGCGAAGTGCTAAGATGTTTTCATGTCACTTGAATACCGTAAGCAGCTACGGATGCCACTTTGAGCGTGAATAATGTCATGGCCGTCCGAACGGTCAACTGTGTTGGGTTTCTGATACCCTCGGCCGCGATAAGCACTTTTATACAACGCTCAGTTACATGTTGTAAAAAAGTTGTACCTCGAGATAAGAAAATTACCCCGAGATAGCACACAGTATTTACAGAGCAGGGTCATGACCGTTGAGTGCCGCTCTTTCATAATGCGTGGCAGATCACGGAGTAACATTATGAATAGCAATGGGCTGAGATTGTCGCCTTGCGGATACCCAGTCGTCTGATCAAACGTGTTATGCTCGCACACACAATCAGAGGATAGTTTGGTTAGGCCTCAGAAGTGCGCAATGTAGAGCGAGCATTCGTGGTCCAACTTCAGCTTGTCCCAACTTCTTTAACACAATGTCACGGGTGCGATGTCGAAGGCAGATTTTAAATCAATAAAAACCGCGAACAAAAGGAGTTTTTTTCCGATTTAATGAAATTATGATCTTCTCAAGAAGTACTTCGCAGGCTGAGATAGTAGAACGCCCGGTCCTGAAGCTCCAGGCTGCTCAACAGGAAGAAACCCCAGTGCTGTCAGAAAATCCGTGAGACGTCTTGTCAGTACGCTTGAGAGTAGTTTGTAGACACAACTTCTTTTTGATATCGTCCGCCACGCGACAGGGTCCAAAGGATCTCTTTTTCCTTTTGGAACTACGTTAAGAAGGAATTTATACCACTTGGCTGGCAGAGCGCCCTCAGAGAGGCATCTGTTAAAAAGGGACTGCCATATAGGCACGAGGAGATGTCCCTGCCGAAAATGTTCATTCCTCACAAGATCTGGCCCGAACGCCTTGTTATTTCGTATACGAGCGAGGGCAACATTGACTTCTTCTAGACTAAACGGTTCATCAAGAGCCTCAGCGAAAAATCTCTCGGGAGCTTCAAGCTCATACGAGATAGGAATTTCAAGAGGTACCATATCCGCGTGGGTGAAAGCTGCTTAGAAGTGGCCCAGGAGTTTTTCAAATGGGGTTGGACAGTTCGTAAAGTTGTGAAGCTGTCGTGTAATGAGGTAGGGTTTCTGTTGTGCTTTTAGTATGAAGGGGCGTTTTTGTTGGTTGGTAAATTACCGCCTCTTAAAGCCTTGGAAGCTTCCGATAATGCTGTCGGGTGATTGAGTAAGTAGCCGCCACAACTGGGTCATAGGACGACTGGTAAAGCGTGTGAAACTTTGATGGCTTTCACTGCAACTAAGCGGTGGTGGGATTTACCTTGCAATCCTCAGTTCAGGTATAATGAGCAGACTGAACCACCTGATCATCATAACCGTTCAAGATACGCTTCGGCGGAGAACACCGTCTTGGCCAAAGCAGGAGAGCTCCCTAGCTGTTGGTCGGAGCCAGCGTCAAGCCTGCTCTCCTTATCCAGACGTAAGTTTTGGCAAGGACTTCATTGGCTCTAAGTTTCAGTTGCTGAGGGGAGCAGCCGCCATGTACTCTTGCGAGATTATCCGCATACGCCCTAGTAGGTCCGTCTCTTCTGGTAGATTATTTAAGCGTAGGACGTTAGAAACGGCAAGCTTTATACAAGAGGACCTAGGATCGAACCCTGGGGACTCCAGTAGTTAAAATCCCGATCCATAATTGTCTACCCGCATTTTGCTAACGTAGTCAGAGACAACTTGACCCAACAAGTTGGGAACTTGCTTTTTGTTGAGCGTCGCAGTATCACCCTCCAGGGTAAGCTGTTAAGGGATTCTTTGGCAACATCCATCACTGTGTTGCGAAGACACGAGCAGCCTTTACGAAACCCTAACTGCTTAGGTCAACGAAGGCCGCGTTCATCCGCGCGTGATCGCAAGCTGTTATTTGTTGTAAATACCTGTAGCCAGTGTGTACTGATTAGACAGATTGGCCGGTAGGAGCCGTTTACTTTAGGGATAAACACGAGGTCGGCTTGCTTTTAAATCAGAGACATGCGAGCGGACTTGAGTATTCGTGTGGCAACGCGAGAGGCTACTTCAGGCAACTCTCTAAGGATAGCCTTGACGGCGGAAGCCGGGATACGTAAAGCGCACCCTGTAAATCTCTAAATGTGCAAGAATCATGCACACGGCGCATCATTGTGTCATCGAACCAATGTAAGGTCGTCTTTGATTTAGTCAATGTTGGGCAATTGCAAGTCGTCTATGCTTGCAGTTGCAGAATTCCTATTAACACTATTAAGCATAGAAGCTCAACCTAATATTTAAAGGCGTGTGGTTCTAGAGTTTGCTTTTTGTACAGCTTAATTCTGACACGATTTACACATTGTACGACGAAGTCTCATCCTAAACGTGCATGTTTTAGATCTCAACGTGATTAGCGACATTCAAGTGGAGCGACTGGGACAGCTGGTTACTGTAACTGTAACCTGCCACGACCACTTTAAAGTCTATCCGGAACGGTATCGTGTTAACCTCTGCTTGGCATATCGCGGAATCTGCAACAGAACTTGGATGAACCACACAGGGCAAACTACGGTACCGTGCATTTTCAATGCCCATTGCTGCTTGCGCAATCCATTATTTTCTACACCATCCTGCTTCCTGTCATGTTTTAAAGATAGAAGCGCCAGATATTTAGCTAGCCAGCCTCCATAGGTAGGTCATTTATATATATATATATATATATATATATATATATATATATATATATATATATATATATATATATATATATATATATATATATATATATATATATATATATATATATATATATATATGTGCCTTTGTTTCTTTCAGGTATATGTATAGAGAACGTATGTGTAGTATATGTAGATAGAACGGTTAGAGAGCCCGTGACGACATATTCGCGCGGAGATGTGTGGACAAAGTGCTAACATTTTGTTTTAAAGTTTTTTTCCGTATGGCTAAAGCCCGTCTACGGTTTCTTTTATGTCATGGCTGGTTTTTAATCCACTTCGACATTTACCTTATCTTAATTGAAAACCATGCAAACCAATTTAAGTGGCCGGTCAGGGTCTCAAACCCAGGCCTCCCGAATGCAAGGTAAAGGCTTTGCCACTAAGCTATCTTTTTGCCACTATGGCATATTTATTCCTCCGGTCGTCTAATATATGTAAATAATCGTACTGCTTATATGTGTTGGTTCTCTTGAACATATTCCAGCTTCCTGCTTTTAGCCAATAATCGATTTGGCACCGCTCCAGACTTTTTGCCACGACCTCAGATTTTATTAAGGTAACCCCCAAAGCTTAACAGGGCGGTTACGTACAGGGGCAAGCTGCTCTTTTGTAGTAGGTATCCCATTTGGGCCTTTTCGTCCGGCTCAGCGCCGGTATTTTCTTCGAAGTATTATTTGCACTACGGATAGCCTGCCAGATATCTCGTTTTCTTTCGGTCCTCTCAGTTTCACCCACAGTGTGTTGGTGGTGAGTTTGTTTGACAGATCACCCCCTTAACTAGAACGATCTTACTCACATATCCGATCATTTCTTATAGTCCATTTATACATTTACCGTCCCGACGGTCACGGTGGCTGTCTATCACTACCTTCTCATTCCTTGCTCTTTTATAGAATTGTTCGGCAGCTTTTCTAGCTCTCTTGCACTTTTGGCCATCGGGTGCGCTATAAGGTATCCTGCCTTCGTGCTCCGGATTCAGATGCCAGTCCGGTGTAATTTGTTCTCTTTATATCTTCGATGATACGCGTGTCCTGTTTATCCCATGTGCTCTTGCTGCGTCGTCTTTGTCGACCTTCGTTGTCGTTGGCTCTGAAAGAAAGCTCTTTGCGCATCGGCGCGGTATCCCACATCGGCGCTTCTTTCTCTTAGTCGCTCAGGTCAGATGGCATGGCAACACTCTGGCGCCTCGCAGAGTCTTCTTAGGTCCGGACCAACCATAACGGGGTGAGAGGCGCACCCAGGCCAAAAACATGTTTGATGGAGGGTTGACAAAAGGAGGTAGGGAAGAATGTGTTAGGCTGGAGTTAGTAAGATTTTGGGGTCTTCTGTACCCAAAAGGTTATCTTTTCTCATTGTTGGGTCAGCCGTAGTCGTCAACCGCAAGGCCAGCCGGCAGGCCGGCCGGGTAAGGACTGGACAGGGCTGGCACCCGGCAGAGTCGACCGGCTCTGCCGCGCTACACGTAGCCTGTCGATTCCAAGCCTGGCGGAACCAATCGAACTTCAATCTGATGGTCTTTTCGAGAGCTTGGACAAACGGGCGGACACAGTCTCTTCAGGTCTGTTTTTTAGCTCAGCACCGACCACTCGATTACACTGCACTCATCCTGAATAAGAGTACTAGCAATTAAAGACACTAAAAAAGCAATGCAAGCCCAAGTCTAAGGGCAGTCGTGCCCCCTGAGGGCAGATCCGCTCTTCTCGGCGGTCAACACCTGACTTAGGGCGGCCTCTTATTAATAGGGCGGCCGGCCGGCCGGCCTTACCGATTTAAAGGCGAGCATCTGATGATTAGCATCCTTTCGTGGCTTCACACCACTGTAAGGCTTTTTAAAAAAATCGCTGCAAATGCTACTTACCAACGCAATGAATATATTGTAATAGATATTAACAAGTTGATCATTTCAAATGGCGAACAGCGCGCTTTTCAGCTCGTTCTATGGCGTGTAATTGCTAAAAAAAAAGCGTCTGCTACTGTCTTCATTTCTAGTCTACAGAACTCCTTCCCGTTCCGGAGAGTTTAAGTTGAAAGTCAGTGTTGGCTTAAAGAACTCGCTTTGAGGTAGTTTTCATCGCGTCTAAGACAGCGTTTCACTCAATACAACGAGGTATATCATATTGTCTGTGAAACATATTGTATTGTCTGCAAGATGTATTGTGTTATCTGCGAGACACATTGTCTTGTTTGTGAGACATTTTGTATTGTCTGCAAGACATATTGTATTTTACTCAAGATCAACGACACGCGTGCGCTATCCCAACTTACCAAGTGCTGATCTCATCTTCGAATACAAACAATCAATAATACGTTCGCCTGGCGTGTAGTCAGAGAATCACACAACAAGGCGTCATTGCCCATCTAGTCTCTTTTTTCACCCTTTATTCGGCAAATAAAGACGCTTTCTATTCTATTTTATTTTCTGCGAGATACATTGTATCATCTGTGAGACATATTGTCTTGTCTGTGAGACATATTGTCTTGTCTGTGAGACATATTGTCTTGTCGAGACATATTGTCTTGTCTGTGAGACATATTGTCTTGTCTGTGAGACATATTGTCTTGTCTGTGAGACATATTGTATTGTCTGTTCAGGCAGAGGCTGGTGCCCCTCCAAACAGTCACTTTTCTCGGCACATTTCAAAGGAATAGCCGGAATTCATGATAGGGCTATTTCCGTGATCGTTGTCAATCATCCCGTCGAGCCCGGTGGCGTGGTGCATTCGTCTACGTCTCGCGACCGAAGGAAACACATAGGTGCGCGGGTTCGAACCCACCGTTGCACGTTTGTATTTATGGGGCGATGGGGCGAACAATGCGAAAAGCAGTCCCATGAGCGTTGAATTTTGGCTGAGATTGACTGACTTGCACAAAGTCGACAATTTAGTGATTTAAAAACTAAGATTAATTGTTTTTAGCATTTAGTTCCTTGGTTAAACGTCTTTTAAGAACGCCGACCCGCTCCGTATTTCGGAGGTTCTGCGAGAGCTCGTTCCATATTTTTGGCAGCATGCAGGCTAGCGAATGCTGCGTTAAGGTCAACCTGAATCTGGAAACCCTGAATTGGCCCTCATATTGCTGAGACCTGAAGGGAAACAGTTGAATTCCAATTCGCAAGCTGGAGGTAGTTTACCTTTAACCACCTTATGGGCAATCTGCCGTACCATGGCGACACGTCGTCCCGACGAGACAGTAATGGCTCGCACCGCATTGTTCTGGAAGACTCGTAACAAGTGCAGGGTTACCGAGTAGGTTGCGCCCCATATAGTGATTCCGTAAGTGAGAATCGATTCCAGGAGCGCCCTGTTTACAAGGATCAGAACAATGCGGGAGAGTTTGGCTGTCCTCAGACGGGCCAACAATGCCACTACAGCACAGCAGATCCTGACGCTCGACCGAACGTGACTTTCCCATTTGATGTTCTCATGAAGCGTGATACCGAGACATTTTACTTCTCGACTTAGAGGGACAGCTGCACCGCCCACTTGAAGGGATATATTACCTGTGTCCAGTTTTAGCCTCGATGCCCGCTGAGGTGTGTGAAACAAGACGAGTTTCGTCTTAGTCGGATTTACAACAAGGCCAAACCGTTTTAAAATATGAAATTGCCGTTTCGATACCGGTTTCCACATGCCTAAGTTTAACTTGACCGTTTGAAAGCTGAGCATGTGAGATGCGGAACCGCAGAGTTGTATCATCCGCATATACCACTGGTCGATACTCGATATCCTTTTTAATACTACGCAAGAAGAAATGTATGTAGATTATGAAGATAAAGGGGCCAAGAACCGACCCCTGGGGAGCCCCAATCGAGACAGTCCCAGGGGTGGAGCTCAAGCCCCCCACCGACACAAACTGCTTACGTCCGCCTAGGTACGATATAAACCAGGCAGTTACACTTGGTGCGCAACCCATTTCTCGCAGCACCTTAAAAAAATATAGTGGTTAAGACAGTCAAAGGTCTTTGCTACGTCAAGGAATGCGCCGAGACACATCTTCCCGTCTTCAGCAGCTTTGACTATTTTCCACCAGATATGGTTTTGTACCAACTCTTCTGATCCCGACTTCCTGAAACCAGATTGGTTTTTAGAAAGAAAATGGGTCGCGTTTAGGTAATCCTCGAGCTGCTTCTTAATAAGTCTCTCAAATACCTTAGATATGAATGACACCAGCGATATCGGTCGGTAGTTTCCTGGTTGGTTCTTATCGCCCTTGCCTTTGTATAGCTGGATTACCGCTGATGTATTTAGGCGTCCTGGGAACACCCCAGTCCTCATCGACATGTTGGAGATCGCAGCTAGAGGGCCTGATAACGCGTCGATTAAATTCAACTGTAATCGATTAGGCACGTTTCCCCTGGCTTCAAATAGACCCGATTTCACATTTTTTTTGCAGTGCAGTGCAGCTTCTTAGCTGTGATATCACTGAAGGAAAACGAATTGGGTTCGGAGCTCCCCATGCCAGAAATGGCGTCATTCACCGTGTCCCGTGGAGAAAGCCCAGCCGCAGTTTTAGCACAGGTTGAGGTGAAAAACTCGTTTAGAGCGTCTGGGCCTTTTTAAGCTCTTGGCCGTCGACTAGAAGACGCGTTGGTATCGTGGCCTTTCTTTTACTACGGCCGCAGATTTCATTAAGAGACGCCCACAGTTTTGCAGGCCGATTACTGGCAGCTACAAAATGTTTCTCGAAATAGGCGTCTCTTTTTCTCTCGTATCCTCTTTCTATAATTTGCCTGCCACCGCTGCAGCGTCTCCCTGTCATCTACGGTCCGTTTGTAAAGCCACCGACGACGTGTTCTGTCAACTACACGTCTTAGCTTAGCCAGTTCATGGCCAAACCAAGGAGCACGATTTACCTCTTTTGGGGCCCTACGCTGCCTAAACGCGAAACTTTTGTCAAACAGGTGTCAAAGCTCCCTATTGTACGATTCGTAAACCTTATTGGAGTTATGAGGCAAGAATTGGAGACCAGTCTACCCTGAAGACACCGTCCTCAAAACGCCCTAGGCCCTCATCATTGAGCTTTTGGTAGGCAGTACAAGCCTCAGGTTCATAAACTGTGACAATAGTGCCGTGCTGCACGCCAACAGATTCCTACTGGGCAGTGGTCGGAAAATACCGTATCAACAACGAAAGACGTAATCTGTAGATATCGTTCAGTTTGCAATAACCACGCAGCCCAAAGAGACAGCATTGGACCTGAGATTTGGACGTGTTATCACATTGACTGCAAAACCCTTGCTGGCAAGAGCAGTACAATATTCAACAGAGATAAAGTCCCCTTCTAGTAAGTCAATGTTGGTGTCCCCCATAAGAACACAAGGCAAGAAAACTTCAGTCGCTGGCAGAATATCGTCAAATATCTCCATGAGTCTTCGCCCATTGCGTGTCATTAGAGTATACTCCGACGACATACATCACCGTCAAAGCCAGGGCGGCGCAGACGTATCCTTATGGCCCGCACATGCCGTCATCGCTAAGCTTTATAGCGGTATCTATACGGTCGAGCGCGAATAAACTGTAAGGCCTCCTCCTCCCCCCCCCAGGTCTGCAGGCAGATATGATATTGTAGCCCTGTAAATTGAAAAGAATTGTTTGTCAGCTTCCCCAGACCAAGTTTCTCTCACTACGACAACATCCCAATCAACGTGTGAGCCGTCCATATAAGGGCCATGAGCTCGTCGAACCTCGTCCTGGAACGTAGGGCCCCCGCGTTTGCATGTAGACCTGCAAAACTCGTATAACCGTAGAGACGTCGTCAAGCGGCACAAGTCTACAGAGACGGCATACCTTCAAAAGCTTGGCGTACTCATTTGCTTGCCGTCAATTATGCTCGCCCTCACTACAATTGGAGACAAGACGTACTGGATACTGGTATTTTAATTTGTTCCACTTAATCTCAGCAAGTTAGCACCGTTTTTCATATACTCTTTGTGATACTTGAGTGATAAATGCGTGACTTGCTTACTTTAAATGTGTGTGAATATATAAGCTATCCTTTGTATGACGGATTTAAAAAAATGCATTTTTTGCAGATATTTAATCTATCTAACCTGAACCCGAAAGCAGAGTACAGTCTCGGCGTCACACCAGAGTTTCGCTACAGAGAAAAGTGGATTTCTGGAGTGGAAGTAATTAAAGAAATTGAAAATGCTGCGCTACAGAGTAAGATTTGACGATATGATTCGTATTTTCATGAATTCGTAAGATTTATCTATGTATATATATATATATATATATACATTGTCCGGAGAATATTGCCCAAAACTCAGGGGCATGACTATATCTGGTAAAAATCATGTTTGCCAATGGTAAGGGAAAGTGGAAAATGTTTTGTAAAGCTATGACTTTAGGGTGGCTGTCCAGAATGTATAATAAAATTCTATGTAAGATTGATGATTTAAGATTGTAAGACGCATTAATCAGTAAAATTAAGCATACTGGCACATTCTAGAGAAATGTGTACATTGTCCGAAATATACTTAGCCTTAGCTAGAGCAGTAACTATTGTGATTTTAAGTGTTCGCAAAATTATATTATTGTACTACTGCCTAGTTGAACTTTCAAGGTTTGTTTTATACTCGTAAGGTCTGTTTTATAATACGACGTTCAGACGGTTATGAATCAACTGCAAATGAACTTGACAGAAGCATCATAGACCAAACAATAGATGAGACGATCGCGGCGGCGGCGGCATCGCCACCTCGTGGATAGTGTGGCAACTTACACCGACACTTCTAGCTACCTGCTTAATGCTACGGAAGAACGCGCGCGAATTCTTGAGTTGAACAATGTGTTCCTTCGTATTTGGGCGGCTTCTCGCTGTCTGTGGTTGTCCGGCGTCATATTGCAGCCAGACGGTCTTGAAATTATTTCTCGAAAGTCGTGAACCGATTTATTACTCCATACACGTGGGAGAAACGGCTGCACTTCCAAATTCCAAAACGTTAGTCAAATATAGACACAAGGCTCTACTGCCGCACCACTCAGCTCGACCTCTCTAATTACAGCCACGCAAGATGCCGCCCCATAGAGACTAGCTTGCTGGTCGCTTTTGGTCTGCTCTCGCATCATCATGGCGGTGCCACTAACGCGGTAGCGCGTGCTTTACATTTTATTAGAATAGCTGACGGACATTCTTTCGAGCAAGATTTGGACTAAAATCAATACTTTTCTCTAAGCTTCTACAGGCTTAACGAGCGACTCAAATGACAAAGAAAGCGGCTTTGTATGCACTCACATCCTAATAACATCACTAATTTGGCATCCAAATGATTCACTTAAGATGCACGATCGTCTGAACGTATTGGTTTTAAACGCGTAATGGAAAAAAATCGAAAACCTGGGCGTGAAAGTTTAAACAAGCTAAAGTATTAATGTAATTTTGCGAACTCTATTTAATATCACAGTCCCTGCTCTATTTAATACCATAGTTCCTGCTCTATTTATATCATAGGTCCTGCTCTAGTAAGGAAAGTAATTAAGGCCAGGTATAAAGCATGTAGAACACTATAACACTACACGCCTATAAGGGTCTCATTTATCCAGATAGTCTAGAAGAAGGTCGGTTACCAGTCTGACTAAGGAGTCTGACACAGAGTTTGCATGTTATTGGTTGAGGTATAATATGCTTTCCGTTGCAAAATCCAGCATCTTCTGAATATCACGAGCTACCATTACAGGGCCACCAGCTTCTTGAAGGCAGGATAAAACAGTGGAAAAAATAACGTGGTGTATGAGTTGGATTTCTGTAAGTCCGCATAATGTATTGGTGTAAGCCAAGCACATACAAGACAAACAGCCCTTAGAAGCATTTAAAAGGCTAGTTGGAATATAACTATAGCTTCCGATATATATATATATATATATATATATATACTATATCATGAAGCGCGTGCGTATGTTTATATCGTGCTACCATTTAACCTGGACAAGGAAGAAACCTTGTCCTTAAGAGGTGTAACAATTTTTTTCGCTAAACAAAACTCTGTCTTATTTAGGATTGGGTATGGCACTTGACCTTCAATTAATATCACCTGACGAAGATGGTAAGGTTGTCGTCAAAGTGACCTTTCCGGCTACTCAGTGCGGAGTTGATCGGTACAGAGGATACGCTTATATGGCTCATAGAAAACATGACGTCCGTAACTTCCACTATATTGAGAGTAAAGGAGATCACGTCTATATAGTGCTTGAAGATTGGACAACGTATAATATTCGGATCTATTGTCCTGCCCAAGAGGGGTTTATAGCGCAGAGTATCTACACGGGACCTGGTCGTGAGTACATCTATCTTGCATTAGTAGTAAAACTTCAATATCGCAATACAAAAATATTACTACTATATGGTATTTAACGTTCTCTATAAACCTAGCCGCCGAAAGGGACCAAACATGGATAAGACGGAACTTGATGTATTCTAGCCAAAAGAACACTATTAGTGTACATACATCGTTGAACATTAGTGCTGTATGCAGTTTGCGTGCTTTGCTTCTCATCAAAACCTCTTCAGTTGGCCAGTAGTATTAGCTGCGACAAAGGTATATGCGACATTGTTCAAAAACAATTTCCTATTAATGACTCTGAACAGTAATAATAAACCATTTTTATTGTTTGAAAAACCGTATCTTTGTTGTGTACCCGCTGGTACTGCGTAATGCATTTGAAAGCGTCTTCTTTTAGAGCACTAAAAGCAAATAACGTCTTTGTAGAGCACTATAAACAAATACGTCTTTGTAGAGAGAATAAGCAAAACTTAGAGGAAGTGACAGTTGTCATGGTAGGTGTCAGGCAAACCTCGTATTCAATGAGGTACTCCGCTTGTTAGACTTCCCACTCCGCTTGCTCGACTTCCCGTACAAAGATGCCGACAGTGCTGTCATGTTGACCGCCTGGCCTTTATGATGTTGACAGAGGATGTTTGAAGGATAGGCTTAGCTCGCCCTGTAAGTGGCTTATAGAAGGGGCCCCTTCCGAATGAGTGGCGCTTTAAGCAAAAACTTTAAGCTCAACTAATGTTCTTCTAAAACACCAGCATTTATTGAGCTGCCTTTTAGATATACGGGGTGTGACTGAAAGGTTTTTAAAGCGTACATGGGATTGTAGAGCTCGTCAAAGCAAATACTTTTTTTCCAATAGAACATGGTCTCTGAGACGTCTTGTTTCGGAGTGAGAGTGAAATTACTTCAATTTGTGACATTGGTGTTTTTGCCCGACATAGGAGCACAAAATGTGCTGTTGCGAGACAACCAGAAGTTCTCCTAGACAGAAACTAAGCACACCTTCGTGTTCGTGATAAAATTCTGCTCCATCTGAAGAATATGCAAGACCGGTCAGAAGATGCGACACGGCCGCTTAGAAGATAATTCGCCAAAAATAAAGTTATTTATTAACGTCCACGCCAAATACTTCAAAATCATAATTCTACAACCACACACAGCGCTCAAAACGGGCATATTCTTTTTTTTTAATCGCGAACACGAAGGGGTGCTTAGTTTCTGTCTAGTAAAACTGGTTGTCTCGCAACAGCACAATTTGTGCTCCTATGTCGGGCAAAAACACCAGTGTCACAAATTGTAGTAATTTCACTCTCAGTCCGAAACAAGACGTCTCAGAGACCATGTTCTATTGGGAAAAATATTTGCTTTAACAAGCTCTACAATTCCATGCATGCTTTAAAACCCTTTCAGTCACACCCTGTATATGAAATAATTGAATGTCAATTATAAAATTAATCTATTACAGATCTAAGTGGCAATGTTTCCCCTATCAGTTGTATTTTACAGTTTACATGTAAAAGGCGACAAGTTAATACATATAATGACTAATAATATAGTATAATTCAATATATATATTTTTTGCGTGTGTCATTAGCGTTGCCTCGGCCTCAATACATGATGGTCTATACGACTGAAGATTCGGCTGAGATCCACATTAATCATCGGTTCGTTAACGACTTCCTCCCCGTTTGGTTCGAAGTGCAACTGTGCGAGGTTTACGTCTGGGTTTGCACCAGGAGAATCGTTAATAGAACCGGTGCATTTACGGTATGTTATGGTCGATGGCATCCTTAGTATATATTTTAAAGGTTTTAATTATTCAATCACATCTTGCATAAACGCTATATATATATATATATGTATATCACTTGTTGTTACAAATGAGTTTTAGTTCGAGCTACGATAGTGGAAGCGGCAGAAAGTTTAAAAAAAATAGCGGCAACAAGCATTACATTAGGCAGACGCTTGTAATGCCGTGCAACAAGCGTTTGAACGGCTGTATTTAGGAATACACTCGTCAGTTTCAGACAGCTGATTGTGACAAAATTTGAAACAGACACTTGCAGAGAAAGAATATTCCTTGGCCTTACAGGGTTCCTTAATGAGCTTTGGAGGACCCGGTCGTTACTGGGCCCACGTCGTTGTAGAACGATGCTGGGGTTTTAGGTACGACGCAAGACGGGCCTTCTAGGCTACGTCGCAAATAGGGGGACGAACAAGTCTTTTTTTACAAGTGCGCTGCAAGGAAAAGGATACCCAGACAATGCAACTGGTTCTCAGCGCAATTATCTGTGTTTGAGCTATGTATGAACTTTGCTGATGGCCTAATGTGTAAAGTGGGGGGTTCCTCTGGCTGACCGGGTTTCGTATAAGGGTGAAACGTGCGGTTTCCTGCTGGTGAGCATTTTTTTCTAATATGCGTCTTTATGGGGCCATAGGTAAACGTCAGTTGCCGGCACTGCTTTATCCTTTACTTGATGGAGGACATTGCCAGTGCCGTCGGCAGTATTACCTCGATCCAGGCGGATTTCGCCTGGATCTCTTCTTGGGTTTTTTTAATGCTTAATCCAGTCGTCGCTAAGTCAATTTTTGTCTCAAGAGCACGAAAGCGAGTCAGCCCAGAACGCGTGCTAAGGTGAAGCCAGGCTTGTTCTCTTTTTTTGCCGTAAGTCTCGTCTAACTAAGACTTTTCGGCCTTTCACTCAGATTTCCAAGGTTGTATATATATATATATATATATTATACGGATTGTTCGAACTGGTCGCTAAAGTTCTTTTAATACTTTGTGTTGCATATTATATTAAGCATATACTAGAATTAAACGTTTTTTAAGCAGGTTGTTTATAATTCTAGACTATCCTCCGTGCCCTACGTGCTTGGCACTTAACCTGAGGTATATCTTCAATGCACCGAGAGCCGGACATGATAAGATATATAGGGTTTCCCCAACAGTCCTCATAGCAGCATGGCCGCTGACTCTCAGCGGTATGGTTTATCATCTAATCTCAATGAGCATCGCTCAAAGAAATTTGACTAACAACGGGGATGATCGAAGCGGCGACGGCCCGGTAGATGACAACCATGACTAGCGCAGTAATCCCCTAGACCACGCCGCCACATTAAGCATATACTATAATCTGTTAAGCACGCGTGTTTTAGAGATTCATGGAAAAGCGGTACGTATTGTTATAACTGCCACCGTAACATGACCCGCTTTATGTTCTATTGCAGATTGTAAAATTTAACTCTTTAATCCCGGAATTTAAGTATTTGTTCGTTGCTGCACCGCGACTTACAATAGAACCGTACGTTTACCTCGGGGGCGTCCAGCATATCGAATTTACAACTGATTCGTGCCCACCGAAGTCATCAGGGCAGATCCCCTGCTTCGATTATAACCGTAAGGACACACATATCACAAATTCCATTTATTCACACATCTAGTGTCGATTATATCTAAGTTCAAAAATTTGGCTCGATGCACACACATATATATATATATATATATATATATATATATATATATGGAGTGTAACTATGACTCCTTTCAGCGTGTTTTCGCAACGAAAAAGTTGGTCTGGTGTGTAAACTTCGTATAGTAACATTTCTCAGGCACGTTTGACAATGGAAGGCAAGGCATATGATATAGATTATATGAAAACGAACTCGTATTGTCGTGGTCTCAAAGACTGTTAAGGCTTACTGTATAAAGAATAAGTATCTGCGCTGACTTGCTGGCCTAGTTAACCTAGGGATGCCTGCTGCCTTGGCTTAATTGGGATAATACCAAGTGATTCCCCTTGGTTATATATATATATATATATATATATACATTGGTTGATCCATAACTGCGTCCGGATTTTTTATCCATTTTTGACGACAAATGTCGTTACAACGAAAAGCTTTTATTAATGCTGTATTGCCCATTTTGTTCAACTACCTTAGCTCAACGTTCGGACAAGCTCTAGTTCCCTCCAGAAGGTGGCGTTCCGGCTTCCGAAGTTTAACGCCATTTAAAAAATCGAATTCTTAGCCATTATAGAATTTAAAGAAACTGGAGCAGATGGTAATCCGATGGAGCAAGGTCAAGACTATACACCTTATGTGGCAAAATGTTTTTTTAACTTAGTGGTGAGCAAAGATGTGTGCGGTCTCGAGTTATCGTGGTGGAAAGTCACTCGTCTAGTTGCAGATTCCGTCCCCGTCTGGTCAATTGCTTTCTTCAAATTGTCTACTTGTCGACAGTATTTGATCGTATTAATCGTTTCGTTTGATTGAAACAACTCATAATGGATCACCCCCTTCGCATATCACCAAAAACTTAACATTACTTTCTTGCATGGGCGTGGCAGCTGCATAGGGCTCACTTCATTTCTTAAGCCGCGTCCTTTGGCAGACAACGTTTTTATACAGTATCGACTGCTTATCCTCTGTCATCAAGGTGCGGAGAAAGGTGCGATCCTCGTTATTTTTTAGGAGCTGATTGCATTTTAGCACACGCTCCTCAATTGGCGATTGACGTGTATGGTACGTCGACAATGGCCACGAGCTCGCGCAGCGAGAGGTATGGATTTTCTTTGATCACTATTGGTAATGCAGCCGTGCCCACTGTCAAAGGCCGTCCAGGCCGGTCTCAGTCGTTAAAGTCGATGTCGCCGTTCCTAAATCGGGCAAACCACTTTTGAACTGTTCTATCTGTGATTGCCTCTCCGCCATATACTTTACATATCTTAGTTACGACTGGGGTTGCACTATTTTCTTTCCGTAAATAAAATAGCATTAAATGTCGAAGTGCATGTTTAAGTCTGCCATATGCACTCGAGCGTTACAGTTCGCGTGAGTTAGATATTCGAACGAATTCCACAATATAATACAGCGCAGGTTTGCTCTTACTGTTGGATAAACAAATGACCCTCTCCCAACAGTTTTCATTCTCTCCCGGGGCTGAGCAGTACGGCGTATGCAACTTTTTGAACGGACTTATGGATCAACCAAAGATATTTATATAAAGCAGGTTTTTGTTTACTGGTAGCCGAGTTACCAACACGTTTACAGACCCAACACCCAGCTGTCAAGATAATTATGTATGCCGACGGTCTAGTACTCTACAGCAGCAGCAGATGGCAGCAGATACCATCTGCAACAGGCGCTGGCCACTTTGTCGGCGTACGTGAGCGTAGTAGGCCTCGAAATAAACATGCAGAAGGCAGAAGCTATGAAGTTCAGGCACGCAGGCCGGCTGGCCGTGACCGATACATTTAGGTTAAATGGACAAGACCTAAACAATGTAAATAAGTGTCTCGGAATCACAGTGACCATCTCAGGCAAGATCTTCGCTGCACATATAGAGGAGAGGTCTCGAAATACCAACTGCGGCGACAACCCTTAAGAAGCCCAGATGCTCTCGATTAAGGCAGCGCTAGCTCTATTTGATATGAAAATAGCGCCTATTGCATCATACAGGATCCACCATGTGTGGGCAAAACTAAGCTCTACTCAACTTGCACTCGATCGGGTGAAACCAGCTTATTTGAAACGGGTACTAAGTTAACCTGCGTCAGCATACAACCGTCTCACGTACTTGCTGTGCGATGCTCCACTATTTGTGGAACAGATAAAAACAGTTTGCGGTTCTAGACACCCCTGCATACAGCGAGTTCATACAACGATATAAAGAGAAAATGGCAGAGATCGACCCACATTTTTATATGACAGATGCGATGGTTAGGTCAGAATGAAGGGGCACGAGCAGGACAAACAGGCATATCACCGCCCGCTTGCTGTGCACGGTTTTCACCACCTTCTATGTCAGAACGACGCTTGCCATGAACCCTGTTACACATGTGTTTGTAAATATTGTTATGGTATATGTGTAAGATATCATGGCAGCGAGTGCAATGCAATTTTTTTTCTAACAAAGCTGGCACTGAGCGACTTTTAATATTAACATCATAACGAGCCTGTAGTGATATCGATCGTACTATTTATTATATATTTTATCCAATCTGATGTGTAAATAAATCATGTGAATATATATAGCAGAGTGTTACAGGACAGCTTGAAGATTGATAAAAAGTATTGTAGAGCTTGTTTTTGGTACCAAAACTACGGTAATCCGAGCTGTGGTTGCGGAGTAACTAAAATTATCAAACTATAAAATTATTATTATTTCATGTCATGCTGATTTTTTAATCCACTCCGGCATTTACCGTGTCTAAATTGGAAATCATGCAAACCAATTTAATAGTGGCCGGTCTGGGTCTCAAGCCCAGGCCTCCCGAATGCAAGGCAAACTCTTTGCCACTAAGCCATCTTGCTCGACATGTCGAGATTGAGAGTATCCGTAAATTACCTAGAGAGATTTATCTGATGGAGTAGGTCATTTGTGCCAGCACTTAATCTTGGCTGCTCCGTAATCACGGCTCGCATTGCCATATATTTGGTACCAAAATGATTTCGTGAAATGTGCATTTGCCTGAATGTGTTACTTTAAAGCGTTGAGTGATCGTACGGTTATACTTTTGAGGTAATGGACGTGAAAGCTGATAAAATAACTCTTAATTCTAAGACTATCCTCCGTCCTTACGGGCTTAATGCACCGAGGGCCGGACATGTTAAGATATCTAGGGTTTCCCTGACAGTCCTTGTGGCAGCATGGCCGCTGCCACTCAGCGGTATAGTTCATCGCTCAAAGAAAATTCGATCAACAACAGGGATCGAACCGGGGACCGGTAGATGACAACCATGACTAGCACACTAGTTCTATAGACCACGCCGTATCTTTTGCGAATTTTCTTCTAAATGACTATGTTGCATTTTCCGTACGGCGTTACATGCCGGCTTGGCGGGAGTTACTATGACTTTCTTTCCGACGTTGGTCCGCTTACGCGCGAGTTACGCGCGCTGCGGGGACCTTCACGCGCCCACCTGAAAGTTGGTCAAACGGTGTAAACTCCCAATAGTAACTTTCCCGAGGTCACTTTTGTTGGCGCGGGAGGCAAGGCATACGATATCGATTGAGCGGCAACGAATACATATTGTCATTTTGTGATGGCCCATTTGAGGGCTGTTAAGGCTACTATGATTGTACGGGGGAAGTGTGCTGTACATGGAACCCGGGCCGGACGGTTAACGGCCCGGGCTTTAGCAACCCGGTGGTACCGTCTGGGACGCCTGCTGCCTTGGCTCAGGCAAAATAAGATCGAGTTAGCCACATGAACGCAGACCTTCCGGAGAGAGGACCGTCTGGCTCCGCTGCGGCGGGGAACCCCTGCTCTAGATTGGGCCGAGCCACCCTTCGAGGGGTTGAGTATATTCCGGAGTGTAACACGGAATCGCGAGGTGACTGTATGTCTAATTGCCGGGTAGGAGTAGTGTGGTACCTCCATGCCGAACCTCGATGGGGGGAGGGTGGGGGATTCCTATGCAAGTATGCGTATAAGATTGTTTTTTTTGGGAAGGGACGTTCAAATACAGTTACGCACTATCAATCCAAACTGTTGGTGTTAGTTCATTAAGATAAGCTCGAGAAAATGTCTGTTTTCCTTTGCGCCTCTCGTAGGTCTTCTGGAGGACCTAATTTGCGACAGCTGATCCCAGACCTAGAAGCTGCTACCACTACGATGACTGCTTCTGCGTTTTTAGAGAGACTCTATTGTTGTGGTGCTCACATCAGGGGTCAGGTCTCTCGTCGCGTCCTTGGGGCTGCTCGGTTCTGGTCTCCTCGTATCTCTCGTTAGGTTCTACGACTCTTGTATTGTTATTGCTATCGGGCTTCACTGCTTGGCTGGCGTTCCTGCATTTAAGCTCAAAAAGTTAGTCGTAGTGGCATACTGTGGATCTGGCTCTGTCGTTCTCGTCGTTACACGCCTAGCATTTAAGATCTTAGCGTCTTGCAGTTACTGGAGAGATGATCTTTCTGTCCACAGAAGATGCAAAAGTTATGCCGCTCCTATGTTGCTAAACCAATATTATGTTTTTTTTTAGTAGAAATACCCGGTTTTATTTTACCCTGGCCTCTTCTGTGTTGACAAATGCGTGGATATTTTCGAATATGTCTTGTGATGTAGAGCTTACGGCCGGTCTATTCGTGACCTCTCTCTCCGGCACGCCTGATTATGGCCGCCTTTCCCGGGTGATCGCAGACCTGTAACCAATATTTCTGCAGAAAACGAGAGCCGCCACCTGTTCATTTTTGTTTCAGTTTGAGTTCGTGGTGGGTACTTCTTAACCTGCTTTTGAAGGATTGTTTGCTCCTTCCCTGTTGTCTCCCTCCCTGGCTTCTTTCGGTTCCCATACTACCGTATCTAGGCGGGTGATGGCTGCGACCTACCTGTGTGACTATTTCTTTAAAGCCTTCTTCTGCGGACCATATGCGATCTGCTACCCTTTGCTTTTTCCGGTACTCTGAAGAAGTTCCATTTCATTGGGGCTGGTTTCCTTTATAGTCTGTATACGCTCGACACATTACTGTGCTTCCCGGTGCCTTGATGTCATAGTACACTTTTTCACTTTGGTGCGTTTTGAGTTAGCTTTTGCGTCTGTAAAGGATTTGTTCTCAGCGGCGGGTATAGACTCCCCGCAGACTCGGGGTTGAAGAACTGCAAGCAAAGTTGTGTGTAGAAAACTTTGTACTATTTGAGTCCGGTCTAAACAATGATTCTCGCTTTTTCTGTTACGTCAATAGATGACTCAACGGTGCTAAACCTTTTCCCACCCTTACTTTATTAGGCAATACGTTGGCCGGCACTGACCACAAGAAAAGTAGATTCTTGCCGAGAACTTTCTTTCTTCTTGTGTGTATCTACACTGAGTACTTCACTACGCAGAGCCTACACAAAGTTCCATATCACGTCGACTTAGTTATGTTTTTGAGTGAAATCTACCTATATCGTTTCTACTAGCCTACCTGGAAACATTCCTCCCAAATTTTCTAAATCGTAAATATTCGTTGTTCTGAGCCGAGCCAATAAGACTTATTATACAATTAGTTAACCAAACATGATAAACTTTCTTAGGTTTTATTTAAAGTTTTGATTTTGCAAACTTGCTCTGCAATATCGCGGCGTCCAGGCGGACGGGGTGGTGCAGTTGTGTGCACTCGAGCATTTCGTCTAGCTTATATTCTTGTGTATATTTGGCTAGAGATATCGAGATCAACCCAGGCTCGATGTGCCGCATGCGGTCTTGGTATCCAGCAAGCAAAAGTCTGCACTGTTTGTGAAGGCTGCAGTAAACACTCCGCACTTCTTCATTGTGCATACTCATCTGTTATAGCGCTCAAAACAATCTCGTAACTGAGCAGCTTCGTACAAAGTTTATAATTTAGATAATATAACCTCTAACGCATCATGAATAAGAAGGCTAGGAAATAAACGTTAATACGGGGATTCCGAAGGATCCATACAAATGAGTGCACTATTTGTCAAAGCTGTAGCATGGTACGAAAATAATACACTCACGATTGACACACGAGCATCAAGTTTGTTCAGTGCTTTAAGTGAATTCATCTTTTCTGCACATATAATTCTCTTTATTGCTAGGTTAGTCTTTTTTTTTAGGTACGGAAAATGCATTTACGCACACCCGCCGATATATTGGCCGGTAGTGTGGGGCTAAACGCAGGGGGGGGAGTACATAATTCACTCTAATTTGGGCGTACTACCCACTAAAAACTACCCTCCCCCCCAGAACCCCTTTTGGTTCAGAATAATGAACCATCTCGAGACTAGGAAGGAGGAGCCTCTTACGGTTCAACCCTCTTTAGTCCGTAGGTGCGTTCCCAGCAGCTAAAAATCTTACTGGGTTAAATCAGGGGGGCTCCGGGCGACAAATCGCGCCCGGCTATTATTCTCCGGCCGAATCTTTTCGTGAGCCCGTCGAGAGGTGTTTTAGGCCGGCATTCCAGTTAGTCGTCGAATCCACGACGTGCGTGTGACGATATCATCTGCGCGGTAGATACCCGTAGAATGAACGGTGAAATATCCCGGTACTCAGGCGGCAACACCGTGCATGCCTCAATGGTATGCGTGGCACTCCGACGTCGCAGAGAACGCATGCGTCCGTCGTTGCTTTCCCGATCTTCATCATGTACGCCTGGAACTGACCATGTCTGCTCAGCGCTGTGGGCAGCGTAGCATTGGTGTCATTGGTCCCTGTGCCGTATACCACGCTAGCTAAGTTCTGCGAAGAAGATTCAGCCTGCATACAGATTTCTTTAGGTGTTTATTTTCTGTTGCCGCCAGCAAAGATT
Organism: Dermanyssus gallinae; assembly: GCA_003439945.1. Taxonomy (NCBI): domain Eukaryota; kingdom Metazoa; phylum Arthropoda; class Arachnida; order Mesostigmata; family Dermanyssidae; genus Dermanyssus; species Dermanyssus gallinae. The sequence goes on along the minus strand of QVRM01005626.1, from coordinate 134,168 downwards.
TAGTATTTCGTTTAGGTTTCGTGCCTCCTGCGTTAGCAACTGCTTCAGCAGCGTTGCGCTGGAATTTTCGCGCGCACGCTGGCATCAGCTGATGCATCACTCAGTTTCTTTAACAGACCTTGAACCAGACACTGATGGCACCTATTTCTCACATTTCACTGTATCCAGTTTTAAACGGTCAGTTTCTCGTGTTCAGACTGGATCAAATATACAGCACGGACTTGCTGGAAAGAAAGAAGGTAGGCAATCTAATCTGTCTGTCCAGAAGAGAAGGCCGAGAAATATATATATATATATATATATATATAAAACTTTTATATTGTTCAACCGTATAGAGCCCATACTTGCGCAAGCACATGGCCATAACTGAAGGTGTTTAGAGACGATTTCTAAAAAAGCTCTGTAGAAGATGTGATATCGAGCCGAATGCTGTAAACCTTTCGTCGCTGTCGATTTTACTGAAGAACGACACGCGAGCACTACAGCGACTTGCAAGTGCTGAGGGCATTAACCCGTTTCTTCGCTGTGACAATGAACAACGCAGAAGTCAAATAATCTTGTAATAAAATGTTTTAACCATAGTTTCCACCCTTTATTCGGTAAATAAAGGCGATTTCTATTCTATATAGGCTAGACCTAGATGGGCAAGGTTTGGCCTATACGCAGGATATGGCAAAATATCCCACTCAAACTGAATTCAGTTCGTAGTGGGAGGCAAAAATATGTGCGGTCTTTCGTGTCGTGGTGGAAAATCACTCCTGTTTGCCAATTATTCCGACTGCTTCTGATCAAGTTTTCCTCTTCAAATTGGCCTGTTGCTAGCAGTATTTTATTGTATTGATGGTTTCGTTTGGTCGTAACAGCTCATAAAAGATAATCTCCTTGCATCCCACCAAACACTTAATAACACCTTCCTTATTTGGGGTCCGGGTTTGGCAGTTGCTCACTTATTTTTTAAGCCACGCCTTTTCAGCGGACGCTTTTCTAGAGCATCAACTTCTAATTCCCTGTCACCATGATGCGTAAAGCGGGGCGATCCCTGATCTTTTTTAGGAGCTGATTGCACACTAACTTACGTTTGGCTTCTTCAGTTAGCGATTTCTAAGCGCGTGCGGCACCCGTGTATCCAACTTGGTGACAAATCCCTCGGCTTGGAGAGGCTTTTAAAAGGATGTTTATGATACGTCGACAATGGCCACGATCTCGCACAGCGACAGGTGTGGGTTTCGTTCGACAACTGTTGTTAAGGCAGCCGTGTCCTCTGTCACAAGGACCGGTCTTAGTCGTTAACGTCAAAATCGCCGTTTCTAAATTATATAAACCACTTTCGAACTGTAGCTAGCTGTTACTGTCTAGTTGCAACTTGGGTTGCATTCTTTCCTTTCCGGAAATAAAATAGCACTAAATGCTGAAAATGCTCGCTTAACTCTGCCATCTTCACTCGAGCGTTACGGTTCGCGTGAGTTGTCTGCTCTTACCGCCATATAAATAAACAACCCTCTCCCAACAGGTTTCGTCCTCCCCTAGGTCTGCGCAGTACGGCGCACGCAACTTTCGAACTAGGATGGATCAATACATCAATGTTGCAGATGTAGACTACAACAATCTCATTCAAGATGAGCCCGCGAAACCGAAACCCGGTTTTCTTTCTTCCGTGGTCATCTGCGATCTGATACTCTATTAATAAAGTTATCCAAAAGCTGGCTTATTACCCCACTTTATACTGTACAGAAATCCACACTGGGTCGTTCGGGTAGACATGTTATACCTCAATGTTCGATTCATTATAAAGTATGGTGATTTAGAGACTCTGCATAGCTATGTGTATTATATAAAATGTAGGGATGATAACTAAAGTATGGCTTACACCGTTTAGTTCAGCGGAGATTGGCGGCGGGGGACTATTTAATATTTTTATAATAGAATCGTGAATTGGGCACTGGAGTCATTATCCTCATTTGGTGAGCTGGTATGTTCTGAGCTTGATACCGCATTGTAATTCCGAGTTTGTGGCGTGTGATGTCATTTTTCGTGACCGCACATTCGGCTAACAACAGCGTTTTTTTGCCCAACTGGCACATAACAGGGCCACACGAACTACAATAGACATTTTAACACAAGAGCAATGACAACTGATTGAATGTGACCATACAGTTCCACTAACTAGGAACTTTAATCAGCCAAACTTTAACTGGGAGACCCTTAGACGATATCACAACAGAAGCCGTTCTCGTGAACTTCAGCTGGCTTTAACAATATTACGGAAGCAACACTCGTTAGAGGCCAACGCGATTTACTATTAGACATTGTCCTCTGCAACGATGATTCTGTGGACAAAAGATATGTGCAGCCAAACCACCAGTTCTCGTACAGTAGAGTTCTTCATAACTAGCTACAAGCGTCCTAAGCAAATGCTTAGAGCCTACTGCATGGCTACAGAAAAGACTGCATGGCTGATTGTTACAAACGGAAGACACGCGACCAGTTATATTATATTCGTTTTCATAAAAAACAAACAGGCAATGAGCTTAAATATTTTTTGGAGCCTGAAATGTGGTCGAAAGAGATAAAATTTTGCACTTTTTGGGGACAACTAATGCTAATATACAAAGCCTCGGAGAAAACGACGACCGCACAAAGCAATTGCAACAGACAAACTGAAAAAGGGACGATATTATAATCGATCTCTGCGAGATATTAACACGTCGGCGTTAAAGCAGCCCGCAGCGCAGGACAGTTCTGCTGCCGTCGTTTTAGAATTAATCAGACGACTTTCTCGACACAGATCTTATATTTTCAAATAGAACGTTTGTCACAAACACAGCAACTATAAATCAGTTCACATATATATCAGCAAATATATCATGAACTTATGATTAAATCTCGTGGTATAGGCCAAACCAAATGGGGCGGGCTTATCGTCGTCCGATCGACAGGAGTGAGTGCTCACACTTCCTGAAATGTACCGCAAGACAAATAGTGCTAAAATGATTAAAATATGATTACCTGGAATGCATTTTTAGCCCGGCCAGATGGACTAGCCGCATTGAGGTACTGTATAGATTTCAATAAGCATATTGGGAACCCTTTAATGTCGTCAAAAACACTACAAACTACGTATTTCAAAGTTTCGATACAGCAAGCGCATGGCACGCTCCAGTGCGTAGTTTCGTCCGCCCAGTGACCCCCCCCCCCCCCAAATATTACAGGAAGCACTTTACCTCATTCAACCAAAAAGCAATATCAGTGTCAGTGAAAGAGCTGTCCGGTGGGCAATTCTGATTCTATGCACATGAAACCGTTACGCAAACACACTGCGCACAAGGCATAGTTGGATAAAAATGTAATGCCATAAAATACACCATATCTAGTCAAAAGAGTTTTCGTCCGGAGAAGACTACAGAGCTTGCTGGTATGAAACGGCATTTTAGAAATATTAAACAGGAAAAACCTCAAATATACGACATAATTCAGCGTTTGACACGCATACAACAACGTGCTACAAACCATGGATGTTAACCTACTTAAGGATATTGTCTTCTTGCCATTGCCCCTTAATATACATTGTCAGATTTTAACAATGTAGACAATATACAAAACCGTAATTAAGCCGCAAACGCATATTAGTAGAAGATTTAGTACAGGACAAAATACCGCTTTGTTCACAAACCTTGGAAGCCTACAGATAATTTAGAGAAAATCGCAACATGGCATGTGTAATCGGTCTGCCTTTTGTCGAGGAGTCTACTTTATGCGATTACAGATGGTAATGGTCATCACCGAGAAACAATAGACCAATAATATGCGGAGCAACATGGCATGATAAATATGCTTGAAAGGATATTTTTGTTAGTAAAATCGACGAGTGCGTATGTAAATATTGTGGGGGTAGTGCAATATCGAACGTTACCATATACTCAGGTGCTCGTTTATCGATACATCGTCACTAGTCAGGTGTAATCGGTATTGCTAACCTATAAAACGATATGTGACCGATTACATCATTACAGGTACCTGTGTATGCTACCAGTTTATGGCCAACTAACTTGAAACACATGTATGCTACCGTCAACTGTCGGGTTGCCGCGGGTTCGATGTCTATTCGTAGTAATTCATAGTAATCAACTGTAACAACACGATTTTCGCGCCGCGCCATGGCAACATGTGCCGAATAATCCTGTCTGTCTTCTAACAGCAGTCCTCGCAATGTTTTACTGCTTTTTACAGCTTTGCGGGTTGATGTGCAGACTCTAAGTGTAGACCTCCACGTTAGGTGGGACTATCGTCTAGGCCGTGAGGTTCGCATCACATTGAATTCGACATCCCCTGGTATCAGTAAATGGCGCCGAATACGCACCGAGATGCAGACGGTAATTAGATAGACCGTCTCATGCATACGCATCGGTATACGATTATGCACCATAGTTATTGACGTTTACGTTGATAGTAACCTAAATGCTTATTGTTATGCAAAGGGATGTGTAGGGTTGTATAGACATGCTTTCATTAACCTCACGGGGTTTGGGAAAAATGGCATAGAACTCATACCTCTGTTTTGTGCAGATAGACGAAGCAACGAAGTCTTTAAAACAAGAGACCACAGCTAAATATGTTTACTTCGCCGGACACCGAAAATACACCGAAGAAGTGTATGCGTATGCAATACCAATCGATTTTTGTTTAGCATGTAGTTCTGTTTCATTGTCATACAACAGACACACAACGCATCACATGCGATTAAAATGGCACTGAAACTGGCGTTGCAGCTAAAACATAACAAAAAAATCTGCTGATAAACGCGCAGTGCCTGTGCATCGCGCTACAGCGCGTGACGAACCCGCTCTCCAGTTTGGTTTAAATCTGCCCAAAATTCAATGCAAATGCGCTTTTGTTTATTTTTGAATCATTGATTTAGCCTTGTTGTTTTTGTCTCGGCGCAGACCGTTCTTATGATCAAAGGGATCATATTTGGGGTCGAAATTCCCTAACCGAATTTATCTGAATCACTGACTTAGTTCCCCTGTGTAAGAATTGTCACAGCGGAGAGTCTGAAAGTCGAAAATACAAACCCAAATGGCAGTCACGCTCGTCGCTGCATCTGCAAAGCAAGAATAATCGCACGTAGCATCCCTTTTTTTTACAAGAGAAATTACCCACACGCACAGAAAACGTTTGGTTTGACATTGATCCACAATGATCCAGATACAACGAGCTAAACTAAGCTGCCAGGTAGAATTGTTACTGGTGCCACTAACATGCTCCGAAAAAAATTGAAAATGCTCAACTCTTCTTCGTCTGAAAACTTCAACCTCAGTCTCCACTATTTGCGCGCACGCGACATGTAACGCGTTTTGTAACTTATGTACGATTGAATTTACCCCCCATTTCTAGAAAAATGCAATCGTAGATGACATTCTGCCCGGCGTGGAATACACCGCCTTCCTCAGGCCGACTATGGAGTTGAATGATCCTGGCATTAGCAGAACCTTCTCTACACTTGAATGCCGCCATAATTGCAGTGGTAAGTTTAATGAACATGCCTCGGTGTATACCAGAACCAAAGTTAAGTAAAAAAAGTATCTATCAGGTGCGTCTCTCTTTTATGATTATTCGATATAGCCATTTATTTTGAACTAGTAGGATCTATCGTCACAACTCTGCTAGGCTGATGACAAGTAATAAATGTATACCTTAAAGTTTTACGCCAATGTTCAGGTCCAATGAACCAAACGAGGCTAACTATCCAATCTGTTACAATTACTCTTTAACTTAGCTAATGGCAAAACCTATACTGGGTATCGTAGAAACTTAGTTAATGCGATACGCATTGATTCTATGGTTAGTACTTTCTTGTTTGGCGCTGATGCAGCATTCGGATTCCCTTAATTAAGTCAGCCAGAATCAATACAAGTAACTAACTCTCTGTAGCGCCAATGCTGCCTCTAGAAACTATTGACTGAATCATAATATGTACTTTAAACCTCGCGTCTTGTGTAGTTACGGACTATTAGAACAAAACAAGAATCGATTACTTGTTTCTCCTCAACTCAAGAGCGCGCGCCTTTGACATGACCGATTTCCGTAAGATTTGGTCCGATCAAGTAAGGTGCAGGTTGAAAGGTTACGATTTACTATAGTTGTGCGCAACATTTGTTTCTCTTATTATAACCGGTCGCCTAGAAGCACACAAACAAGGCAGCGTCTATAACAACCTATCGGCAAATGCTCTGGCAGGTGCGCTAAGAGACGTTAACTAAGTCATCATTCTCGTTCTTCTAGTCGTATGCGTTAATTGAACCTACGTCAGTTGAAGGCAGGGTTGAACGCTTGCCAACAATAACATGGTATGTGCTATATACGGTAGAAGCTATTAGCTACTAAATAGCACTTTGTGGTGAGCGACATGTGTTTCTCTTGGACCTTGCGTGCTACTGCGTCTTGTTTCCACCACTTCACAAAAAAGCTGCATCTACCTCTTTCAGATCGCGCCGACCGGGCTTTGGTGGTTGTGCGTCGGACGTTTGGTAAGGGGGCAGTAATGTACCTCTTTGACCTGTTTGCGGGACAGAGCTGCGCGAAAACAATGTACACGGTTGCCACCAATATCGACGGCAAGCCGGAAACTACACAGATCGAGACTGCGCGTGGAAATAATACGTTTTTGACAAAGTTCAGTTTATTTACGGCCTACGAAGTAAAGGCTCTTACCTGGTGCAATGGAAAAAGGTCCTATCTCTACGACGTTATTTTTCAGGACTATAAAGGTGTGTGATTGAAAAGCGATACAGGCACATATCGAATGCATAGGGTAGCTTAGCTTCTAGTTCTCAAGGTCTACTTAAAAAGTGAAGTGCCCTACCTAAGCATATGCGCGCTTTATGGTGGTGAACATTCAGTTCAGTGCAGTTTTTAAGAGCATAATTTTTAATATTGAATTTACACATATCGCAGTTTTTGAAAGCATTTCTTAATATTGAATTCACACCATTTCTTTATATTGAATTTACATTGACGCCTGGCTGGCGTCCTGCTCCTATTTTGATAATAGGAGCAGCTCCGACCAGTTAGTGCATGTGCCGTATGGTTTGACTGATTGATGTAAAACGTACTTCAATGAGAAAATTAAAGGGTAACACGAAGTGTTGTTGTCTTTCGTGAACGCCTACATTCGTATTCGGTTTAATCGGCGTTTATTACACATCGTGATTGACTATCAAAATCTAAGCCCCTGAGCAAGCCGAACTTTTTACAAGACTCTCTTGTTCGTACCTCTCTAAACTTGCAACTTAGTTAGGGCCCAGCCTAGGTTCTACTATAAACAGCTCCATATACATGAACGATTACAAACAAAAGGAGAGCAGTGATCACAAATTCAAAGCAACCATCCATTCAAAATACCTTTTGAAGCGACTAGATCTGCCGGAAGCCTTCCTCTATGTTCCCGTAGGTAGGCGTAAGTCTAAAAGATTTTAGCTTAATTTAAGAATGCAAATACGATTGTGCTTGCTGTTAAAATAATATTTCTACTTATTGTTTTTTATTTTTCTTCTTCTTCTTCTTCTTTTTCTCTCTAATGAGCCACCTTTCAGAATTTGGCCCAGTTATTGACCTGCGTGTAAGGCCGGGATATGACTATGCCGACGTAGGGTTTAGACAGGAAGACCAAGGTCCCGAACGACGCTATGAGTTGATGTGGTGCTTACTATACCGGAGCAGATGCCAAACGAAAATTGAGACACCATATGAAAACCAAGTGGTACGTCTTCCTAAGCTCATTATGCGGCAGATGGGCGTATTTGCACCTTTTTTTGTGGTTACGTTCCGATAGGCAGATATGAGTAAGTCCAAATTAGAGCTCGATTCTAGAATGTCTCCGGTCACCAACCTGCTTTTTATTTTTTTCTGTACAGGTGACGCGACTTTTGCACACAATAGTTCGAAAAGTTTAGAATAGATAGTGTGCACACACAGTCTTATGTTTCACTCGTTTAAATTTCTTCCGCTTTCTCTCTACGTATAGTATTTGCAAAATAGCCTAAGATCTTTATACAAAGTAAGACAAAACACACGAAAGTTTTAGAAATTTTAAAATCTATTTTAGAAAAAATTCTTTTAGGACAGATACAACGATATTCTTAATACAATGTTATAATTAATTATTACTGTGGTGCTCAGGGTTTTGGATTTGTACAAACTATGTACGGGACACGCAATTATAATTAGCGCAAATATCTATTGTATTTATGCTTAAATGTTCGGCAAACATTGTGGGATTATTTGCCTACATTTACTCTACAAAACAACCCCAACAGACAAGTTAACGGCAATTAATCGCAAGAGTTTAAAGGCCAGTTGGTTGCGCACACTGTCTCGCGTCAATTGCATTCCTTATAAGCATGCATCGCTAGAGCCGACCTCAAAATAACATCAAGTTGAGGTGCGCAAAATACCCACTTGTTGGGCACGTCGCTGCATCGATGTTTTTAGACAACTTTCTACACAGTTAGCCAATTGAGCGTTTTTTATGTCTACCGCGGCTTTGCGCATCACTCACTGAACCTATTTTGTGAATTCTTTGCTTCGAGTTTACGAATGCTGCTCTTACAAGGCCGGTTATGTTGGCATAAGTTGCTCAAAACTTGCTAGCATGCTCGCACCGAGCTTGCATTTTCCATGATGAATTATTACGCGTGCCTGCGTTGAGTAACTCTATATTGACTTTGGCAAACCTAGCCCGTTTGCTTCGCCAAGAAGGTAAATTGCGGAGAGGAGACAGTTGAGCGTCGCATTTTTTATATATATAATTATATATTCAATGTAATCACTCACTCGTAGTCGGAACATGACATTTGGGTCCCTGCGAACGTGTGCACCGTTACAGGGGGTCCAGTGTAGGGACCAGCCATTTCTGGAGAGTGCCCCGAACCGAGGCCGCATTGCCCCGTTGCACATCCAGCGACAGGCGCTGTCTGAGGAAATTACCCGCTCGTTTGTCTTTGCTGGCTATTATCAGCCGTTTCCCGACCTTTTGTAGCAAACTGCGAGTGGACGGACCGGGCCCACCAAGGGTCTCGAAGGCAAGGGGGTAGAACCTGTACGGGTACCCGATGTTCTGGTACTTTCTAATCTTGCCTGCCTCGGCGAGAGCCGAACTATGACTAGCCCGGGCCGCGCTAGAACTGACCATTGAAGGGGCTAATGAGTCAGTAACTGTCGCGTCCCAAACCAGCATGCATCCGCTCTCGAACGGAGCTAAGGTCAGCCCGTCAGGTCGGTTGCCGCCCTCCCTGTCTAGTCCGACGGGTTCAAGGACACACGGCAGACCACTGGATTGTAAAGCTCGGCTGAAGGTTTTATTCAGGGCCTGGTTTCTTGCTCGCCTACCTGCGCTGACGATACAGGACAGGCGTCCGTCTGGCCCGACGTCTCCGCAGACGCAGGTATGAGTGTATACAAAGTCTGTTCCCAAACGAAGTCCGACGGCAATCCTCGCCGACTCGTCATCTAACAGGGCCTCGGATCCCGGCACAGGGAATGGCGTGTAGCCATGCGCTCGCCCCCTTGGAGGAGACGGCGCGCAGCCTGGCCTTGTCGGCATCCGTCGTGCATCCCGCAATGCGGTTTTCGACCCTTCTGAAACCCATTTTTTCTGGTGTCCAGCTTCGGCGGACTCGTGGCCGCACAGGGCAACTGCTCTACGGCGGCTTGTTTCCAATCGGGCTTCTAAGTCTGTGAGAGCGGCCGAATCGAGGAGGGTTTTAGCCTGTTGCGTAAACCTGTGTAGAGAAGCTGCCAGAGCTATCTCAGATAGAACAATCGCATCAGGTAACCCTATGGCTCCCCCAAAGAACGGGGAGTAAAGCTCGTTGACGTGCACTCGTGGATAGACTGAGGTTCAGCAACGCCTCTACTGTAGCCAGCATGCTGTCGTTGAATCGGTCAAGAAGTTCTAAAGCCAGTGAACAATGCGTACCTGGAAACAAGTGGTTGAGACGTAGGGCCGAAAATGAGGATCTCAGATATATATATATATATATATATATATATATATATGTATATATGTATATATGTATATATGTATATATGTATATATGTATATATGTATATATGTATATATGTATATATATATATATATATATATATATATATATACGGTCACTGAAAAAAATATAGGGCCACCCATGTTTGCCACATTTCACGCATTTATTATAACCGATTGTGTAAAGATCATAATGATACATGCTCACAGAGTAACAGCGGATACTTTCATCGACATTTGGAGTATCGGGTTACCTTAAAACACGAGATTTCGACATTTGGCACAGCTACGCTGCGAAAAAATTATAAAGTCACCACCAAGATGCATGTCTTAGCGAGTGAATTGAGTGAAATAACAACGTTTGGGCTCATTTCACGGCTCGACGAAACAAAAGTAGACCTCTTATCAGAAATTTTTCTGTGCTGAAACGATGGGTTTGGGTCGGCGTCTCACGAGTGACGAAAAGACCCAAATCAAGGCTTATAAGGATGTCGGCCTCTCTAATCGGGAAATTTCCCGTCGATTGGGGCGTTCTCGCCAAGTAGTGAACAACTTCGTGAATTTGGGTGAAAAATACGGCGTAAAAGAGTCCGGGGCGTCCAAATGCCATTTCGGAACGAAACAAGCGCGCACTTTTGAAGATAGCCTCGAACTCTGCGCTCTCGGCAAAGGCAATTGCGGCGGCGGCCGGTGTGCAAACGAACGTGCGAAATGTGCAAAACCTCTTCAGGAAGACACTTTGGCTCACGAGAAAAAACTTAAGAGAGAACCACGATTGACCGCTGAGCATCAGAAAGCTCGTCTCGACTTTGCCCAGGTTACGATGTCATGGACCACTGAATGGCACCGAGTGCTCTTTTCGGATGAAAAAAGTTCAATTGTGATGGACCGGATGGATTTAACTATTATTTCCACGATGTGCGCAAGGAAGAACGATTTTTGTCAAAACGGCACTCAGGTGGCGGTTCGGTGATGATCTGGGCCGCTGTCGGGTATTATACAAGGTTGCCGATTGTGTTTTTAGACGGTTGTGTTAATTTGACGCGCTATAGGGATCTACTAGAAGAGCAATCCGCACATTTTGAGCTGATGGGAGGACCCGACTTTGTTTTCCAACACGATAATGCCCCGATTCACACTGCTAAGTTGATCGAAGGCTGGTTCGAAACAACGCCACATTGAGGTCCTACGCTGGCCTGCAGTCTCACCTGATCTTAATATTATCGAGAGTGTATGGGGCTGGCTCGCCCGAAAGGTTTACACGGACGAAAAACAATTTTCGAACCAGGTAGAACTAAAAAAAGCAATTGTGAAGGCTTGGGACGAGCTCTCGCAGGACGTCATCCAAAATTTGTTCAACACTATACCAAACCGCATTTTTGAAGTTATCCGACGTAATGGGAAGTTCACTAAATATTAAGTATAGTTGTTAGGTGCCGTGAAATGAGCCCAAACGTTGTTATTCCACTCAATTCACTCGCTAAGACATGCATCTTGGTGGTGACTTTATAATTTTTTCGCCGCGTAGCTGTGCCAAATGTCGAAATCTCGTGTTTTAAGGTAACCCGATACTCCAAATGTCGATAAAAGTATCCGCTGTTACTCTGTGAGCATGTATCATTATGATCTTTACACAATCGGTTATAATAAATGCGTGAAATGTGGCAAACATGGGTGGCCCTATATTTTTTTCAGTGACTGTATATATATATGTATATATATTTATATATATATATATATATATATATAGTCTAGGAGGACTGGTTGTCTCGCAACAGCACATTTTGTGCTCCTATCTTGGGCAGAAACACCAGTGTTACAAATTGTAATAATTTCACTCTCACTCCAAAACAAGACTTCTCAGAGACCATGTTCCATAGGAAAAAACATTTGCTTTAACGAGCTCTACAATTCCACATATCGCGCTTCAAATTTTTCTGTCACACCCTGTATATATATATATATATATATATATATATATATATATATATATATATATATACATCTAAACGGTAAGAATAAAAATGTAGGTTAACAGGGTCGAAAGCAAGCGTAACTCTATGTTCTTCATCTCCAAGGCTCTTAGGAATTGATACGCGCCTCACTGCCAACCAAAAACTAGAACGGGTGGAGGCGCACGGTAGTTAGGAATGAATTTAAATAGAACAGAAACGCTACCAAGGCACAGCTATAAGAGCAGCAGCACCGGAATGATTCAGTAACAATGGCATAAACAGGGCACATGAAGCACTTATAATACCTTGACGCTATCAACAACACCAATGTTTTCTTCTTCTAGCGGGCCTGTAAAGAACTCTTGCAGAGTAGACGAGAGTAACCATTATGTAATCACACCGACAACCGAGAAATGCATTCGACTACGACGCCATCGAGATCTGCAACAACTACGAGTAAAACTTGATTTTATAAACACTAGGTTATACCGCTAGTGACTTTTTATTGCTTGCGATCTATGCTGCATAGTCCTTCAGTCTAACAATGGTTCTGTTTGTGGCGCATTTTTGCAGCGCATAAGATTAATGGGACTGATGCCCAGCGAGGACTATTCGCTCACTGTGAGAACTCTGATCGTAACAGGCACCGGCTTACTGAGACACGTTTTTCATACGCAATCGGCGAACTTTCGCACTACATACTGCAAAACCAATTGCCCCGGTATTCTTCACGAATTATTTGAGTTTATTTGATGGTTTTGATTGTCATATTGATAGCATATTGATTACATGGCATATTTACATATAACGTGAACGATTTGATGCAATATAACGATCTCACGATTATTAGCTGGTATACGTATATGAAACTTGTTAATGTCGGGTACGTTGGACCGTTGGATGAGGTACTGGCTTCTATCCAGTGTGCGTCTCGTCGGGGTAGAAACCGCTGATACCATTTTGCAGCAGACTTACTATGTCAATTATTAATGGCCAGTGATCACCACAAGCGGTTTAAGGAATGAAAGCATATATTTTTAAATGTTAATAATACAGCTATATGCGTGTCCATGGGTAGAAGACATGGCTGTTTCCTGCTAGGTCAAACCTCACCCTGCAGAATAGAAACGGGCGCAGATCTAGGTAAATGGGATTTCTAAAGCTGTCATATTATGATGTCGTTATCTATTCGTCGGCATTTTGATTTCAGAGCCTTATCAGATTGCAGTTACGCCATTGAAATACACAGCGGTCAAGCTAGATGTCTACACCCGCACGGCGAGCCACAACCGACCTGTATACCTAAACATATCCTGGTGCGACAAAAGCATGCAGTCGTGCGCCTTCAGGACTGAGAACATGACCTCACACAATGAAGTAATGACGATTCATGCGTTTGCTAGTTAAATTATTGCAATGACTTGTCGATAACCTACACATGAATGAACGTGGAATTCACTATTTTAGCAGCTAAATTAACTCGAACGTACTTAATTTCGTTTAGTCATTACCGACATATTACTTTTACATAAAACGGTATAACTAAAGAACAATATTAAATTCGCAAGCCAGTGACGGACAAGACTTCTTGGAAAGCACCCGCATGGTATCTATCATATTGGAATCTACATTTACAACAAAACCCTTATCTGGCTCGTGAAATCTTAAAGCTATTTTGCATAGCCCTGGTAATGTAAAGGGGCTAATATTCATTTTATTTACCTCCCACGGGAATCTGAAGTTTTTGTAGTCTCGGGCAGACTAAACTGTTTCTCCGTGCGTCCTGCACAATGAGTCCTGTGCCAACAATAAGTTACACTAAACAATTTCGACTAGATATATGAATGCCTCTGACAAGCTATGAATCTAAGAACTCGTCTGAGGTATGCGGATTTCTTTAGGTCCAGTTGGTGCGGAGTGCGGGATTCACTTTAGCTCTCGTTCCAGAGTGTTTCCACATGATGCGCAGCGGATTATAAAGTTAAAGTTGACTAGATGTGTAAAATCCCTATAGTAGCACTTCATTGTTCCGTTGATCATGGGAGACAAGACATACGGTATAGATTATATGGCAACGAATTAATATCTCACTCGAGAACTGTCAATACATATCAGTAACGCGGATAGGAGACTGCCATCGACTCTTAGCCTGTCTGGGCGTGTTGATGCGTGCCTTGGAGAATAGAGAAACGGTACATATTTGCCTACAAAGGTACTGTACTTAGTAACCTTATATTCCTGAAACTAGTTGCCAAGTCGCGCGTTTGAGGGCGGGCAAGTGTCGCTCGTTTTACCAACTATCTCACATCTATCACTGATCTCATTACCTTTCTTAACCTCCACCCGCTGCTGACAGGTGACCTAAGCGCGGCACATCTTTTATGGTGCTTCCGCACTCCCACCTCTCAGCGCCTCTTACTAGTGGACTGGCTGGCTGGGCAACTCGGAACTCTAGTGTAATTAACGAAGGGAACTCTCCGACATTCGTTCGAGACCGACAGGAGTCATTAATTGTTCTCATACTTACCAACGTCGCTTTCAATTGCCTGATTAACAGATGGAGGATCGTTACAGACGTCGAAACGCCCACTACTACATGCTCTTTAATCACGACGGTGCACCTACTCAGCCACCTTTGACCCGAAAAGCCTGGCAGATGAGATATCTAGACAAAAATAAGTAAAAACGTTTTACAGCTTCACACCTCACCACGCAAATCAAAACTGCCCTTCTTTCTGGAAGAACTAACAAAAACAGTAATAGAGGCATGCCGGGCCGCATGAGGCCCGCCGCGCCGCTACACAGGTGAACGCCCCATGCAACTATGGTGGATACCCGATGTAAGGGAGGCCCGCTCCGCGTGCATACGTGCCAAGAAAACCGAAGGCGAAGACCCTAACCTGGCTGGATGCTTAAACCTGCCTGGAAGAACTCCTTTCTTGCCCTGATTCTTCCAAAGACCAAGATTCTACAGACCAGACTTCCTCCTAGACACTATCGGTAAGCTTTTTAAAAACATCGTCCAGGCGCGTCTCACGAAGGCTATAGAAGACACAGGAGCTTTGACACTTAACCAACATGGCTTTTTACAAAGACCACTCGTCACTCGACCCCATCGAAGAACCAGGAAGTTTGTTTTACTGATACTACTCAACGTGAAAAACGTCTTTAACAGCGCCAACCAGGCGAAACTTCTCGAGGACATCGAATGTTTAGTATCACCGCCGGGGTTCCACAGGGGGTCTATACACGGACTAACCCTGTGGAAATCTGGCGTTTGACGATGTTCTGCGTTTGCAAAGCCTTCCGCCCGAGGCACAAAGTGCTGGCTTACGCAGACGACCTGGCACTTATTATAATAGCGCGCCATAAGGCCATAGTCGAAGTCATAGCAAAAAACTTCATGCGCTGTACCTCCCTGTAGATAACACAAAACAATCTTCAGCTGGCTCCAGAGAAACGTGAGGCAATTTACCTGACAGGCCGCAAACGCACCCGCGGCCTTCGTTTAACACTAGGTGACCACGCTGTCAAAAACGAAAAAATTATCTGGGGATCACTCTTGATTCCGGCTTCACGGGCCGTGCCCACATCTTAGCCATATCTAAAAAGTGCATACAATTGCCAAGGCAAAGGCTAAAATCCTGCCTAGGTCGGGAGCGCCAATTTGTAGAAGATACGGACCAGCAGAGTGTACAAACCCGTCAGCACGGAGGCTGCGCTAGTACTAGCCAGAATGCCCAGAGGGACCTCCCTCCTCTCGAGGTTCTACATGAATGGTATAGCGGCCCAGGCCAAGGCTCGCTATCATTCTACGCCACACAGGCTGTAACGGTACATGGCCAATTCCGGGCAAACATTATGGAGGATAGGCCTACTCAGATAACTGCGTCCTGTGCGCAACCGATGTACCTGACAACATGGACCATACGGTCGTAGGATGCCCAAACTTCTCGAGCAGCCGGCAGATTTCCACATATGTACTAGCTGACACTAAAATAATCGTTGCATCGATGTTGACGTCAAGCCAATCGTGGAGAAAAGAAGCGTCATACCTAGACCAGATCATCAGAGAAAAACTTGTCTGGAAAAAGAAAGTCGCGCGTCCCTCGCTAGAAGAGATTGCGTAAGGTCCTTACAGGCCTCGCAGGCCATGCCGGGCATTTAGACGACTTGGGGAGGCTTGAAGAACTGGCAAACAGCACTGAATCCTGGGGGAAAGCCACCATCTTAGGCTGTCATATTGATCGTGAGGATGGTTGTCAATGATTAGAGGTATGAGCCAGGGCGGGAGCCATCTAGAAGGGCCACCACTGGAGGCGGTACCTGTGGGTGACCCTATTGACTCTGCTGATAGATGGGCATAGAACAGACAGATGAAGACCACTCTTGCGCCAGCTTATTCCTAAGCCTGCTGTCCGAATATGCATTAAGTGAACAACGCGGTTGGCAAAGTGCTCAGCATTATGGTATGTGAGCGGAGGAGGACCGCGATCGATTCTCTAAGCCGGAAAGGACCACGGCGCAGGGTCTCCGAGAGCAACAAGGATCTCGAGGATGCATTGGAGGTCATGCTTGGCACGTGGAATATGCTTATGCAGAAGATTCTCACAGTCCCGGCAACCAGAAAACCAGCCAGCATGGCCCCCTCCCTCCTCCTTTGGGCCGTTATGGGCAGCGTTTACAACACGGCCAACCATTCAAATGCCAGCGGCGGAGGGCAAATTCTTTTCCGCGGGCGCGCTTAAATACATCAGTTTGTCTTTCCGAAGCTCCGCGGTTTTCGAAATAAGCAAGACCTATCATTGCACCAAAACAGAGTGACCCAGGCGTCGCCAGAAATTTGGCTGAGACCATTACGCTGCTACAGGGCACTAGACAGGCTGCCGACAAGAGGGAGCGCAAGAGTATACAAACAATCCTGTGGGGTATTGAGCAATGTAATTGAGGGAACAGTGCTTTTACGCACATCCGTCGATGTTGTTGATGTATAATGTAGGACTGGACTCTGGCGGAGAGTATGTGACTCAGCATAGCCGAACATGTTATACCCACTGAAAACCACCTCCCCCACATCTTTTAATTTGGAATTATGTAACAGTACCTAGACTAGGGGTGGGGAGCCTCATGCTTCAACCTTCTTCTAGAGTGTCATGCCCGTCGTATAGAAAACAGGTGGAAGCAAAAGGGACTGCCGGTGGACAGGTAGGGCCGCGGATTCGGATGCAGCCGTATCTTACGGGCCACTTCTCCAGTCAGGATTTTTAATTGTCTACCATTTTAAATGTCCTAGGCCGTTTTATGCAAGTCACGCTTGCCAGCGGATCATCGTCACGGGAGACCTCAGTGCTGGAACATGGGGTAGCCGATCGACGACAGACAAGGGACTGATCTGCATAGAAGAATCTCTTGGTCGCTGACAGGAAAGAAAGAAGAGTCGTTAGGCAGCTATCTTTTATATCTTCTTTACGTTAACTATTTCAGGGCACGCCGCGTCTATCCCTAGACCTCGCCAAATGTAAGAAATGCACCACCTAGACAAATAGGTGCTGCTTGCTACTTGCTACAATGGATTGGCATATTTCAGAAATGGACCTAGCGGCCCGGAGGCGATCAAAAAGCTGTTGATCTAAGAAGATTAAGAAAAAAAAGGGCAATTTCGTTTCTACGTCAACACGTCCTCGTCCTGCACAACAGCCCAGAGTGAAATGGTGGCAGCCGTAGTAGTTATTTAGGGCCCACTGTACAGGGTTGCATTGGCGAAGGTTGTGGCACCCGCCATCATCTATACATCTTAATCAAATAGCAGCGGTGGTGGCGGCGTTTGTTAACCGCCAGACAAGACCCGAGCCTTACAAATTCGAGGTATTGTCTGAGGACTTCCGCTGGTTACGTTGACGTAGGTAAAATGTGCGCGGGAGCGACTAGACCCCGACAGGGCTCCGACGGGGTCCATCCGGGGGTAGTGCGCCACTTTGTAAAAAATACTCATAAGAAACAGCTGCCTACGTACGCGGCTGCTGACAGAGGGCTAGTTCCCATAGCCGTGTAAAAGAGAAACTTTGCACTAAATACCGGACCGGGTGAAAATTGTTAACGACAGCCGGCGAGCCGGCTTATTGTCGACATCGAGGCGAAGCAGGCTCTAACAGAACACTCATACGAATTTCGGCGAGGACCCTCCTTTTTAGATTTATTGCATTACGTTTTTTATTGTACCCGAAAGGAAACCATTAATTCACTTAAGACAAGGTTGTTTGTGCTTTTAAAAAGTGTAGGCGTTCGTAATGTTTTATGACAGCCAACTGGGGAGTTATATTGACGGTACGGTAGCGGCGGGGCATTTCTCCCTTTCTCAGCCGCTACTTAACTACCAGATCGCTCAGGGCAGGGCAACGCGACTACCACGCCTAGCACCCGCATTCTGCAGGAATGTGTTGTTGGGCCAGTCCTTTGAGATATATAGTTTTTTACGGAGTTCTGCGGCTAGAATCCCACTAACAGACGTAGAAACCTTAGCCTACGTCGATTACCTGGTGAGAATCGGCACCTGAAATACATTATCTAGTCCGATTTGTAAGCGACTATGTGATATGCTTCGTCAGCTAGCCTTCTGGCTACGTTGGTGGTTTCGAAGGGTATGAGAATCTCTACCGCCATTGGTATGGCGTTTCGAAAGTTCCTCCTTAGTTGGCGTTCTCTCTCCTTCGCCGCTGTTCGTCTTACTGTCTTTTGGTGACCTTCTTGGTTGTACAAATCTCTCTGTTGTTCACATCCTTTAGCATACATTTGTCGCCGCCTAACGGCACGAAATGCTTCCGTTAGCAGGTATTCCTAAAAATCGTCTAGCTTTTTTTATTTATAGTCAGATTAATTTGCTTTGTCGTTTCTCTCTGGTACTCTACGAGCACCGCTAAACCACCTCCCGTTAAACTTGGGCTGAATTCATTTTTGCCAAACTCAAAATATCTTAAAATGGCACACTCCTGGGAACCAGCATCGATCAAGAGACTCACGTAAAACGAAAAAGAACCAAGAGCGAGGTTTTCCTCGGCAGTGACTGAGTAACAGAAGATGTGCTGTTACTGACTGCGCTAACTTTCAAAACGAACAGCTTGGCATAGTTATCGCTTCCTTAGTGCGGATGCCTATATATTATAACTTTCTTTTCAAGGCGCACGATCATCTGACAGAAAAAACATATCGTTCATTAACTCCAGTCGCCGGAACAGCATTCTCGTGATCGCGGAGATACGTGACACAGAATACTTTCTGGCAGGCCCTAGCATGCAGTCAATCGCTCGGCCTACGCAGAGCAGCGTAAGTACTCTACGCTGGTTCTAGGGTAATGTGATGCCAATCCACGCAGTACCGTATAAACAGGTGCAAACGATTATAGATTAAAAAAATCACTTAAATTGGACAAAATCAATAACATCCTGCAAACATTAACCCGTTACAGAGTTTCTGCATCAACAAGTTAAAGCCGGGGCAGAGATTTATTTTAACGGTTTATCAGCTGATGAATTATTTTATCGAGCGTCAGAGAGTTGAGTTCGCGACCCCGGACTGTGGAGATTACTGCAACGATGGTAAGTTAACAATGGTACTTTTGTATTATTTTCGGCTGCATTTCGTATATACGAGATAACGTCAAGTTTATACCTCACTGTATATGTTTTCTTAGGACAAGATGTGAGCGCACTCGAACCGTTCTAGTGTTAGGAGGCATGAGAGGATATGTGTCATAGTCTGATAGCAGGCCTTTTTGAGGCCTTCGCCGCGACTCCCGAGCTAGCAGTCTTGGACGCTACGAAGAAGTACACAGGAAGGTTTACTAGGGGACCGCTATCACTGGTTACGTTCTATGAGGCCCACACGGTAGTACAAGGGTATAGAATAAACGCGATAGAGCTACAATATAAGACCACAACTTAATAAAATGTAGGCGTAGGACCCCTGTGAGGGTGGCAAAAAAACAGCAAAGCGGTCAAAGCTTTATTCCTATAAGGTAGCAGTGTGCGCTGTAGTTTCTTATCAAAGGCACACGTCATCTGTGAAAAATGAAACAAAATTTAGTAGTTCTATAAGCCAGCTTGGTAGCGCACTCCTTTCCCAGCTCGTATACGGAATCCTATACAGACCGAATATAAATAAAAAAATGCCCGTTGCCATGGTATTTGAGATGGTCGTCGGAGTGCTTCGTACCTCCAAGTTTTTTTGTGGAAGGTCTCGGAAATGCATAATGTACAAGCGCTACTGGCAGCTAGCAGCAGCTAGTGTGGGACTCGCACCCACTGAAACCGATATCCTCCCCACCACCCCCCCATAAGGCCCGGGATTGCATTGGCATTACTTCGACAACCCGGAGAGGGGGGCTCGTGTTCTAGCGCTCTCTGCGCCTAGCCAATGCTTGTCCTGTGGAGATGCGTCGAGATCCTCTGGAGGGCCTAGCTGCTCCCTCTCTTCTCCCTCCCTCGGCTCCTTCTCTCGACTGCCCCTCAAAGGGGCCTGGTCGTAACGGGCTCGTCTCGCCGTCTCAAGGTTCAGCTTTTTCCTCATGATGGTGTCGTGGTAACGTCGACCTTTTGTCTAATTCAGTCTCGTGCTTCATCATGAAGTCTACCACGTACTGTGCAGAGTCTTTCTCCTCAGCTCGGGTGTCGCAGAGGCACATGCTCCCGCAAAGGCCGCGCAGTGCACGATCATGTGTTCAACGTCGTCCGCGTCCCCGGAGGAGCAGAGAACGCAGATGTCAACCGGGGCCTTGCTGATGCGCATCATATATGTCTGGAACTGGCCGTGTGCTGTGAGCTCCTGCGTCGTGGTGTACGACAGCTCCCCCAGCTTGTGCTCGTCATTCCACCGGCGCAGATCCGGTATCAGTCGGCGAGTCCATTGACCGCCGGCGTCGCCCTGGGGGGTTCGCTATTCATCGTTCCACAGCTCCAATCTCCATGCTTAAGATACTAATACAAAATTGACCTGATAGGCTCCATGTCTGTCGTGTTCCATTTATTGGTACCGCACCGAGGATACGACTAGCTATGCTTGTTAAAATATGCTCAGTGAAGCGAGCACGTTCCAACGATCATATTTTTGAGCATACCGTTTGCCGAATGCTTTCGACAACTCTCCGGAAGCGTTTTATGTTATGATGCACTAAGTACATTGTTATAGAACTTTTGTTCACGTTCTGCATAGGCGTGCAAATAGGGAAGATACAGATAACTCCGATTCGAGTTGCAATAAATACAATATCGTTCTAGAGAAGGATGCTGCGGAAGCAAAAAGCTTTAGGGTTTTATTAGATCATAAACTTCAAGATCTTCTGGAGGATGGTAGCAGTGTTTACCTATGCAAATGCGTCTCGGCCCTGGAAAGCATTCCAACCACGGCCGCATAAAACGCTGCTGGTAGATATGCTTTAGGCATGCTTAATAATATCGTCGCCTGCAAATTTAAAGTTTTCGGGCTGACCCTCAACCAAGATTTAACGTTCACGGAACTGTTTTTCACATTGGTTCATAGACGGACCCCCATAAATACAAATATGGGACAACGGTGGGGCCCGAACCCGCGCACCTATGTGTCTCCTCCGGTTGCGAAGCGCAGATTTAATCTACCACGACACCAGGCTCGATCGCCTGCAAATTTATCGAAGGCCAGATGGGTCTAGCTGTATCAAAGCCCGGGAGGCTCAAAGTAAGGTACGCGTCACTTTACGAGAGTCAAGAAAATGGACGCGTATCAATGACCATAATAAACCATATAAAGCAATAGTCGGATGCCAAGATCGGGACAATAATCGTGTGCACGCTATGGTGAAGTTAGTGAAGAATTTTGTGGTGAACAAAATTGATGCGAGGACATCATAGTGCCGACATCTTAGCCCAGAGTGGACCCACAAACGTATTTGAACCCCCGGGATCTTAAGGTAGATCATTTGTGTCTCTGTGAAGTACGCAAATTGTTAAGACGGAACTGGTAGACTTCAGCAGACGCCAAGCCCAGCCGCACCCGGTATCATAGACGCTCAAGACAAGAAGTTCAGTATTCAGGACCAAAAGCCACAAGTTCTGAAATATGCTCTCATGCCCGTTTGAAATGACCCCGTAGAGTTTTGTTTCAATAACAGAACATGTTCGCTTCTTGGGCGCAGCGCGCTTGCTCGGCACAGAGCCAGCAGAGCCGAGCCTCGGATTTTCTTATATATATATTTCGAATAGGTACTTTAGTAGCATCGTTTATCGACGTCAACCATTTCTGTCTCTGAATTACGCAAATTGCACAGACGGAACTGGTTTTTATTTTGATAGGCGCCGAGCGTAGCGGCACTCTACGCCAAAGCCACAAGACGGGACACCAATGCAGAACTACCTATGTCCAGACCAAAGGCCCGTCTCTGCTGGCTCTGTGCTCTTAAGCAAGTTTACTACCTACTCGATATAATCAATCAATCACAGTTCACTACCTACAAGTAGCCGCAGGCTCTGATCTGAACCGGCTGTCGCACGACACGTCGCCGGTAGTGAACATCCCCACACAGCTATTTTACATGCACTTAATCTGAACATCCCACCGAACAATCGTAATTGCTCCGCAACCGCGGTATTCGCGAATTCTTTTCTGAGCGATCATGTCGCATCTTCGAACCGGCGTTATAGGTTCTTCAAAAGAAACAGAATTTTCTCACGAGCACGACGGTGTGCACAGTTTAAAAACAGCAGTGTCACAAATTGTAGAATTTCACTCTCACTTCGAAACAAGACATCTCAGAAACCATGCTCCATTGGAAAAAATGTTTGCTTTAACAAGCTCTAGAATTCATTATATCGCTTCCGAAATATTTCTGGGAGACCCAGAATATATATATATATATATATATATATACATATATATATATATATATATATATATATATATATATATATATAAATATATATACATATATATATATATATATATATATATATATATATATATATATATATATATATATATATATATATATATATATAATATATATATATATATATATATATATATATATATATATCAGCGTCATTATTAGCAGCATTCCCACCAGTCGACGAATAAGATCAGTGGGCTTATTACGGTAAGGATAGCGTAGTAGGAGTTTCGATGTAATGCCAAAGTAATACCGAGCCTGGGGGGGTGGGGAGGAATCCGGGTTTAGTGGGTTTGCGAGTCTCACACTAGTCACGCAGGCTGCTAGTGGCGCATGTGCATCATGCATTACCGAAACCTCCCAGAACAAAAAAAAAAAAGCGTAGTAGGAGTAGTAGTAGTAGTTATTGTTAGTATTCGTTGTATCTCCTTGTTCCGATGAAAACGATGGCTGGTTGTAACATGCGAGTATATTCAATACAAATTAGATAAATAAGTATGTAAAGTATTCGTTCTGGTGGTGAGAGTGTTTTCGTGTTTGTGTTTCGCTCCAGCTCTCGCTCTTGTTACTTTCGCCGGTTCCGCCGGTCGAATCAGGGGCATCATTGTTCAATATGGCCAGCCCATCACCGCCACTGGTCCTTCACCCCCTCCGCCTCCTCCTCTGATATATATATATATACATATACATATATATATATATATATATACTTTAGTCTTGGAACAAAAATGCGAGAAAACTCAATAACCAACAAAGCAATATCGCAGTTTCGTTCATCGGAAAATATCGATCATAATATTGTTCCAATGAGATCCGTCTGTCGTTATTGATTTTAGGTTTATATTTAATTCATTTAATATAATTCATGCTAAATCGTAGCAATTTTCATAACAAGGTGATTTTGCGTTATTAGTTTCAGGGGCTTCCAGACTGGGACTTACGTCTTTAGTTCGAAACGATTCGGCGACGGTGACTGTAATATTCCCCGCTACTGCGTGCACTCGCAAACTGGCATACAATGTTTCCTATACGGCATCGACTCCCAATGGCTTTATTAGCGGGGGCCCAGTTGATAGCAGTACCCGTGTGTTTGAGATTAACGGGTTAGAGCTGTGGACAACCTACAGTTTCGTCGGTCACTGCAAGTGTGGCGAGGGCGATAATCACAGCATCCTTACTTTTCAAGGAAACATCGACACTGGGCCTGGACGTAAGTATCGCCATTTTAGCGTTCATGTATATATATATATATATATATATATATATATATATATATATATACTATATATATTAACAGTACTATTTTTCAATTAAATTTATTTTACTCAGATTGAGTATAATATACAGTTCAAGATGTATTTTCATAATACTCTATCTTCACGCTTTCGGCGAGAGAAGTGGTGCAACGATTTGTTGTCCAGCGCTGTGCATTCCACTGCATGGTAGTTGGCACACCTCTGTAGGCAGAACCGACAGGTGCACAACTCGTAACCCGCTCTGTCTAAAAGAGATAGATCAATCCGTCTCATTGCAGACCAGCGCGGCGGATTATGTCGGTATCGCCAAATACCGGTAACATCACCAAAGGCCAAGACTGGTTGGTGTTTTCGGGCCGCTTTATCGAGAACATCGAAGCTCTCAATTTCACGGCTGATAAAGTTGTGAAACAACAGGCTGATGGTGCTGTTTCCATTGTGACTTAAATATGTATAGTCTTCGCGCGCGTTTGCACATCTTAGACCAATATTTTCCAACACCTGAAGCAGCACCTCGCCCTTATCATCGTTGCCCCCTCAATCGATTCTGGCACTGAAATCACCGCCAGGTTTTACTCTAAAAGTCCAAAGCTTACCGTCTCAGCAACCTCAGCAGAATCGAATGTGGTTGGGAAATAGAATACAGCGACGTTTACCCTCCCGGAGGCGAGCACCACGCAGTATTCGTCTTTCGTGACGCATTGCATCGGTGGTAAGCGTTTATGTAGGTAGATAGATAACCCACCCACAGGTCTTCCCCGACTTCCCGCCGGTGAGACAGCCGGCTCATGAAACCCTCGCATATCATTGATGAGCACTTCGTCCCTGCTGAAATGTCTCCGTGAGGAGTGCAATGTCAATTAACTTAAAGATGTCATCACGATCCATTGCCCTCTTAAGTCCCTCACAATTCCAGAGAAGCACTCGTAGAGGTATGTTTGCCACTACGCTTGCAGTTCTAGAACTGGTTAGTCACTTACGGGGGCTTGGACCGCCAGGCGCACTAAAACTCTCCTTAACCATCCTCTCGTAGGGGACATCCCCATCCCAGCGACGGAACAGGCTTCCTTTTGGCCTGAATTTAATTCTGCAACAGTATTCGTAATCTTCGTCACGCACCACTACACAGAACACAGCATCACTACCATGTGTATGTAGCTTCCAAACTCCAGTAAGCCACGCTTGCAGCCCGACCGCCGATGTCTTCAGCGCCAATCGTGCCACTCTCAAGGCTGAGATCTTCGCAGGTCTAGCATAGACTTCCAATCCGCCTATGTGATATATTGCGCTGCCCCTCTGCATTCGATGTTTTGTTTTGTTGTCTTGTCGCTTACGAACCACAGCAAAACCATCGTCGTCTGCCTTCTCCTCCGGTCGTGGGCCAGCTGGATCTGCTGTCGGCGTTGTTGTCACCGCAGCTGGAGACGCCGCTGTACCACCGCCCGGTGGTTCCATCTCAACAACAGTGCCGTTCAAGTTGCCACTGTCATTACTCAACTCTGCAGACGCCAAGCTTCTCTTGGCGCTGGTCTCTCTAGCAGCCAGCTCTCTCGTCTCTACCTCGGTGACGTCACCTCCTTCTCTGCTGTCTGCTAGCCTTGCTTTCTTGTTTTTCCGCGTTGTCCGCGTTCCACGCGGAGCCGAGTGCGCATCCTCGGGGAGCACGGGGTATAGGCAACTGCCGTGAAACACTTTTGAGCAGCCTTGACTGCACACCTCTAGTTGTTCACTCGTCTTTAACGGGAGCGAACACTTCGAACAACCGAACGTCACGACTGCTAGCAGACAACAGTACTATTTTTGTGAATAACTAATTAGCATTTACTTTGTACACGTTTCGTGGCATTCATAATAACAGTATCTTATTTCGCTCTACAGTGACAACCTACGAATCTTCTATAACCTTCGTCCCACCGAAACAAGCGTAGCGAGTTGCTACCTTCTTATGTTCAATTTTTTCTGTTACATGGGTCAGAAATAAGAAAAAGTAAAAGTTTATTTTCCGTATAATACATTAGGTATATGTTACACACATCAACTAGCTAAGCCAATGCGCATTGTGACTGTCACGTGTCCGTTTCGATGAGACCAGGGCGAGACCACTTCAGGAGTGTACCCCGAACGTAGGCAGCGTTTCCACGTTGTATGTCAAGATCCAGGCGTTGTTTAAAAAAGGACGATGACCTGTTATCACCGGATGACAGGTTTAACAAGGTCCCAACTTTGCGGATCAGCTGCTTGGTCCGAACGCCAGGGGCACCTAGGGTTTCAAACGCGAGAGGGCAAAATTCATGGGGATAGCCGATTGATGAGTATTTTCTCAACTTGTTAGTCTCCGCAAGGTGGGCTGCATAACCAGCTTTGGATGCGCCGCCACCGACCATAGAAGGAGCTAAGGAGTCGGTAACGGTTGCATCCCAAACTAGCATTTTGCCTCGCTCGAATGGTGTGAGTGTCATACCATCTGGACGTTTGCCGTCCTCCGCGCAGAGACCTGGGGGTTCAAGAATGCACGGACGACCGCACGACCTAAGGGCTCTGCTAAAGGTCTCATTAATAGCGGCATGTCTCGAGCGTCGTCCTGCACTAATAATGCACGATAGTCCGTGATGTCCCAGTTTATCGACGGGGTGACCACATTGGCACCGATGAGGACTAACTATATCTGCCCCTAGTCGTAAGCCTACTGCTATGCGAATCGACTCGTCATCAAGAAGGGTACCTATGGGGGCACTGGGAAGCGCGTGTAACCAGGCCCCTGAATCCTTGGCGGATACGGCGTTTAAGCGAGCTCTGGCTGTGTCGTCGGCAGCTTCGTTAAAGAGGCGTCGTTGTACCTCGTCGTGCAGAGGGGAACTCCAGTCACGCTGGGACAGTACGTTTTCAGGCCTACCCCCACAGCGCGCCTCAAGGTTCTCTTGAAGATGGGCTAAGCGGTTTCTAAACTGGTCGACTCCCGCTGAATCTAAAAGAGGGGTTGCCCTGTTTTGCGCGCTTAGCATTGACGAGACTATAGCCGGCCCGGCCAGGGTCAGTAAATTTGGTACCTCGAGGCCCCCTTTTGAAATGGGTAGCAATGCCTGCTCTCGCGCGCTAGGCGGTAGAGATGTATTCAGCAAGGATTCCAGGGTGGACAGTGTCAAGTCGTTGAGCCTTTGCAACTCGTCGGATCGATTTGATAAATCGGCCCCTCGAAGGAGGTGGATTAGTCTTGAGGACGAAAAGGAGGACCTGAGTAAGAAAAGTCCCCGATGAGCTCCCAGAAGAGGAAGGCGAGCGGCGGCGTTTTCCAGTTTCAATCTCCAACGCTCGATTGCTGCTGGGAGCCCCTCGGGGCAAATTGGCACACCCAGTAGCTCCAGATCGTCCTTGACGGTTAGCTTGCAGCCAGGCAGGAGGTTTCGGAGTGACTGTACTTCGGGGGCCTCAAGGGTAGGGCCAAAGAGGCATATCTCGCATTTGGCCGGATTTAACTCCAGCCCGGATGTAACACTGAAATCCAGGACCCGTTGAATATCTTCGGCTACTGTGCAAACGTTTCCTCCTAATAAACCATCGTCAAGATACCAGAGGTTCAGCGGGCTCCTGAAGGAATCCACCAGATCCTTGATGCCCAGACAAAACAGAGGTGGTGCTAAGGGGTCCCCCTGCTGCAGTCCAGTGGCGGACGAAATCACATGTTCAGGCAAGACAAGATGGGAAGGGTGCCGATATGCCAGTTCGACGTAGTTTAATAGATGAGGGGCGTGGAATGCGACGGCCTTCATCAAGTGATCGCGTCGTATACAGTTAAAAGCGTTTTTAAAATCGAGCTTTACAAAGACCCCTGGAAGTTCGCGTGAGTCGAGAAAGGCGCGGGCTGCGTGAATGGCTACTTCGGTTCCGGCCGGCGTCGCGAATCCCAATTGGTGTGCACCGGTTGCGTGAGAAATGGCGTCTTTGTTGTGGTTGCATCCGATCTTCGCGGCGAGCCTGCGTAGCGCAGACGAACACGCAATAGGACGTACCGAACCGTCCTTTTTCTGAAGGGCAAATAGTCTTGCGCCAAATATCAAGGGCCGGAGGCAAGGAGGAGGGCTGCCCCAAAGAAGGATGTCTACAACCTTTGCCAACGCGGAGAGTAGGCTGGCGGCGACGCCTTCGAGGGACGGGGAAAGAAGGTCCATTAACAACCGGGGTCTCATAAAGTCTAACCCTGCGGCAGAGCTCTTGGAGAAGCTCTTAATCGCCGCCTGGATATCTTCCTTTGATGTGACGAAGGGCAGAGGAGATCTGGTCAGTGTCGGCCATTCTAGATCCTCGGGAGCTAATGGGTGTTGCTCTCGCAAGGCCTCTATACGGTCGATGCCCGGCGTTAAAGTATCTGTGGATACAATAAGTCTGGCGGCACCAGAAACATCACCTTCGGAGAGTTTAATAATGGACTGGCGCACGGTGTCATTTTTGAATGGTTTAGAAGTAGAGGTGCGAAAGTGCGAAGTGGCAATCACGTCTGACAGACGCATATTCTGAGAGAAGTCGCGGAGATTGTTGCGGATGATGACTGAAAGAGATAACGCATCGTTGCGTACGCGGGGGAGGCGAAGCACAACGGGGGCAAAGGAGAAAAGACCGTACCATGCTTCAACGTCGTTTTCAGATGAGACTGCTGAGAGTACACGGGTAAGGGCCTCGGCCACTTGCCTCCTAATTGACTTTGGTACAATTCGGATTAGTCTGATTCGCCCCATAACTGCTTGAATGTCCTCTAAAATTTGCTCCGGTTGCAAACGCGAGGGCACAGAGGTGGACGTTGTAGAGAAGGAAGCCTCAGTGGCGGTGGGATGCTTGACTGATATATGCCTTGTTAGGCCACGCCGCGTGTATCGCCCGTCGCATAGTGGACATTTTATAGTAGCTGGAATGGGGTGTGATGCTGCTCCGTCTTGAGCTGTGCGATCGTGGTCATTCATGATGACTGTACGATTTGTCGTAGATTTTTCACTAGCGGTAGCAGCTGTAACAGCGGCTCCAAAAGCTCTAATAAGGCCTTGAATTTAGCCGATAAGTCTGGGCTTAAACCTGAAAGAATCTGAGACAGTCCGAGAGAGGCGCCTTTAGGGCCGAGCACAGCCTGGGTCGCTTTACGTGTGCGCTTGACGGGTGTTTTGATACGGCGATGCCTTACAACGGGCGTCCTCCGGCGAGACCGTCCCGTCAAACGTCCGCCTTTCCTCGTGGGGATTGATATAGGAGCCGGAAGTAGCAGCTGCGGGGTAGAGTCTTCGCGTGATTGAGAGATCCCGCGGACAACGCTAGCGTAAGAAGGTTGTTTTAAAGCCTGAGTTGTGTTATCTACTGACATGGCTGATACGGGGGACATGTCAGTAATCTCGGCTGCCGGATGTAGCACCTTCACCTGTTGCAGTGTCCGGGCTTCGAGTATAATTCGGTTTCTTTCTCGGAGGTAAGCCAAGCGAGGACATGCAGATGAACCGGCCGCGTGAGCACCACGACAGTTCACACATCTTGCTGAATTGACGCAGCTTGCTGCTAAGTGTCCGGGAGTGCCGCACCGTTTGCATACCTGGACCATGGTACACCTGTCAGCGAAGTGTCCCGGCCTCAGACACTTGTGACATAACTTGGGTTGGTCGGGCTCGAGAACTACTTGATGAGTTTGGTATCCAAGGAAAACGGATGGCGGAGGTTGGCGCGTAAAGGAAAGAATCACCTTACCAAGCATAACTCTCGCTCCGTTCCGCATGTGGGACAATCTTTTTACATGATTGACTCCGAGCGGTGATAACTCGCGTAGTATCTCCTCTTCGGTTATTGATACTGGAACTCCGTGTATTCGGGCTTTAAAGACCGATAGGGATGGGCTGTGTGTGACCACCGGTAAGCTCCCTAGGGCTGAAATCGAAAGCACCCGAGTTGCGTCTTCAATTCGCGAAAGCCACACGATAATGGAATTTCTGTCCCCTGATATTCTGCATCCCGGAGCTACGTCGTGTATATGTTTGTACGTCGACAATAGCGAGCCTTCAGGAAACTCTGCTGAGGCTTCGCCTTCGGATGGTTCTCTTCGGATAATCACCTTAAACGTCCCTAGTTCACCAGACGATAGACTCTCCTTTAGTTTAGCTAGGCTCTTCTGCTCGCGGGACGCAGTCAGTTTTTCCCTGCGGGTCACCACACGAGTAAACCCGTCATTTGTCTCAACAGCCTTGTCATCTTCAGCGCTCGTAGAGTCTGAAGACAACTTCTTGCGCTTTGAGCCTATGACGCGCTCTTCTGCCGTGGCGCTCCCACTACATTGACCAGGCGCGGGGGTGCTCGGTAAGGATGAGCTCGGTTTACCGGAAACATCCATGGCCGACGAATCGTGGGTGTTTGCTGCCACCCCTTTCGGAGCGTCGGTCTGATCAGCACCCGTGCTGGCGTCGACTGGGCCTTGCCGTAACCTGGATATATCCAGGGGAAAATTAGAAAAATATAATTAAGTATGTCCGTGTATTCGGAAAGCACTTATCTAGCTGGTCAATGTTTGCTACCGTGATATGATTTTACACTTTTCCGAGACCTCTAATCCATGACAGCTTTCTACTTCGGTCTTAAACGAGCTACAAGTTCTATTATGCACTGTGTAAACGTCAATTGCGTGAAGTGATACTGCTAGTCCCAATGCGGAACAAATTCGCAAATAGTACAGATTGACCCGCACATATAATGTTATCCGTAGACGCCACCCTCTGCAACAAATCATTGACGCCTTCTCTGTTCGGGGGAATAATCTGGACGTCCTGAACGGATGCAAAGTCTATCGTACACTGGCAGAGTCAAATACGCGAGTACCTGCAAGTGCCACGCAATTATGATTTCCAAGACCTCGTAATTCTGATTTTCTAATAGCTGTTGGAAACTAAGTTAGGGTTCTATTCTGCAAAAGAGACTGTCGCTCCTCCAACTCGTTCTTACGGGGAGCTACCTACGAAACAGTGTCATGGGACGAACCGGCCCTGCACTCAGACTGTTTCTATTCGTTTCGACTTACAATTATTCTTTTGAATCGTAATTATTTAACAAAATCTATCATAGCAAAACGAAAACATTGCAATTGCCATAATTAACTTCATACACATAATAAGGTATTTTTCCAAGCAAGTTAAAAGCATACTAATTTGCTGCTGTCTTGTTGCTTGTACTGTCTGGCGTTTAGCTTTGCATCCAGTTGATCAGATGTACGTAGAAATTGACAGATATATTCTAGAAATCACTATTCTCGACAAACGAAACCCGGAAGACACTTCCTATAGGATTGCGATGCGTTATGATACTGACGTGGACACGATTACACTTCCACGGGAAGGAGCAAGAACGGTAAGGTTCTGTGTATTTATATTTGTCTGCTGTTCCAAACATAATTACCATATACATGTTTATTGTGCCATTACTAATGCGTAACAATAGCAACGTCCCGTTTTGAGCATAGGAAAGCATAAAAATGTGTACTTTTCTGCCGTTGAATTAGGTAGGCGGAAGGCAGTCGTGTTCTAACGCGAAAACCGCCTGTTCATATAGAGGCTGCGTAGCGGTCCCAACAATGATAGTTGTATATCGTATACGTCGAGCCCGGTGGCGTGGTAGCTCTCTGTCTCTGCCTCGCAACCGGAGGAGACACATAGGTGCGCGGGTTCGAGCCCCACCGTTGCACATTTGTATTTATGGGGGCCCGTCTATGAAGCAATGTGAAAAACAGTTCCGTGGTCGTTAAATCATGGCTGAGGGTCAGCCCAAAAACTTTATTTGTGGTATCCCGTACGGAGAAACTGGCAGGCTCACGCAGGCGGAAGAGTGTGGACAAGTTGAAGAAAATATTTTGTCGGGCACGCTTGCGACGTTTAAAGTAATGGTTTATGGAAGACCAGATATGGCGGGACACCTGCAGTGCGCTGTGTGTGTGTGTCTGTAGCTCCATGATAATAAAGAGCTCGTATGAATAGACCCAGTATCGTACCTGTCATGTGGGTGTAGCCCATGTGAAATGCTCATCAGCGCGCACCGATGTAGGAGCAAACAAGCCCGCTCGGTGCCCTGGATGTTGTTCTGAACTGGAAGGCGCCCGCCCAAACGACGCCCTGCTTACGATCCTTCAGCAGATTAGCGGCCTAAATGCAATCTGCGTGTTGGAGCTTGAATAAATTGTCTCCCAGCTTCGTCACCGTCCAACCGGCAACAACGTTAGCAAATAGGTGTGCAGAAAACGATACAAAAAAAAAAAACAGTTGACACAGCGTCAAGCGACACAGGACACCGGCGGCAGCTCCCGCTAAAGTTCCCGCCAAACTCATAATTGATTCAGACTTCTTAAACGTCTCACCGTCACCCGTACTGTTGGTAAACAAAGCCAACAGCGGCAACAGTGCCAGGGGCAGCAGAGACACCGGGTGCAGAAACCGCAGCAGCAGTCGAGGCAGACAAGGCTCTCACAGACCTTGCCAAGACATTGTCGAATTCGGTCAACAGCGCTAGCAAAGGCGGGAAGAAAGAGCCGCTTAACCGGCAGCAACAGCAGTGACGTCACCACCGGCCGCTGATCCGGCTGTAGAAACAATGGATTGTACCGACGCAGGCAGCCAACGTAGATCAGCTGGACAAGGAAGGCTCGGAGCTGGTTCAGGCAAGAAGCAAAAAGAAGGGAAAGCTCGCGAGTGGAAGTGGTGGATTGACCAACAACAGCGGATAGAGAAACCAGATGAAAGCCCGAGGCCAAGGCCAAGAGAGTGATGCCTCTTAACAACACAAGCAGACGGCATGCAGAAAAGAACGCGAGACTAACGCGAATAGGAAGAGCACCGTCCTTTTTGAGCAGAAAGTGCAAACATAGGCCTCTGTGAGTGACACTGTGACAAGTAAGCTGACACTGTGTAAAACGTGTGTGTTGCCTATAAAGGCTCTTCGTTTGGTGGAGCTCAGCCGAACAACGTCGGCAGAACAGCTGGATAGTTGGCTAACCGGGAGGTGTAGCGGAGTGTGGGCTATCTGGAAGCTCAAAGTTTCCAGTTGAGCTTTGAGGATAATGGCTTTAGTAAAAAGTTCAAATAGCGCCATCTGGCCTGAGACGTGAGTTTGGCCGGCGTTGGAGTTTAGCCGGCCCAGACTAGGGTATGCCAAAGGTGTACTGACGGGCATTGCTTAACAGCTTAATTATCGCTTTGAGATTGCAAAGGCTTATGGGGGGGGGGGGTTTATTGCTAGTACCAGCACGTTTGTTTTAAAGTGTGGACATTGTACTTTTGACGGAAACTTTCATGCGAGAGGAACTAAATTTCGATGAGAGGCGTGACTTTTATCTGCTAGCGAGTCTTTCAGACGAAAGGCGCAAGAACAGTAGGTGGACTTTCACTCTGTTTACGAGCAGGGTCACTCGAATGCAGTGTTCGTGTGTAGCGGTGTGTTGCATGACACTCGCCTCAGGTAGTTCTGAGCTACCTTCCACCTGACTATTATGATGTTGAGGTTGCCGATGTAATCAGTGCTGGTCTAGCGGCCCATCAACTTAAGCTTTTTGAGCACAGAGGCCTGCATTGCGCAAATGAGCGTGACAAATTAACGTACGTTTGCCGAAGTGGAAAAAGCACTATCGACGTCCTGTTCCTGTCGACTGTCCTCTCGAGTCTGCTGCCGATAACGTACTTGTTTAGGCAGCTAGATTTGCGTGTATAGTTCAAGTAAAACTATGGATGAAATATAGTCCATAAATAATTAATCCAAGTAAAAACACGTATGAAGCACGATGTTCTGTAAGGAGCGTATGTTTGAAAATAAAAAACTGAAACTTATCTGAACTGAATTAGGGCTGCCGAGATCATCTCCTGACGTTAAACCAAGCAACCACGCTTTTGAGGCCATTGTCAAGGCGGCTGTTGTTAAGAAGAAGTCTCGACAAAGACGGGCGCGACCCTGGTTTACATGGGCATTTTACTCGAAACGTAGTGAAGTCTTGAGACTCCTGCGTCGAGCACGGACTCTACACTTCGACCCCCAGACAGCTGCAGATCAAAGGGCGCTCAATGGCCGACATAGAGCTATCTACCAAATTTTGCTTGTGAAGAATGAGCGCCCGTATTATAAGAAGAATAATTTGGTATGCTTGATAAAGCAGAGCGCGTATGTCTTCGTTGATTGCCGGCTGAACAAAAGCATGCACAGCATGAATAAGGCAGTTGCGGCAGCACTTTACTGCCCTTTAACTCGATGCAAACGCCCTCGCGCCTAACCCAGTTATCGAGCAACAACTCTCTACCGGGGTACCGCATCGCAATACATTATTCATTTATTTTTCGCTAAATCGAATATCTCGAGGGTGCTTCTAACTGTGAAGAAGACCCTACTTATGGAGGAATTTGGGGCCAGAAAAGATAGAGGTGTACAGGACGCGATCCACGTACTCGAGTCGGAAGTTGAGCGAGCGTTGGCTGTGCCCGGATAGATTGTCGCCGTCGTAGAAAGTTACCTTCAAATTCGCGGAAGACGAAAGCTATTAAGTTCCGCCGTGGGAATCGATTGGCTGCAGCAGGCGTAATACCCTGCTGTGACCAACCGCTGGAATTTGTCAACCCCTTCCCGTATTTGGGAATGAGACTACACCATACGGGAACGACCTTTACCCAGCACATTGGCGACAAGAGACCCACAACAACTGTCTCTGAGTGCGGCTGTGTGTCTTTTTGAGCCTAAGATTACCCACCGCTTGGACACTACATTAATTTGGCAGACGAGTCTCCGGAAAGCGAGGTTGTTGTTGTTGTTGTGATATGACGGTGTTAAAAACGCGGAGAGCGATGGCAGCGTACCGAGATGTAAATTGAGGGTCTCGGCACACGCGTTTGACTGCTTTCAAGCTGTCATTTGTGTTCAAATCAGACGTTGCGGCGCCATATTTGAAAATTATTTTCTGCTTAGCAGCATAACTTAGCAGACCGCGCCTGTGAATATGTTGCTGACTTACGCCTTTTTGCTGTCGGGTGGAATATAGTCAGCAGTGTCTCAGTAAGAGCACTCCAGCACGTGGCTACGCGCCAGACATCCGAGCAGACGACGCACACTAAAACAAATGCACACATCCGGCCAGGGCTTGCATGACATTCAATCACAGCCTTGGCACTGTGTGGGGTCATCCTTTGGAGGCAGCTGCAGTAATTTTACGCAGTTGAATGATGCTTCACAATATATAGGAAGCGTGTCCTGTACCTGCACATCGCTAGGAAGGTTTGGGACGGAAAGGCATGCACTAATGGGCACGTGTTCATAAGGTACATTGTGCATGGCTGTCATCACTTTGTATGTTCAATCCAAGGATTTTATCAAATTGGCAGTAAAGGTCGTCCCGGCTCGATGCCTGGCTGTTGCTGTTCCCATGCAGCGAATTAGAGCTTCTTCCCTCGCATGCTATTTTGCCAAGAATAAAAAAACGCTTGAGACTTGCACAGCTCTACAGGTTTGATCATTCAACCCTTTAGGCGAGACCACTAGCGTTTTCCCAATTTCTGTTGTGCCTATGGGTAACATTCGGGTAACATTCGGACGCCAAAATGATAACAATCCTAAGAAATATCCAATTCACAGTTGATTTTAGCCGTAACCAGGCACATTATCTCAAAGATGACCGACATTTTCCGCCCGCTCTCGACGATTGACTCAGGTGGACGCCTGCTACAAGTTTTGGCAGATCCAAGACCTCGCCAAATGGAAACCCAGCGCCATTCGACCTGAATTATTTCCCTCCGACGTTATTTCAACTTCTGTTTAGCATTGGGCTGATCTACCAGGCGATGCCCTACAACGGGAAAGCCCCACTATATATATAAGAATCCGCCCTTTCCCGCCGTGAGAATTGATATGGGAGCCGAAAGTAGCAGCTGTGGGATAGTGTTATCGGGTGATTGAGAGATCTCGAGGATGATGTCAGTGACCTCGGCTGTCGGATGAAGTATTTTCGCCTGT
This sequence comes from Dermanyssus gallinae, assembly GCA_003439945.1. Classification (NCBI taxonomy): domain Eukaryota; kingdom Metazoa; phylum Arthropoda; class Arachnida; order Mesostigmata; family Dermanyssidae; genus Dermanyssus; species Dermanyssus gallinae. The sequence goes on along the minus strand of QVRM01005626.1, from coordinate 98,018 downwards.
AGCAGTATACGGGCTTTGACTATGATTCGATTGTTTCCCGAACGTGAGCCAAGCAAGGACAAGCAGGTAAACCCGCAGCGTAGGCACGACGACAGCTCATACATTTTGCTAAATTTTGCCAAAGAAATGTCAAATTGACGACAGCTTGCAGCTAGGAACCCTGAAGTACCGCAAGGTGTACCCGACGGCAAAGTGTCTGGACCTCAGACACTTCTGACATAACTTTTGTTGGTCGGACTCGACAAATACTTGATGAATTTGGTTGCTCAAATGGGATGAAGGATGTTGCCGCGTAATGAAAATAATTACCTTGCCATCCTAGCTTTAAAAGACCTATCCTTAGCTCATCCTTAGCTGTGTGATTACAGTAGGTCCCCTAGGGCGGAAAGCACACAGTGCGTATTTAAGAAGGCCACACAGTAATGGACCTCCTGTTAGCGGATATCCTGCATCAGGACGCCACGTCCTGGCCGTGCATCCATAATAGAGAACCTTCAACTTGCTATCGCGGAAACTTTGCTATCGCTTCGTCTTTGAATGGTTCTCTCCAGGCGATATAATCTCTCTTAGTTTAGCTACGCTCTTCTGTGCGCGAGACGCAATCATTTTTTTCCTGCAGGCTACCACACGACTTAGCCCGTCATCATTCGTCTCAACAACTTGTCCGTCCGCAGCGCTTGCAAAATACGGTGACAACAAGCCAGATCATGAATACCCTGAATAGCAAAATAATATTAAGCGCCTTAATATTGTTTTTACAATTATTATATTTAAAACATAGACATATGGTTTAGATAACAAGGTGCAAATTATATTATAATATTTAAAAAACGTATGTATTGGATGCCCAGTGCTACGTACACGGGCTCTAAGCCTTACAAAATACGCGCCATAACGTTGCAACACATGTTAGGTATTGTAAATAAAGCGCACTTATAGAATTCACGAGTCCGTTTTTTTCTCTCTACGTTTCAGAAGTTACACGGTTTGGTATACGATCTTATCTCACGAGGAGGTGACTCCATAGTGGAGGTGGTTCCAACGCTGACAATCAATGGTGTCACCTACACCGGAAAGAAACGGGCATTACGTATAAGTTTGCGTTGCATAGGAGTATATCCAGGTAAATGATTATTGTAAGAATAGTGTGTGTATGATATAATTGTTGTAATTAAACAATTAAACCTAAATAGTTGTTGAGTACAGAGATTCAGGGCATGGCAAGGCAATGCATAATACGCTTGGTTGAATAAATACCGAAGCGTTTAGGTGCGCAGAGCGCTCTACGGAGGCATGCAGGTGCCATTGTGTGGTCGAGATAAATGCACCCCGAAAGGGGCTATGGAAACCCAGCCATCCGAAGAGCGGCTCGATGCATCCCCTCGAGTTCGTGAGGCTAGGGCAAAATCTATGAGAGTCGGTTGAGTATGAGACGACCTGCGGGGGTACGAAATCAATGTTTCTAGTAAGTGAATGTCTCACACTTGGTGCGGTTAGTTGCCAGTACCGATAGTGCATTAGCGCTTTCAAACCTCCTGTATAGCAAAAGGGCGCAAGGCTGCATAGTGCGTTTATAACTTTTGTGGGGCTCCTCTGCTCAGAACGCCACAATATACAACAGTCTAACAGAAATGACTTTACTTTTCTGGACAGTAAATATGTATATATATATATATATAAATATATATATATATATATATAATATATATATATATATATATATATATATATATATATACATGTATACCACATCCATGGTGGCGGCGCCCAGTTGGGCACAGTGCTTCGTGCGTAGTAATGAGCTCGTGTGCATAGATCCGTCGATCGCCTTGCCTAGTTGTCGTGTGTATAATTGAAGGTATGAAGAGGAAGAAGAGGCTCGCCTGCTTGAGAAAGGGAAGGCTGCTCTACGTCTATCTGATTTGCCGCCGACAGCAGAGCAGCATGAGGGAACAGCAGGTTCTTCAGCAACTGCTTACGTAAGAGCAGCACCTTATGAACATGCCCCAGAGATTCATGTCCTTCATCCTAAGGTCCAGCGAAAGTTGGCAAAACCTGAAGGTCACTTATACAAAGTCTTTATCGACTGTGTAAAGTCTTTCAATAAAGCACGCTTAACTGTCTTGCGTTTGCTCCATTAACCGCTGGCCGAGTCCGCCATGTGCGGGAAGAGTTTAGAAACGCAATTGTCATAATAGATCGCGCCGTTGTTGAACACCGCGACCTCGGGGCCATCCGACGTATTGTCGGTGACACTAAACGCTACCTAAACGTCCAGGGCCTTTCTTTTTTCAAATGCTTACATTCGAGCGGTAAGGAGTGTCCTCGCCGCTCTCTGATTTAGTGGTGTATCTTAGTGCCTTCTAGATCATACTTGACGTTGAGAATCGGTGCAGTTCAACTTCTTCGTCTTGTGCATCTTTTGTGCTGTAAATTGGCCCATTATGGGCGTTGTATACTCGCCTAAGCGCGACCCATCATCTCGGAAACTCATAGCAGATACAATGACGACAACTACAACGCCGTCGCCACCGGCTGATGCCAAAAAAAAACAACAACAACGATCCGCCAGTCAGCTGTGTTCGAAATGTTGGCGCAGCAACTGCACCCTCCGTCAACAGGTGAAAAGGGATCATTTCGGGGCAGACAGTGTCACCTGGCAGCGCGAAAGAAGCTGCTTTACTGAATGATAATCAAGTGGCAGGGGATGGTGATGCTCTAAACGATGACGATACTGAGGGTTAGATTGAGGTCAAACTGAAGTCTCCTCTGGCCTCGCAATGATGTCACAGCAAGACACGTGCAGGTAAGCAGTTTCCACTGTCAGCAGTCGCGAAAGCAACAGTCCGAGTGTTCCCACCAGAAACGTACCCCATGCAAGTTCTGTTGCAAGCACACCGGCGCAAGTCTCACTGCACGACGTTATCCCCGTGACGTCTAATGTCAAGAGCGCATCTAAGATGATTTCCTGTGTACTCTGTGGTATTCGCGACAACATGTCTCTGAAGCTTTCAACTTTGATCAATGAGGTCTGCTCAACAGCAAGCAGAGATGCATATTAAAGACTACTGCAACTCCCAACTGCAGTGCTATGCATACCACGCTCAGGCAACACCACCTGCGTAAAGCTGTGCGCTATTACCTTCCACGACTTTGCCCGCTGGTACACTAGATGTACAGGCTTTCAAGCAAATTAATTTGGCAGGGAGAGTTGATCGAGCTATGTTCCGGTGTTTAACACGACGACCCCTGTGGCTCCGCTTTATTTTGCACTGCTATCCATGAATTTCAACCACGCCTTTCTTCCGAACTTCGACCTTGGTTTCTTGACAACGGCACTCTCGCCGGAGACGCCCCGGCGGTCCAGAGTGACGTTGCTGAGATAATAGAATGCGAAGCGGTCTCAGGAGTATCTGAGACCTCCTGTTACTCCTGTAGACTTAAGTTGAACGGCGTTAAGAGAGAAATTTTCTTCATTTTTTAAAAAGACCCTCATCTCAGTTCCATGCTTTAAATAGTGCCCAATCTTCTGCCAGCTGCCAGGTTGATTCCCGATCACGAATTCGAGCTTCTAGAGGCGCCAATTCTCTACAGCTCTATTGGCTTATCTTTAAATAAAAAAGCGCTGACCTTGTTCGCAGGTGCTCCCGACTGCGACTCCTGGACGCTGATATCCTCCTCTTGCGTTGCTCACGAGCTTAGGCCGAACCGGGTTTGCGCCTCAATCGTTTAACGAAACCTTGCAAAGTACCCTTCAGAGTATTCTAAACGTTCAGCTTAGGCAAACCTCGTGGTTACAAGCTTCTACTGCGTCAGCAGGGGGAATGGGGATTCGCATGGCTTTGCAGATTGCCGTTTCTGCCTTTCTCGGATCTCTAAAACACGCCGAGACTTTGGTGTCAGGGATCGCACCACCGGATGCCTACACAAGCTTCATGACCCAAACGGAACAAGCTTGCCGCTACTATGCAGAAATGTGGGGGTGTGTGCCTGAACGCGTTTCATAACTTTGGACATGCAAGAAGTTAAGTCGATCTAGGAGCGGTTGATAATCCAGGCGAACAACGTTAATTAGCAGGCGCGACTGATAGCCGCGATCAATACGATGAGCGGAAAATGGCTTTTAGAGCATTCCCTTGCCGCAGTTGGGGACCATGTTGGATAATACCACACTCCGCATCGTCTCCGCACTGCGTTTGGGAGAATCAGTTTGCCTTGCACGTGACTGTGCAGCGTGTGACCTACCGGTATCTTCTACGGGTGGCCACGCTTTGGCTTGCAAGAGGAGCGGCGGTAGGTTCTCAAAGCATTTGGCTTTGAGCGACGTAATACACCGGGTAATGCAGTTAGCCCACATACCTGCAGTCAAAGAGCCGGTCGGTCTGTCAGCCAACAGCCAAGTGCGCCCGGGCGGCCTGACTCTAGTTCCATGGAATGAAAGTCGCTGCCTCGTGTGCGACGTCACCGTGTCTTGCACGTTGGCCGCTTCGTATGCTCGCCATGCCAGCCAGGAGGTCGGAGCAGCCGCTCGTCTTGCAGAAACAAAGAATATCGCTTGAAATTTAACTATTGCCCACAGATAAGAAACTCCTCTTTCTGCCGTAGCCAAATCAAGCCGGCGTCGTTAATTTTATGTGCAATAAATACTTTTTCTTACTGGTTCTTAGAACCGGCTTGTTCTAAGAACCGCGTTCTCCTCTCTGGATCTTAGAATCGGCTCGTTCTAAGAACCGCGTTTGCCTCACTAGTTCTTAGAACCGGCTAGTTCTAAGCACCGCGTTCTCCTCACTGGTTCTTAGAACCAGCTCGTTCTGAGAACCGCGCTTTTTCTTACTGGTTCTTAGAACCGGCTCGTCCTAAGAACCGCGCTATTTCTTACTGGTTCTGATAACCGGCTCGTTTTAAGAACCGCGTAAATATATATTTGTCTGCCGAGAGTTGCCAAGAGTTATAATTCAATATCTAAATGGTGATATATATATATATATATATATATATGTCTGCCGAGAGTTGCCAAGAGTTATAATTCGATATCTAAATGGTGCAAGTGCAATACCTTTCACATTAACAAACTGTTCTTTAATTATTTGCATATAAGACCCAATATGCGAAGCAATGCAAGACTTCCAATGAGCACCGTAAGCGTTTCTTCAACGTGGAAAGTCTTTCGGAAGAGTAAGTACATAACATGTGAGTGAAATCATTTAACGTGCATTTTTTGCAAATACTGCGATGCTAAAAATGATTACGCTGGCTAAACGATTGAGCGTACAGTCAGCATCCTCATTTAAGCTCTATGTAGTGCGAAGCACCACCGTACATATTATGAGAGGGAATTGTCAGAAGGCATTGCAATACTGACTAAACGAAAAAAAAACAAACTTTATAAATATGTATGAGCGATAGTATGGCAGCAAAAAACAATTTTTCGTTAAACCGGTTATAATGGGAAGTTTCTTGAAGCGAGACTTTAATAAAAAGAAGCCAACCTATGATTCGTCTCTTAGCGAAGCTGTGCAACGCGTTGATATTATACAAGGCAACTTTTTGTTACTGTTAGGCTGTTTCTACTGCTGAATTGTGAGCCTGTACATGTGGGTCCTAAAAATCAAGCCCGTTAAACAAGTAAAAAGCCATGCATATAACATAGAATTAAAGAAGTTATAAAAATGCTAGGTACACAGATTGTTCCATCAATGATCATACGCCATAGAAGGTGCGGGCTACCAACGTCGAGATCTACACAAAAATTTGACGGCCAACAAGGATATTATCATCGTATTTATTTCACTCATATTGAGTATGCATATAACATGAACAATTATACATATTATACAATTGTACTCTCAGCTCCTCACGGCATGTTATACGAGAGAGGCAGTGCAGTGATCTCTTCGCAAGGGCCAGGCAGGCAGATGCATGAAACTTCGTACACGCCTGAGAGCACAGTTGACAGACGCACTCAGTGTACTCTTCGTGGAAGCTCGTTTCGAACAACAGGTGATGATAGCCATAAACTATGTATCTGGTATAGACGTGGCGATTGTCACACGCAAGACCAGACCAGAGGTGAAAGGCCCTGAAAACATCCAGGTCTCCGACCTCTCGTCGGACTTGTTCAACTTTATTTTCCCATTCCGAGATAAAGCTCTCGAATGGTACTGTACGCGGCGTCTTCAACCTCAATCGAATGATCTCAACAACTGGTGCACAGCCTGACATTAGGTACACAAAGCGGCTCCTTGCCCGCATTGACAGGCAAAGTACTCGTTTCATGTACATTGTAAAACAGCTTTCAAGCAAACCAAAGTTTGCCTGAGTGAGGTGTTCCCATACTCTGTCAAGAACATACATCAGCGCCGGAACAACCTTGAGGTAGAAAAGCGCCACTGCCGTCGGGACGAACAGTCGCCGAACATCGCCTATTTCTCCATAAAGAGAAATTAGGGCTGTGCGCGCTGTCTCGACGATGTGAGCAGTGAAGGTCCAGTATAATGAAGCCAAAGCCCCAGATACCGGAAAGAGTTAACGAATTCCAAGGATTGGCCGCCGCAACGTATAACGTCTTTAGCAGCCAATCGACCTCCTCTTCTGAATTTCATAGCCTTGGTCTTCATGGCGTTTATTTCCAGCCCTCTTGAGACAAGGAACACCTCCTCCAGAGAAGTGATGCGCTTGATGGCACCTAGGTCGTGATGAGCGACCACTATGTCATCTGCGTACATCACAACTGTGGCCTTCTGGAACTCTTGTCGAATATAATCAACAAAATCGGCAAGCAGAAGAGTGAAAGAGACGCAGCTCAATGGGTCGCCTTGCGAGGGTTCCCACATTTTGCCTTACCTGCAACACTTCCTGCTCACCTTGTACCAGTAAGGTGTCCTCATCAAAGAAACTGGAAATTACACTCAGAAGAGAGCCACTAACTTCTACGTATCGGAATGACTTCACCAGGAGATCTCGAGGTGCTTTGTCAAAAGCCTTGACGCAGTCTATGAAGACTGCATACAAATGGCCCCCGGGCTTTGCCACAGCTCGCTCTATCTCTGACTGAAGCACATGGATTGCATCACGCGTTCCTCGACCTCTTCGAAAGCCGAATTGCTCCGGTGGAAGGGTCTGGTCGACAACGTACTCCCACTGCACCCAGTGCTCATAGTACACTTGGGCTGGCCCCGCACTCTTTCCTCTCGGAAGAGAGTGCAGAACCTGACTTACTTCTTCTACCTCAAAGGGCAGATTCATAGTATCCTGCTCCAATGTGAGCGGGTGCTCAATCATTGGAGCCAGGCGTACCGTCTCGCGGTTATATAGAAGACCGGTCAGGTGACTCGTTACCTGTTCGTCGCTGAGCAGGTGGTTCGGCCCCCTACGAAGGCCGTACGACGTAGGCTGAGGGCTTGCGCTCCGCTCTTTCGAGCAGTCGGATTTCTTCCCGCCTAGCGTATTCACGCTTGTGGTCAAGGCATAGCTTTATGTAAGCTTTTCTACTATTGAAGTAGTCAAGCCTGCGTCTGGCTAGCAGCTGTGGTGGTGCCTTTACCCTCGCTTGGCGCAAAAGCTCGAGCACCCCACGGTGGGCGAGATAGCAAGCCTGAGAAAACCACTGTCGTGATCTCCTCTCCCCCGGTCTCTTCTACCTGACTGCACTTCTCATGGTTCTCTCTAGCAGCTCACAACAAGTATCCACATCACAGCCCACCTTGAGGCTATCAACCTCTAATAGTGAAAGGGCCGCCTCGTGGCAACCAGGTGTGGGTCGCCTTGCTGCTTAAACCAGATATCTGGAATATATGCGACTGCTGACACCGGTAGGTGCTTCCTTGCAGCCACCTCGAGAACATCGAAGCTTTCAACTTCGCCATCGACAAGGTTGTGAAACAGTAGGTCAATGGTGCTGCTTCCGTTATGACTTATATACGTGTGGTCTTCGCATGCATTTGCACATATCAGACCAAAGTATTCATCAACTGGAGCAGCACCTCTCCTTTATCGTTAGTAGCCCCACCATCAATACGGGCGTTGAAGTCGCCACCGACGATGGTTGGCATAGACAAGTCGAAACCTGATATACCGGAACTCACCGTGTCAGCGACCTCTGCCGAGTCAAGATGTGGGGGGAGGATAGAAGACGGCTATGTTCACCCTCATAGACGAGAGACCCACATAGAAATCATTCTTCCTCACACATTGCGCCGGCGGTAAACGTTTATGTAGGTAGATTGATAATCCACCCACTGGTCTACCTACGGCCTCCAGCAGGTAGAACTGCCAGCTGGTGGAACCCTCGCATATTATTGATATGCAGTTCCTCCCGCTGGTAGGTCTCCGTAAGGAGTGCAATGTCCACCGACGTAAGCATGTCAACTGGCGCTAGGTCTATTGCTCCTCTTAGTCCCTCACAGTTCCAAAGAAGCAGCCGCAGAGACCTAGTAGTCTCCACGTTAGCATCTCTAGATCTGTTCAGTCACTTGCGAAGAGCCGGACCGCCAGGCGCGGTAAAGCTTTCCATAACCATTTTCTCGTAGGAAGCATCACCAGCCCAACGACGAAATAGGATACCTTTTGGCCAGAATTCACTCTTGCTGCATTTTGCGTACTCGCCGTCACCCAGCACTACACAGAACACGGCATAACTTCCCTGCGTCCGCATTTTGAATACTGCCCTTACACAAATGTTCCTGTTAACAAGTCATGTGTGTAGGTTGACAGCTGACGTTTTCGCCGCCAGCCGTGCTACTCTCAGCGCGCTGAACCTGCCTGGTCCAGCATACACTTCAAGATCTCCTACTCCATCAGCTGCACTGCCTTTCTGCATACGATGCTTTGTTTTGCCGCTCCTCCTCCGTTGGACGGTGACAAAACCATCGTTGTCTTCCTCGTCTTTCCTCGCCTCTGCGGTTGTCCCCGTTGGCGACGTTGCGGCCGCTGCCGCTTCCCTTGCCGTTGGCGTGTTGTCATCCATCGGCTCATTTTATTCGAGGGTAGTGGCGGTGTTGTTATTGCCGCCGCTACTGCTACCGCTGCTGTTAAGACCAGCTGCTGTAGCACTGCGCTTGGCGCCGCAGAGACCGGCCTTGCCGTTCTCTGCGGTGGCGCTGTCGTCGATCGGCTTTGTTAGTACAAGCAGATCTCCGCCTTCCGTCAACCGTGACTTGTTCTTCCGCGCTTTCCGTGTTCCGTCCGTTTTCTTCACGCTAACTTTTTCTTTTAGTGTGGAGTTTAAACACCCCTCGATGGTTTCGGGGTGCGCAAGTTGCTTCAGGGGAGCCGCTTCATTGCTGGCGACTTTTTGCTGGAGCTCCGTGTGTGATGCCCACAGCTTCACTAAGTTCCACTGTAGCACGCACAAACGTTCCTTATAAGGACAAAGTTGGGTTCCACTGATTCACAGGACCCGCACGACACGGTGTGTCCTCGGAGGGCACGGTGTTTAGGCACCCCCCGTGAAACACAGTAGAGCAGCCTTGGTTACAAATCACCAGTTGTCCTCCCGTTTTAAACGGGAGCGAACACTTTGCACATTCGAACATCACGGTAGCAGACGACAACGTTTTTAACAAGCGCAATCCAACAAGGATATTAACAAGCGCTAGCGTTCTTATTGCATATGCTACTGTAGGTAATAAGAACGCTAGCGTAAAACTGTACCTCATTCTTGTGTTGTAGCATGTCTCTGCGACCAAATGGCTCGGCAATGATGCTGATTTCTCTGGAGACCATAATGACCCCTGCGGCAATCCGCTAGGAGCAATTACAACGTACTTGATGGGCCTGAGGCCCTTCACTACCAGATTGCACTACTGACGGAATTTGCAAACGTAGTGGAAATTTTAAATAAAATTCGCTTGCTTTTCTGCAACGGTTGCCGAGTTCTACTATTGAAATGTTATAGACATACAACCTCAGACACTTTTTTTCAGAGAATCATTCTCTAGTAAGTAATTACGGTAACTGTACTAGTGTTAGGCTGATACCACAGCCAGCTGGTGGTGTCAAAAATGTCAAAAATAAATGCTGAAGTAACAAAAACGAAAGAAAGCATCAGCCTATAACTACGTAATTTTTAGGTATGATTAGACGCAATGGAATCCTTGCTCTTCATTCGAGTCTAAATGTTTGCATATTTATTCGTGTCAAACTGTTCGTTTAAATAAAGACTTTATCTAAAAAAATGAATTACTGTTCTCTAGAAGTAAATATTATGAATTTGCTCAGAAAATCACCAGTTTTCATATAATCCGAGCATGATTGCCTCATTCGAAGCAAGCCTTGCGTATAAGATTTTTTACATAACCACGACTCATGATTTTCGGAATAACGTTTGAGCAATACCAGGCCGCTTCTGCAAAAAAAAGGTGGGTGATAAAACTGAATAGGTTTCTCTGGAGGATCCGGCTACGGTTTTATGCAAACGGGAGCACCCATTGATTTTTTTAGCATCAACTGAATTTTTTTAAATTTTATTTACAATATGCATAGCAAAGGCAATATGGAGTTGTATACATGAATTAACAAAAAACACTTGTCGTACAACACCATGCTGTCCCAATATTGGTTGGTTTTGTCAATATTTAAAACACACTTTTCTATAGAATCAAATAGCTAACAGCGTTATTGTACGCGTAAAATGGTGAATCATAATGCTTAGTCCATCTTGACATACACTGATAATATAAATTAGTAATCTGCTCAGTATAGGCGCGGCCTTGGGGCCAAGGGGGGGGGGGCAGGAAAAGTGACCCCTTCAAACGTTGTCAAGTCGAATGTCAAGAAATGCGCCATTATCGCATGCTAGCTTTGAGATAAAATCCAAATAACATCGCCGCGAGGTCGCTGAGTCAGAGCGGAGTGAACGCTGACGCTATTAGAGTACAAAAATCGTTACGCTTTCCTAATATTTTGTTTTTTTCGATCGGTGGCCTTTGGTCTGACTCCGTACTGCATCGGCAAGGCAAACTGTGGACGGTAGCACTCATTAGTACTGAGAGAGATAGAGAGCTATTGACAAACCAATCTAACTGTAATTACAATTGTAAGCTCAGTTTCAGAAATTTAGACCACGCCGAATTTAACTGTCGCTAAAATATTCTAGGGCATCGCTAGAATATTCAATTCGATGGTAATTAGTTGAGCTTTTCTGACCAATTGGAGGAGTTTCTCCTTGTATGTGTATTTCACTCGAATTAGAAGTTGGCTAGCGTCAGTATGGTCAGACGCCACGGTGTTATCTCCATAGAAATTTCCAGAAGTATAATAATTGGTCTCGGAAAGAAACATTCTAAAACGTGTAAATATTTTAGCCTTTAAAAACCGCTACTTGGCAAGATACTATTTTAAATCACGTAACGAAACAGCAGGATGTATCACACAACAGTCGTGTTTGTTAATCAAAACATTATGCCAAGGGAATAATTAATCTTTGATCCTAAGTGTGCGTTTGAGAGCTTTGTCGCTATGCAACGCTGATTCTCCAGAAAATCGTTTAGCGGGAAACTCGCAAGAGTTTCTTAACAGATTCGCAACTCTCCCTGCTTTTTCCTGAGATCGATCGAGTGTTTAGTTCATGCTGCAATTATCTTGAAGCGTTACTACCCAATAAAGGCACGTATCACACATCACAAACAATATTCGAGGAAGCGCGCCTCCCAGAGTGAGACTCAACGACAATACCAAGAGCGTTTACCTCAATGCGTGCGTTCATTGCGCATGCGTGACAATGTATGTCATAATTATGTTGAAAATTGCGCCGCAAGCTTTAATTCATAACTTTTTCAGACTATTAACGGCTGCAGTGCGGTCGAGATTGCCAGAATTTCCTCTGACGTCGAAGAGTACGGTCACATAACAAATGATCGGTTCACTTTGGTGGTTGCATTTTTAAATCAGTAGACAAATCCAGAATATTGCTCATATTAAGCTTAGAATTAAGAGAAACAACGTGGTAATCTTAACATGCGTCGTGCAAGCCTAAAGAACCTGAAGGATCCCTTCCGAAAAAAATCGTTTGGTAACGGTCTAACTATGTCGTGGCGCTGACAAGGCGCTTAAGAACAAAGAGATTTGAAAATAATATGGGTTAAATGAGAAATTAAATGCCAAACGGCCGAGTCACGCTGCTCGTGGCGCATATGCATCAATCATATCTAGTACCATCCATAACAAAAAATTGAAGCGTTGTCTACTTGTTTACGATCTACAGTGGAGGCCTGGCATCACACGCCGCGGTGGTTACTGTACATGACGACATGTACAATGATAAAAATTTAAGTTAACGTTAAGACACATATCGGTGAATAAGGGCAAGCTAATTGAGATAAACGTTTCTGGCTCTCTGCTGAGCGTAATTTCCAGTTTCTTTGATGAGAACACCTTACTGGTACAAGGTGAGCAGGAAGTGTTGCAGGTAAGGCAAAATGTGGGAACCCCGCAAGGCGACCCATTGAGCTGCGTCTCCTTCAGTTCAGCAGATCCCCCACCCTCCCCCCTATCGAGGTTTGGAATGGGGGTACCACACTACTCCACCGTACCGATTAAACGCATTCACCTCGCGATTCCGCGTTACACCCCGGAATATCTGCTTGCCGATTTTGTCGATTATATTCGACAAGAGTTCCATAAGGCCACAGTTGTGATGTACGCAGATGACATATCGGTCGCTCATCACGACCTGGGTGCCATTAAGCGCATCACTTCTCTGGCGGAGGTGTCCCTTATCTCAAAAAGGCTGGAAATAAACGCCATGAAGACCAAGGCTATGAAATTCAGAAGAGGAGGTCGATTGGCTGCAAAAGACGTCATATGTTGCGGCGGCCAATCCTTGGAATTTGTCAACTCTTTCCGGTATCTGGGGCTTTGGCTTCATTATACTGGGACGACATTCACTGCTCACATCGTCGAGACAGCGCGCACAGCCCTAATTTCTCTTTATGGAGAGGTAGGCGATGTCCGGTGACTGTCCGTCCCGACGGCAGTGGCGCTATTCTACCTCATGATTGTTCCGGCGCTGATGTATGGTCTTAACAGAGTATGGGAACACCTCACTCGGACAAACTTTAATTAGCTTGAAAGGTGTTTTACAATGTACATGAAGCGAGTAGTTTGCCTGTCAATGCGGGCAAGGAGCCGCTTCGTGTACCTTGTGTCAGGCTGTGCACCAATTGTTGAGATAATTCGATTAGGTTGAAAGCGCCGCGTACAGTACTATTCGAGAGCTTTATCTCGGAATAGGAAAATAAAGTTGAACAAGTCCGACGAGAGGTCAGAGACCTGGATATTTTCAGGGCCTCTTACCTCTGGTCTGGTCTTGCATGTGACAATCGCCACGTCTATACCAGATACATAGTTCATGGCTATCATAACCTGGTTTGTTCGAATACAAGCTTCCACGAAGAGTACACCGAATGCGTCTGTCGACTGTGCTCTCAGGTGTGTACGAAGTTATATGCGTCTGCCTGCCTGGCCCTTGCGAAGAGATCACTGCACTGCCTCTCTCGAATTACATGCCGCAAGCAGCTGACTGTATATTTGTATAATCTGTACAATTGCTTATGTTATATGCATACTCAATATGAGTGAAGTAAATATGATGACTAGATTCTACAGCCGGGTATACTCATACTGTTTCCTCGAAAATTATAAAGTTTCATAAATATTTTTTATTATTGTAGAATCTAAATCTGCCCTTGATACTGCACCTCGCAGTGTTGATACTGCCCTTGATACTGGACAGCGGTGTTGCCGAACATCCCAAATTTGTACAGGGCGATTACCTTAGTCCAGTTCTGTTTTCTGTAACTTTCAGTGAGCGGCTGGCGACTGTGAAGCAGAAGCATCCATCAGTTCAACTCATTTAATATGCTGATCATATTGCTATCTACTTTGAAAGTCGTTCATGTTCAGCAAGCGTTAGTCACTCTTGCAAAGTTTACGACAGACACCTCACCTAAGATACATATCTCAAAGACAAAAGGAATGAGGCTCCGTCGTGGAGAATGCCTTGCAACAGCTTATCCTTCATTCAGAGCTTTTCATTATCAGAGCCTCCATGTATGTTCACGAGTTTAGAAGGTCTTTTAGGATTACAGAAAAGAGAAGCGGGCTCCGATTATCCCCTTTGATGGGCCCGGTTATTTGCGGGAGTATCTACGCACAGACAAGCGCTTTTATTAATTGTAACCTATACAATATTTCTCTATCAGCTCAAACAAATGAAGCCAACATCTCTACACTCCGAGCGGGATGGAACGTTATGGACAAGCTCTGTGGCAGAAATATACGAAAAAAACTAGACTGCTAAAAACGCTGCCGCAATTGACGCTGCTTAGATAGCCGAAGCACTCCACATAAATTTCGCAACAATGGGTTTAGCTGTATACAATACATATGGTGCAAATAAAACTGAATATAATTAATGAACTCCGCGATTCCCCGAGGCAGTTTTATTAAAGTTAGGTAAACATAAAGCAAGTGGCTGCCTGGCGTGAGTAGCCTTTGCTTTTTATGGACTCTGCAAGCTTATAAGATATACATAATCTACATATCAAATATTTGGGCAGCCATATTCAACCAATGTTTTACACAAGAGGAAAGCGTACCCTACCACATTGGTTGAATATAACTGAATATGCTAGAACTAAAATATGCAAACATTACAGTGCCATTTAAACAGGGAACTAGAAATTACGCGACTCACTATCGACCTACAGATTGCGTATATTTTTCTGGCCAAATTACCTAAGGCAATTACCGGTGATCAGAATTGCCTATGTCCTTACAATACGCCATTTTTAGTCCGATGCAATTCGGCTTTCGTAGCAAATGAAACAATAACTTAGACACCTCTAAGCACTTACAACTAATAGCTAAAATTGTTTTCAAATAATTGCCGGTATCTTTGTTGATACTGAAAAATAATCTAATTTAGCAGAGAAAAACATCCTCATTAAAATACTCAACAAAGTATAATGAAGACCTATGACATTTAGTAATTCTTACATAAGCGACAGGATACAAATCACCAGAAACGGCGACAACGTGTTCTCTCCACGCTCCCCGCACTCTGGCACGTCTCTAGGGGCCGGCCTCTCACCAGCACTATTCCAAATATTTATTAGCTCGCTTCTACAGACTAATGAATTAGGGGTATCACTGATAATTTGCACTTTCTTTCCTCACAAAATAGATTAGCCTTTGGTCAGTATTTATATCTAGTTATTTATTTGCTATATAACATCCTCCTTCGAGCCGTTTCAAATGCCATCAAGGCCGACGACCAGCCCCTGGTTACTCCGGCTCTTTTCTTCTTCATGGCATGTTACCTCTACATTCATTATTTCATTGCCTAATACCAATAGAAATCATAACAGCCCACATTTGAGAATCCCCAATACCGCAAGTCTAGACTTCTAAAGCACCTGCTGTGGTCATGGCCAATGTGTGGAACGCTCTCGATAATGAGCTATGGGAATGAACATCACTAAAGAAAAATCGCGATATTATTATTATTACGGCGAATGAGGAGGATATTCCTTCTGTAGCGCTCGAGGAGGTCCAGCGAGCGGCTGAAGGGATGTCAGAGGGCACGGCCCCAGGACCCGACGGCGTACCTCCGGAGGCGATAAAATGCCTAATGAAGGAGTGCCCATCTGCCTTTAAAACGGTCGTAGACGCACCTTCTAAGAGAGGGACGGTTTCCAGAAGAATGGATGAAGGCCCGCCTGGCTTTTATTCCAAAGCCGGGAAGGAGCCATGCTCGGCATCAGCCTACAGGCCCATCTGCCTTCTTGACACAGTCAATTCTCGCGAGCAGACTTAATGACGCAATTGAGGAAAAGCAAATCTCACTCTCAGAGGATCAGTATGGGTTTCGTGAAGGGAAGTCCAAGCTCCAGTCCATTAGCAAGATACTCGCTAAGGCCGAAGTGGAGAGACAGAAAAACCCCAGAGTTCGTAATCTTTGCCTCCTGATATTGCTGGATGGAAAGAATGCGTTTAACAGCGCAAATTGGAGGGTGATCCTGAATGCGGTGGAGACAATAAGAGTACCAGCGTACAGTCGGTGTATGATAGCGTCGTATCTGGCCAAACGAGGTGTGAGCTACGACGGCAGGGAGTACGCGATGGCTGCAGGTGTACCACAAGGTTCCGTGCTAGGACCTACGCTATGGAACTTAGCGTACGATGGCGTGCTAGATGAGCAGGCCTCGCGGTGTTGAGTTTCGTCGCGTATGCCGACGACCTGGCAATTTTAGTCACCGCATGGGATGCAGAGCTGTTGAAGAACCGAGCAAATGACGCCTTAGATGGGGTTAGCCGTTGGATGAAGTCGCACCACCTAATGCTAGCATCGGGAAAAAGCGAGGCGGTTCTGCTTATTGGTAAAAAGCACTGCCGGGAGCTGGATATCCGTGTGGACGGTCACAGGATCCAGATACACAAGCAGGACAAATACCTGGGTGTTATACACGACATAAACTTGAGCTGTACAGCCCACATTGAATATGCAACGGCCAAAACGCACCAGGTTGCAAGCAAGCTCGCCAGGCTAATGCCAAGAACAAAGGGGCCCTCGGAGAAAAAAGCGCCGTCTTCTAGCATCAGTCGATGATTCAATTCTGCTTTACGGGTCACCAGTAGGGGGACCAGCTGCACTGAAGACCAAGGAGAATAACAAAAAAATAAGGAATCTACAGACGCTGTGCTCGGTACTTTCCCGCACGATACTTTGGCCAAAACGGATAGAGTCGAATATCTTCTTATACCGGGACCAGACACTTAGAAAAGACGATGCAAGGAAAACGACTCTGGAAAGCTGGGAAGCTGAGTGGACTGGGGCTAAACGAGATGCACCAGGGTCGTGGACGAGGTCAATAATCCCAGATCAAATGGTACTGATGCGAGTACGCGGAAACGACGTACTATCTAATCAATGTTTTCACCGGTCATGGCAGCTTCCATACCTACATAGTGAAGAGTAGGAAGACTAAGATAGACATATGTGTCTTGTGCGACGCCGGCGAGACCGACGACGTGGATCACACGCTTTTTGCATGCAGAGCTCTTGAGATCATGAGACAGGCAACCCGCTGAAGACTAGACGTGCAGTGCAATACGACGAGAGACCTACTCTTAGGGATGCTCAGCTCAAAAAAAGCTGGGAGGCGGGCTCTGATTTTGTGGAGACTGTTATGAGAGCGAAGAAAAAGCGGACGAAAGAGAGGCAGCAACGCATAGAGCGCCGTCAGGCCGATGATTGAGAGCCAGACTAGCGGCTCCCTACATGCACTGAAGTAATACCATAAGCATCCCGGTCATGTAGGTTAGGGCTCGCCAGGTTTTTAGTGGGTTTGAGAGTCTCACACTACTTAGACCAAAGGGTGTGCGTTATGCTTTTTTGTTTCTGGCCCCTGTAAAAAAATATGTATATATATATATATATATATATATATATATATATATATATTTATATGTTGATAATAATAAAACCCTGTTTTCATAAAATAATAATAATAATAATTATTATTATTATTATTATTACTATAACCGAGTCTGAGCTACGGAGCAAACACCCAGACACTCCACCCGGCTGTCAAGAACAGTTAGATTTTCTGCAACAGCCCGCCACCCTAGGCCAGGATAAAATCGAAGGACCTATGGTTTTAGAGACCATTCGGTCTTTCCCTTTTGCAAGTGGAGCCGGTTAGACGGCCTACGACCATGACATCTTCGGGACATGCTTAGCCAAACGATTCCATCCTCAGAGCGTCTACTGGAGGAGCTAGGCATTCGTATGGCTAGAGTGCTCAATGAGGCTTTGCCGTCGTTCTGTCAACCCGTTTTATGATGGCGCAAGTTTAACTGCCCTTCGAAAGAAGGATAATTCCATCAGGCCCATAGCATGCGGACTAACTCTACGAAAAATGGCTTCAAAAATCACGATAGCTATAAACAAACGGACTATAGTTGCTGCGGTTCCACCGCATCAAATGGGTGTTGCCATTAGAGGAGGAGCAAAGGCTACTGTACACGCTACACGCGCTTTTCTGAAAACAGAAGGTCCGACAAAAGTGCTAGTCAAACTAGACTTCCGAAACGCGTTCAACACAATAAGAAAAGACAAAATTTTCGATTAAGTAAAGAGAAAAGCTTCACGACTCTATCCGATGATATGGCAGGGTTGTACAGATTTCTCAATCCTTGCGTGGAACACAGATACGATTATAACGTCGCAAACTGGCATTCAGCAGGGAGATCCATTGGGACCTGTTCTGCCTCGGCTTTTCTAATCTGGTATCTAGTCTACAAAGCCCTTTCAATGTCTGGTACCTAGACGACGCTGTCTTGGGAGGTCCCGCAAATGTCGTGGCAAGGGATTTGCAGGCTGTATTGAACTTCGAGAAACCGGGAGGACTGACCCTCAACGCGGCCAAGTGCGAATTTTAGCTGTTGAAGAAACATTTCAAGATCAAGCGCAGGCTTTACAAACAATCATGGAAGTACCTCCAGGCATATCTCGTGTAACTCAGGGTAACCTAGATGTTCTAGGTTCTCCCAAAATGCCTGAAGGAATTCCATGCGCTCTCGATGCTAAACGAGAAACCCTGTTGAAGATCCGCCCACGACTGACAAGTATGCACCCGTAGGCGGCTCTGTGCCTATGGAGACACCGTCTTGGTTCACCAAGATATTTGGCGAGGAAGCAAAGCTTGAACTAAAAAAGGCGACTATGGTAGCAGACACCACAATCAGGATTCAACTTTATTCCGGCCCTTTAAGAGAGCACGTGAGTCAAAAACTTCTTGACGCTTACAAAACTAAAATGTCCGCACAAGATATAATAAATAGCCTAGTATCAGCAAGAGAGCGTGCCGTCTTTCTAGAAGCTCAAGATTCCTTCAGCGGGGGCTGGCTTCAAGCGCTGTCCTCCCGTCAGCTTGGCACCATGCTGGACCCAAACTCCTTCCGCATGGTGTCATCCCTTAGGATAGGCGTCCCCGTCTGCCAGCCCTTTTCTTGCCTGCCATGCGGCCGGCCCTTTTCTTGCCTGCCATGCGGCCAGCCCTTTTCTTGCCTGCCTTGCGGCCAGCCCTTTTCTTGCCTGCCATGCGGCCAGCCCGTCGACGCTGACGGTCTACACCCGTTAAGCTGTCTGAAAAGTCCCGGCAGACTCATAAGACACGCTGAACTCAACGCCATAGTACAACGAACTCTTAGAAGGGCAGGGATACCATCTACATCCGAGCCGAAGGGTCTTAATAGCAGCAATGAGCTGCGACCTGACGGGGTCACTATCCCGCTATGGTCACACGGAAAAAGCCTTGTATGGGATGTTACGGTTTCATGCACGGCGGCCTTGTTCTATTTATGTCACAGCGTAGTCGAATCTGGATGGGTAGCAGAGAACGCGGGTTTAAAAAAAAAAGGAAGTATCTCGAGCTATCAAGTAGCTACCACTTTGTGCCCATTACATTGGAGACACTTGGCCCCATCAGCAAAGGAACAGCGAATAGAAAGATATCGGAAAACGCATAGAAGACGTTACGGGTGATCGACGCAAGGCAATGTTTTTGAGACAGATGATGTCTTTGGCCGTTTGTAGAGGGAACGTGGCTCTAATCATAGGCGCAATGAACTGGCAAGGGAACAAAGCAGGATGAACCTGGCTTAAACGTTCATACCTCACAATTGTTATACCTGAATGATAAAATAATAATAATAATAATAATAATAATAATAATAATAATAATAATAATAATTGGACTCCTACAGATGCAGCGCTGCAGCTAGAGAACTGTTAGCCAGCTTCCAATCTCCAGTGGAAAAAGCTGTCTTTCTGGCAGCACGGGACACATTTAGTGGAGGCTTTCTAAAGTGTCTCCCTTCCCCGCAGCTGGGTACCATGCTGGACAACACCTCATTCCGCAACAGCTCTTCGAATAGGTGTCCCGGTTTGCCACTCCTACAGTTGCCGCGCATGTGGTACCACAGTAACTGAGGATGGACTTCACCCTCTTAGCTGCATCAAAAGCCATGGTAGAGTTTTAAGACACGCTGAAATAAATGCAATTATAAGAAGAGCCTTACGCAGAGCTGGTATACCAAGCACGCTCGAGCCCAGATTAGGACTTCATGACGACAAAAAGACCTGACGGTGTAACAATCCGGCTATGGGCTAACGGTAGTGCTTGGTATGGGATGCTACAGTGTCCTGTACAGTGGCTCCCTCGTATATACGCCACAGTTCACTAGAGGCGGGATGGGTTGCCGAGCGCGCAGATAATGGGAAAAAACGCAAGTATCAAGAACTGAAGACAAGTTACATTGTAGTGCTACTATCTATGGAAACAATGGGTCCGGTAAGCAAGAGAACCAAGAGATTCATCAGTGAGCTGGGCTAACGGATTACAGATCTCACAGGGAATCGGCGCGAAGGCGAGTTTCTACGGCAACTGCTGTCGCTTGCAGTGTGCCGAGGAGACGCCGGCTGTATTGTCGGTTCCATGGAATGATATTTAGGAGCTAGGAGAAGACAAGGAGTACACGTTCACACCTCACAATTGTAACATTTAAACAATGTTAATTAAAAAACAACAAAAAAAACAAATAATAATAATAATAATAATTACTATTATTATTAGGGACACCAAGTAGTATGATGAATGGAATACAGATGCTATGTAAGAAGCGTACGTTTGACAATAAAACTGTTTTGAACTGAATTTGAATTTCTGCGACCATATTATCTATCACAAAATTACTCTAAGCACATTTATTTCTAAGCACTTTAAATTAAAAAATTAAACATCAGTTATAATGAATTGACATACAATATAGATTTTGAAAAGTTTTTATTTATTGAGTTTATTTTGTTATTTCCTGTTTTCGCTTCGTGGTATTTAGTGCCGTTGCAATGTATTCTGTTCTTCATATACAATGGCCGGCCGGTACATTTATCCTGAAGTAGTCTTTGACCTGCAACAACGTTGCAATGTGTGAGGTTGGCTAGGAATTGTTTTTAACTATTATAAAAGAGAATGATATATAGCAGTCAGTAATACTAAGAATGTTCTAGATTGGAGCAATGTAAAAGCAGTGTAAAAATAACTTATATTTACGTGTTAGAGGGTCAGAACACATTTAGACAAAAATAGAGCTCAAGTGCACACTCGCGTGGGTTTAATTTCAGTCAAAACGTCATATCCTGGGGACATTGACTAAAGGTACACATTCACTACACGCGACGGCATGACAGCCTTGTGGGCTCGTTAGAGGCATACGGGGCAACGCTTGCCACATTTGCCCGGGTCGACTGGATAGAAAACGTAAAACATTTGACATTGATAACAGAAATCCTAGCTCAAAGCAAGGAAGATACCTTTTTTTTAGGAACCAGGAACAAAAATGCATAATGCACACCCTTTGTCTGGGTAGTGTGGGACTCTCAAACCCACTAAAAACCTGGTGACCCCCTAACCTACATTCAACACTGGTATTACTTCAGTGCATGTAAGGAGCCGCTAGTCTGGCTCTCAATCTTCAGCCTGGCGGCGCTCCATGCGTTGCCGCCTCTCTTCCGTCAGCTCTATCTTCGCTCCCATAACAGTCTCCACAAAATCAGAGTCCGCCTCCCAGCTTTTTTGAGCTGAGCATCCCTGAGAGTAGGTCTCTCGTCGTATTGCACTGCACGTCTAGTCGTGAGCGGGTTGTCTGTCTCGTGATCTCAAGAGCTCTGCATACAAAAAGCGTGTGATCCACGTCGTCGGTCTCGCCGGCGTCGCACAAGACACATATGTCTACCTCAGTCTTCTCAATCTTTACCATGTAGGTCTGGAAGCTGCCATGACCGGTGAGAACTTGGGTTAGGTAGTACGTCGTCTCTATCGTTTTCCATCGTCTTTTCTAAATGTCTAGTTCCGGTATAAGAGGATATTCTCCTCGATCCGTTTTGGCCAAGGTATCATGCGGGAAATTACCAGCACAGCGTTTGTAGGCCCCGCTCCGGCGACCCTGATGGCCAGCACTCTCTGCGCCTTCCTTAGTTTTTCTTATTCTCCTTGGTCTTCGGTGCAGCTGGTCCCCACACTGCTGACCCGTACAGCAGAAATGAATCAGCGACTGATGCTAGAAGACGGCGCTTTTTCTCCGAGGGCCCCTTTGTTCTTGGCATTAGCCTGGCGAGCTTGCTTGCAACCTGATGCGTTTTGGTCGTTGCATAATCAATGTGGGCTGTACAGCTTAAGTTTCTGTCGAGCATAACACCCAAATATTTGACCTGCTTGTGTATCTGGATCATATGACCGTCCACACGGATATCCAGCTCCCGGCAGTGTTTTCTAACAACAACCGCCTTTATCGTACGCTAAGTTCCAAAGCGTAGCTCCGAGTACGGAACCTTGTGATACACCTGCAGTCATCGCGTACTCCTTGCCGGCGTAGCTTACACTTTGTTTGGCCAGATACGACGCTATCATACGTTGAATGTACGCTGGTACTCCCTTTTACTCCACCGCATTTAAGATCACCCTCCAATTTGCGCTGTTAAACGCATTCTTTACATCCAGCAATACCAGGAGGGAAAGATTACCGAGCTCTGGGGCTTTTCTGATCCTTCTCTTCGGCCTTAGCGAGTATCTTGCTAATGGGCTGGGGCGTGGACCTTTCTTTTCGACACCCGTACTGA
Organism: Dermanyssus gallinae; assembly: GCA_003439945.1. Classification (NCBI taxonomy): domain Eukaryota; kingdom Metazoa; phylum Arthropoda; class Arachnida; order Mesostigmata; family Dermanyssidae; genus Dermanyssus; species Dermanyssus gallinae. Next base: position 75,337 of record QVRM01005626.1, on the reverse strand, counting down.
TCCTCTGAGAGCGAGATTTGCTTTTCCTCGATTGCGTCATTGAGTCTGCTCGCGAGTATTGACTCTACGGCCTTGGCAGCTGTGTCAAGAAGACAGATGGGCCTGTAGGCTGAGGCCAAGCATGGCTCCTTCCCCGGCTTTGAAATAAGAGCCAGGCGGGCCTTCTTCCATTCTTCTGGAAACCGTCCCTTTCTTAGAAGTGCGTCTACGACCGTTTTAAAAGCCGATGGGCACTCCTTCATTAGGCATTTGATCGCCTCCAGAGGTATGCCGTCGGGTCCTGCGGCTCTCTGACATACTTTTAGACGCTCGCTGGACCTCTTCCAGCGTTACAGGAGGAATATCCTCGTCATTCACCGTAATAGGGTCCCTGCCTTCCTGTCGTCTGCACCAGAAAAAGGTGAGTCACAATGGCTTCTACAAGGTGCGGTGGGATCGTTAGTGCTCTTTTGCCCAGTTTGTCCATCACAATTTTGTAGGGTGGTTCCCCCACACGTCCTGCTTGATCTCCTTGATCAGTTGGTTCCAGCACCGAAGCTTACTTTTTCTGATGGTGGTCTTCAGGTACACGCGGGTTGACTTGTATTTGGACCAAAGATCATCTGCTTTATCCCGCCACTCCTGCTCGGACGATTCCGTTCTTGCCTTTTTGGCCTTCCTACGGGCTCTAGTGTATCGGCGCCAAGCTCCAATGCATTATCTCCGTGCAGCGGCCACCTCGGGGGACCACCAGTACTTTGGTGCAGCGTTTCTCCGCCGCTGATGTACTGGAGCTGGCAATGCCTTCTCACATGCTTTACGAAGGATTTTGGCTAAGCTTTTCTCTTTGAAGGTGTCCTCCAGTTCGTTAGAGCCCCGAACTATCTCCTCCTTGAGCTTCTCCTTCCTCATCCTGCAAGCCGACCATCTGGGCCTGTGGCACCCAGCGCCAGGCACCGTGGTTTGAGTGATCCGTCCTGTTTTACCGTGAATGTAATATATTGGCAATCACTAAGGTTCTCTTTGTGCTCGAGGACGTCCCAGTTCACTACTCTGTAGGGTGTGTTTGCGGCGCTAATCGTCAGGTCTATAAAGGCTTCCTGATCTCTGCGGGCGAACGTCGCGGCCGCTTTCGGGTTGTTTATAACCAGAAGGTTCCGTTCGGCCAACCATTCCAACAGGGATTGTCCCCGAAAGTTGGTGCGCCTACTACCCCGAAGCACAGATGCCGCGTTCAAGTCTCCCGTGATAATCTGGACCTGATGATCCTGCGTTTTAACGCTGACGTCCAGTGCCTCAAGGTTTCTGCAAATTCCTCTTAGCCTCTGTCGGAGGAGAAGTAGCAGCTATAGATTACTGCGCCCCGATCAATCTGTATCCAGGTGAACCCCTTTCCCTGGCCCCTGTCCCGGATTGCGATGTCTTTTCGACGGTTTGTCCACCAGATCGCGGCGTTCTTTCGTCTACTGTCCATACCATTTTGTCCGCTGCCTTTGCCAGGGCCTCGTTTGGCTCTGACAAGAGGCATAGGTCAACTCCCAACCGGTCTACTGCTGCCGCAAAGAGGTCATGTGCGGCCCTGCATCTATTGAAATTAACCTGCAAGACCTTAATTTCCATAGCTTGTCGAGATTTCCTGATCCATTCTTGCCGCCATAGCTGCATCTGCCGTTGCATTTTTTGCCAAAGTGGGAAACTTCGTCGTGTGTCTTCTACTTGGTCTCTTTCAACAACTTTCCTCCGTTTCGTGGTTTGCCCTAGTCTCGTTGCCGGGCAACTGGTACTCTTCTGCGGTCCCTTCTGTCGCAGAAGTAGACCCATCTTCTTCCTTCGCAGATCGTCCACCCCTTTTCTGTAGGCAGGACATGCCATTGAGTTTGCTGAGTGCCCTGCCACAGAGCATACGTAGCACTTTCTGATCTCAGCAGTGCAGTTTCTCGCTAGATGTCCAGTGGCTCCGCAGCGATAGCATCTGCGGTCTTAGGGCATTTCTTTGTCTCGGCGAAGGGCACAATCCTTCGCCGCATGGCCCATCCCCTGGCATCTCGTGCTGCATGGGAGATCAATCCGTCCGGTCACCCGGCACGTTGACCAACCCTTACTAAGTCGCCCTCTCTTCAGTAGGGCCTCGCCGATCCTTCTTATGATTAGGCCAGAGATCCAGCCTCCATTTGCCGCTTTGCGTGGAACCTCTGCTGTTACCTCGCCCTTGCCCTGAAACTGGTTTTTGACGGCTTGTTCCTGTTCCTCCTTAGAGGTGCCCTGTTCAAGGCCGTGGAGGATCAGCTTCATTTGTGCGTTCCGTTGCCAGGTTTCGACACTAACGTTCGATGAAGCCTTTAGCTTGTTTGCGAATTTTCCGCATTCCCCGGCCTCTCTTTCTCGTACTTTGATTCGGATGTCTCCGCTAGCCGCCTCCTCGACCTGAACCTGTACCCCAATTTGGTCCGGGCAGACTTTGGTTTGCAGTTCTTTAAGGATGTCGGCGTAGGAGCTACTTCCCGTTCGGACCACCACTGTGTTCGTTCTGGCGGTATTGTGTGTGCTTTTGACGCTTTTTTTCTCTCCTCTTTTCTGGCCTTTCTTGTGGCAGAAATCTACGAAAGCGTCGAGTTGTCCTCCCCAACATGCCTGTGCGGCCTTTCGAGCTGTTACTGTGTCCAGGTCCTCCGGGAAGTGGACCGCTATCGGGCGTCTCTTTTGGCTCATTTAACCGGCGTCTCGCTCCTGCGGTCCTGCGTCTTGTTCAGCTCGATGTAGATGCGTGGTCGTTTGTCAGAAGAGCCTTACGACGCTTTTGACCTCAGCTTCTTTTTCCTCTAGTTGTCCACGAGAGTTCTAGTGATCTCTGGTAATTTCTCTGCGGCGGAATCTCCGTCTTCCGGTACCATTTCCGCACGGGTTCGAAATACTGCCACGTTTCCAGGTTTGAGGGCGCTAACTCGGGTTACCGCCGGCAATTGCGGCGTCAAGCGGGCAAGGAGCTCTGAGTCTTTGGCCGACCCTTCGCGTATGACCACCGCCCTCACTTCTCTTTTTGTCAAAACGCTACCGTGAACATTCTTTGTCTTGCTATAGAGTCGTATAGGCCAATTCTCTTTGACAAGCGTAACGACCTCCTCCTCAGTCGATGCCTCCTTTATGCGACTGTGCAGCTCTGCTGCGCGCTGCTCCTCTTTCTCTTTCCTAATCTCCTCGGCGCTGATCTCCGTCTTAGATCTGTTGCAGAATTGCGGATCTCCAGTTGCCTTTGTGACTAGGGTCGCCTCTGAAGCATCTGCTGGCTGGAGCTCCGTCTTCATTAGAGCATTAGAGCATCTTATAGCTTACTTCGCAGCTCTGTCAGTTCGAGACGGCCATCTTCATGAAGTCTCCTGGCCGCTCTGTGGAGCTTCTCTGAAACCCTTTCGATGTCAGTTTGGGTCTTGGTGTGCTTCACGGTAGGTGCTTCCACTTCGGACGCACTTCTAGTAATGCTTCAATCATGGAGTTTAGTCTATAAGTCGTTTCGGTCGCCTTTTTCGCTTCCTTGTGGCCCGTTTCTTCGGGCTTCTCTGGAGTGTCCTGGAGCATTCGTTCAGCTCCAGTGTCTGCCGTTTCTTGATTAATGGGGATCCTAGTCGTGGCCACCAAGCCAATCTCCAGTCCGCCGCCAGTCTCTTTTATCTGAACTCCCGTTTGGCTAGCATCCGGGGCTCTTCTTAGGGCATTTCCTTGGGGAGGACTTCCTTCGTCCATACAGGCCGTAATGCTTTTTTTTTTTTTTTCGGCGTTCGAACGTCGAGGTGTGCGGACGTGTTTTCGGTGACTTACGAATAGTGCGACGTTTCCTGGCTCGTGTGCTACGGCCTGACTTGGCAGTGGCCCAGTCGGATCGCCTATACATTGTGCTTCGTTCAAGACTAGAGACTGTTTCATTCGTGAACCGTGAGGTGCCGTTTAGTTAATCGGTGCTCCTGTGCAGCATACTTTTTATTAATTGTGTTCCAAAACAGCCACGCCATAACACGGCTTCTGTTCCGTCAATTTAGACGGTGGAGCCGTTCTGGCAACCGGCTGATTCCGCGTGCCTGCACGCGCCTACATTCGGCGCCAGTGCGACTGTTTGTAAACAATCACTTGCCTTGGTGACATATATATACAAGGCGCTGGTGACATATATACAGAAGGTGACATACATATATATGTGGTTATATATATATACACAAGGCGACATATATATACAAGACAGCGGTGACATATATATATATATATATATATACAAGGCGACATACATACACACATTGGTGACATATATATACATATACTCGGCGATATAACTATACAAGGCATTGCGAGTGAATTTGAAACGCGATTATGGGTCCTAATGACCCGGCCCGGCTAGCTGTGCCTCCAGCTAGCCTGGACATAGCAAACATTCGTACTGATGCACCTACAGCCGTCGATGACATATCGAGGCCTGCTAGCGCCATGAGTAACAAATCGGCGGGCGTCAAGCGAAGAAGGCAAGGCGTCGATGCTGACTCGGTGGTTGATGAGCCCTCGCTTGACGATGGTTTCACCGTTGTTACCAGCGCAAGGGTTAAAAAGACCGTGCTGCGGGAGCAAAAACAATTAGACCGGCTGAAAAGCGAAGTCAATTCAGGAGCATTTGGAGCATTCAGGGTTCGCCTCAGACACAAGGAGAATCCTGACGGGAGTTTAGCCGACTTCAAGGAAGGTTCGATGTTAAGGCTATTCAAGGCTATTCACAGTCTAGTGCCGGAGGGCCGAATTTCTGGCGACAAGAGTAGCATCTTTATCAACGTCTTCTCCATCGAGGTGGCTCAGAAGCTTTCACGCCTAACATGCGTAGATGACATCCCGGTGACCGCCTATTGCCCAGGCTTGGCCTCGTTTAAGGCCAGGATTCAAGGTGTCTGCACGTCGCTAACAGAGGAAGAGATTGTAACGGAGCTATCAAACGTCGGCGTCACAGCTGCCCGAAGACTGATCGTCTCTTCTGGCAATCAAAAGAAGCCTTTGCCAAAAGTGATCCTGACTTTCGATCGTCAACCACCGGCGTCAGTGTTCCTGGGCTACCGCTCGCATGCAGTGGTTTTTGAACCCGACCAGCCCCGAGTCTGCTTCAACTGCTCCAGGGTTGGCCATATTGCGGCGAGCTGCTCACTTCCTAAGGCTTGTCGCAATTGTGGCAAAGGGGGCCATCTAGCTGCCGACTGTCCTAACGCAGCCAAATGTGTCAACTGCGGTGGACCTCACGATGCAAAATCACCCAGCTGCCCGCGACTATTCTACCTGAGAGAAAGAAATCGGGTCCTAATGGAAGCCAGAACCCTCCACCAGGTTCGGGCTACCCACCCGGATGCATCTATTAACGAAGCCTTGGTAGCGCCTGCGCCCTCTTCACGGGGCTCTAGTGTTGTTGGCCCAGCTTCATCAGCCCCGCAGGAGGCGACTTATGCCTCAGTAGTGCGCGGCATCGCGGTTGGGGGAAACACCACCCCGCAGCTCCTTCTGCCTCGGCCCAGAGCGGCTCCCAAGCAGCGTCGTCGAGCTAAGCCACGAACGAACGTCGCTCGCACTCGTCTTCGGGGACCTCGCAAGCCAGTGGCTCAAGGATCGACCGGATTAGTCCGGGACTTAATATCTATAAAGTCCGAACTGTCAAAAATGGTTAAGTCAATCACGAACGCGCTACAGCCCTTATTGGCGCTGCTGTCGGTTGCTAGCAATTTTAGACAATCATAATGACGGGTGATCACAACAATTGCAGGACAGTGACACAACCCATACATGCCACCTTGCCGGATCCTTCAGAAGGCGCCGGCCCAAGCTCCACATCAGGGCAGAACCCTGCGACCACACCAGACCCCTTGGGGTCTAACAGGGTAACTTGTCACCAATGCGGCCAAACTTTCGCCAGGCGAGGCTTCCGTAGACATGTCACGGTCAAACATGGGGGCGGGGGCGCCACTCTAGTCCCTAACGGCGTCATGAACGAGTCCAATTTCGACCTCACGGAGTGCATCCAGGCGTTCATGAAAAATGGAAAGCTGGTTCGTATCTTGCCCAAAGTGGTAAGGAAGTCGGTGGCTGACGCCCTGTCAGAGGTGTGTATTAAGGTTGCCTCGGACAACGACGACGCCGCCTGGCTCGGGCTTTTCTCTTTCGCTCCAGTCGTGCTGAGGTTACCAATAGGCCGCAGGGATACACGCTCTCTAGCAGTGGTCATCAGAAAGAACTTAGTGGAGTTTCGACGCGGCGTTCGGCTTACAGATCTGGTTCCCCTGCTCACGGCAGGAGAGTCGGGTGGTAATGCTGAGCAAAATCAGTCGATCACGCGGGCCGTGTCAGCCAAGCTATCGGACGGGGACGTGTCCGGAGCAGCCCGCCTTCTTCTATCTGATGACGTCATGGTCGATGAGCCAGCGGCCGCAGCGTCGTTACGGGAAAAACACCCCCCCGCGCAACCGGACTTGTGCTGGCCGTCTCCCCCACCCTTACAGCTCTTACCTTCATCTACGTCGGCCGAGGATGTTCGTTTTGCTGTCGGATCATTTGCAAAGAGTTCGAGCGCGGGCCTGGATTTTATGAGACCTCGACTCCTACAGGACCTTCTGTCACCGACTCTCGGCTTCTCATCCGACACACTCAGTAAGGCCCTAGCGAAGGTAATTGACCTACTGCGATGGGGAGCCCCGCATCCAAGGTGGTGTCCCCTCATCTTCGGAGCGAGACTGTTTGCGCTGAAGAAGAAAGACGGCTCGTTCAGACCTATCGCTTGCTCTTCAGTACTACGTAGGGTCGCGGCAAAATTAGCAGTGAGGGATTCTAGAGATCTTATCAACCTAGCAATTGGGCCCCACCAGTTGGGTTTTTACACCAAGGGGGGTGCTGAAATAATGATCCACGCGACCAGGGCTTTTATAGATTCTCGAATCGATTCGTCCGTGCTAGTTAAGCTTGATTTTAAGAACGCTTTTAACACTGTGAAAAGGAATCACCTGTTGAGAGTGGTCGGAGATGAGGCCCCTGGCATCTATCACCAAGTGAAATTGGCCTACGGCGATTCGTCGCACTTGGTTTTACCCTCGGCACTGCTCACCTCGGCTGTAGGGGTTCAGCAAGGAGACCCCCTCGCCCCCCCTCTGTTCTGTCTTGCCGTTAAGGACTTGGTGAACTCACTCGAGAGTCCACTCAACCTTTGGTATTTAGATGACGGGGTCATCGCAGGCAACATTGGTACGGTCTGTGAGGACATAAAGAAGATCTTAAGTTTCGCTACATGCAGTGGTCTGGAGCTGAACCCAACCAAGTGTGAGGTTCACATTATCGGCTCAGGTACAGCCGATATCTCCGCTTTACGGGATCTTCTTCCGGGGTGCCGCGTAACAGGCGACGACTTGGACCTCCTCGGGGTACCCCTGTTTTCTTGCCACCTTGGACCGAAAATCGAACAAGAAAGAGAAAAGCTCGAGATCGGCTTCAATCGCCTTCCCCAGCTGGGCGCTCACCGGGGGTTGTACCTTCTGCGCGCATGTTTCTCTGCGTCAAGGCTAAACTACCTGTTCAGGGGAATCAATTGTTCAGCCTTCTCGCCCCAGTTGGAGGAAATAAACTTGAAGCTAGGCCTGGCGTTGGAATCTATACTTAACCTGCGGTTGCGAAACGACCCCTTAGTTCAAGCCGCCTTACCGGTAGCCAGAGGTGGACTGGGCCTGCCTGAAGCAGTTTCTCTTGCAATCGCAGCACACATCGCATCCTTGCATTCGGCGACGAGTGGCGTTGAAGCTAATCTGGACCCCGAAGCAGTTTCAAATTTTCGAGCTACGCTTGAACGAACTCAGGAAGATGCCATTGCATTTTGTGGGTCTCTACCGGAGACCCCCTCATTTCAGCGCGAGTGGTCAGAGCTGGCAAACAACGGTCGTTGGAATGGCTTATGGGACCGAACAACTACGGCCGCCAACAAAGCGAGGCTACTGGCAGTTTCTTCACCGGGTGCAGGTGCATGGCTGCAGGCCCTCCCAAGCCCTCAGCTAGGCACCCTCCTGGACGACGAGTCCACTCGCATACTAGTCGGGTTGAGGCTGGGAGCAGAGCTAGTCTCCCCACACCGGTGCAGATGCGGCGACGAGGTCGATTCCCTAGGCCACCACGGACTTTCCTGTCCCCAAAGTTCAGGTAGAATCGCGCGCCACTCAGCCCTGAATGAGACATTCAGCAGGGGGCTGCGATCGGCAGGCTACCCATGCATTTTGGAGCCGTCTGGCTTAGTCAGAGATGATGCCAGGAGACCAGATGGTATGACCTTGACTCCGTTCGAGCGGGGCCAAATGCTGGTATGGGACGCGACCGTAACCGACTCTTTAGCCCCCTCAATGGTCGGTACGGGCGCAGCCCGCCCTGGACACGCGGTAGCTCTGGCGGAGGCAGCCAAGTGCAGAAAGTACTCCAGTGTCGGCTACCCACACCTGTTCTCACCTCTCGCATTCGAGACATTGGGCGGGCCTGGAGTGCTCACGAAGAAACTGCTCAACGACGTCGGGAGAAAACTGGCACTCGCTACAGGAGACAAGAGGGCAGGCGAATATCTACTACAACGTCTCTCATTAGACGTTCAGAGGGGGAATGCCGCTTCGGTGAGAGGTACCCTGGCTAGGTGGACCAGCCCAAGCCTGGACCTAACACCTTGAGTTTTGCCCCGAGCGGGTTGTGCATATGTTCTTACACCACAATTGTATACTTTGTCACACATAAATAAATGATTATATATATGTGTATGTATGTATGGGTATATATATATATATATATATATATATATATATATATATACATACATATATATACATATATATAGCTAAAGTATTAAATTTTTCCCGTCTGTTATACGCTATGTACTGGGTTTGCTGATATACTGCAGCGTCTCCGCCCGTGGGTAGGACGACGCCACCACCGCTGCCATATTTGTTTTAATGTTTTTCATAGTAGTTGGAATGGGGCTAGGCCTAAATATGTCTTTTAGAATACTTCCCTTCGTTCCCAATCGCAAATAGCCTTATTGAAAAAGTTACTTTAAAAAAAAACTATATATATATATGTATATATATATACATATATATATATACATATATATACATATATATATATATATATATATATATATATATATATACATATATATATAAATATATATATACATATATATATATATATATATATATATATATATACATATATATTTTTTTAAAGTAACTTTTTCAATAAGGCTATTTGCGATTGGGAACGAAGGGAAGTATTCTAAAAGACATATTTACGTCTAGCCCCATTCCAACTACTATGAAAAACATTAAAACAAATATGGCAGCGGTGGTGGCGTTGTCCTACCCACGGGCGGAGACGCTGCAGTATATCAGCAAACCCAGTACATAGCGTATAACAGACGGGAAAAATGTAATACTTTAGCTCTTTAAGTTTTACCTGCTGACGCCGCCAGGTTGCGTCGTGGTTGTTTCGTGAGTAGTGTAGTAACTTGCCCTAGAATTTGCCAAGGTCTGTAACTTCAACTGGATATATGGTTGTTATACCCCAACGCCCTAGTCGGTCGAGGGCAGAATGAAGAACAAAATATAGCCACCATTAGATTTTCAGTCATCTTAAATCTAAGGTGTATATATATATATATATATATATATATATATATATATCAGGCTTATTATGAAGCATGTTGTGTAAAAATAGTACTGTTAAAATATATACATATGTATACATACACACATTTGGACTAATAAAATAATAGATATGTAAAAGTTATGAAGTTATGGCGCGAGCTTGGTTATCAAACATATTGCTTATTTCGCAATAACTTTGCATTTCAAGATGATACACAATTACATAAAAATCATCATTATACACAATTTTAACACTTCCGCGACCGTCCCACCGGGCAAGAAAGCGCAAAGATCGCCAATGCGACTGGCAGCTCGCTGCGTGGTATTTAGCGCATATCTGCGAGCAGAACCGGCAACGATATTGATCGCCAACTTGGTGAACTTAAGCCGAACTTTTTTTTTGAATTTGCCGTTCGCAGAGAGTAGAGGTACAGACACCACATGGAGTTCAGACTCGGGGTGATTACGCTTCGGTCTCGTACCGAAGCCGTCTACAGCTGAAACGTATGATTCCTTGTCGAACTCCATACATTCGTGATATCCAGCCTAAAGAAACCCGGCTACTGGCCCACAAGTGAAATTGACTTATTTCCCTGGCTGCTCCATAATACACTGCACATCCATCCTTGGCGTTGAGCGTATCGTTATCGGTGTACTTCAGGAAATAGATCCCTCAGTGCTGGTCTCAAGGGCTCAACTCTGCGGTCTTCCATTACCAATACTGTCTTCTTCGGCCGTCGAGTGAGAGCTTGAGTGGAGCTCTGACCGGCATCAGGCGGATCTGCATCCGATGCGGGCATAGACACTAAAATCCGTGCTTTCTTTACCTCCGTTATGTCCTGTTCTTTGTAACACGCAAACGATGGAGCAGAAATGATACACATTTCATCGCTTCGTTGCTGCAGAAGCATGTATCCAAACAATTCACAAAACGTTTGATTGGCCAATCCGCGCAATCCACATCGCACACCCGGCAGAGCCACTAGGTTGGCGCGCTTACGGTTGGGTTCGTTTCACTGGCCCTGCGTCTAGCATGAAACACTCTGCTACATCTAGAGCGGCACAAAGAGACCGTCTTTAAAAATTTCGGCACATCTTGCGCATACTTTAAATTTCGGGCTGCATAGTCGAACATCTTTGGCGCGCGGCTCTAGGTCCGGTGACAGGTGACGTTTCTGTCCACATATGTTCGCTGAGGACTTATGTTGACTATGACTGGTCGAAGAATGTGTTTGCTATTTATGTTGTGATTCTGAGTCACCCTCACGCTCCATTCTGTTTAGCATGTTCCTAGAATGGCAATGGCAACGATTCCTAATTAGCGGAACGGGGCGCGTAATTGACGGAGGGAACACAGACAAATCGTGCACAAGTGCAGCCGAGTCGATTTATCGTGAACTTAACTTATTCTGACTGACTACGATTTGTCGTGACAGTGGCATTAGCAACTAAGCACGAGAGCAGAATCAACCGATTGACCAACGGCGCGTCATGGATTGCTGAGATAGGCCGGTGTTAATTGATAAAAACACGGAGCACTCACGGAACACGACCGCACTGTTTGAACGCAAACGCCATATATATATATATATATATATATATATATATATATATATATATAGGGGGGGCGGACTAAAAAGCTACGAAATGACACTGTGGGTATCATTAAAGTCTTCATTTAAATCTTAGCACAACTATTCTACTATCTCATGTATCAAAAGACTCATCCGGACATCAAAGACATGTCCGGACTGTGGGGCGGATGCTCAACGTGCTTTTACTTGAGCTGGGTCAGTACACTTTGTGCGATTTTGGAGACATGTGGGTTACCGAGTCCCGTGGCGTGGTGCATTCGCGTGCATCTTGCGACCAAAGCAGACAAATAGGGGCACGGGTTCTAGCCCCGCCGTTACACATTATGGGGCCCGTCTCACGAAGCAATGCGAAATCAGTTTTGTGGACGTTCAATAATGACCGAGGGTGTCAGCCTGAAAACATTTCTTTTGGAGACGTAAACGCGCGTTATCGGGGAGCTGAATCGTTCTTTGCGTAAGTAGCTCGGTCCGTTTGCTCTTGATAGACCTGTGTAGGCTACAGAGTGCCAACTCTCGTCACCGTTTAAGATCCGCTTTGAAAAGAGAGTCTTTACCGATACAAGAACAGGTGTTGCTCTTTGCGGTTTGCTGAGCTTCTGTAGAACGCACTGTGTGCACACCTTCCAGTAACCCAGCCTGTCATTTACAGCTGTCCACACTGTTTCGTTTCAACACTGAGTGTTCCGTTTTCGAATGTTTATTTAATACTTTTATAAAGTATAAATTATATTCATCCAGCATTTGCGTGATAATTTAGACAATGTCAAGATTGCTTTTCATTTGACAGTAGGACGGGTGCTGTAGAGTATACACTATGAGCAGTCCAGCAGTATATTCAGTATGTAGATCCCACAGATGTACGCGCGTTGCTATAATATAACACTACGTATCTAAAATTGCATAATGTGGGGGGCGTTTTTGGGCGATGACAAATTATAATTTTGCGAATCGTGTTATTCGCTGTGTAATCGACCGTGTTCACATCACTTAATAGTAAATATTCTTTTCCGCTGAATGGCGGGCCTATTCTGTACGTTTGCTTTTGTTTTGCGTCTAGTTGGAGAGCTTTTTTTTGTTATGTGGAACTACAGACATGAGCGTATGAGCCACGTTACCACCCCTTTGGCAGAGCCGTCGAGGTTGTACAAATGATGCAGGTATGACGAAAAACACACCTGGCATTTTCAACACTGGCTAAGGCATTGATAAAGCGGATGTAGCCTCTTCATATTGTGCCCTGTTCAATTTCCGTGCAGTCGTGCATTTAGGTCCATGGGCCTAAGTGCACCTCTCTTGTGTCTGGACGCACAGCTGCGTTCAAGGTCGTTCACTGCACTGCATAGCCTATGTAATCGTAACTGGCCGCGATTCTGGCAGAGGTGAACGCCCTCTGACCAACCAGCGGATAAATCATTCGCTGGCGCTGCCTGCAGAAGAAAGCTGTTGTAACAGCCCTGGTAGCTTAATCAGCGACTTCTGTCACTTACTTCTGCCACAAACACATGTCTAGGTTTGAATAGTCACTGGGCGCTTCACTGTTACTTCTAGACAAGTTAGTTCCGCTGCCGATTTGAACGACAACCTAATATATAATGGCTGCCCTTAATATATATATATATATATAGGGTCCTTCTTAAAAATCCTAGTCAACGACATATTTTGTCAAGCTCTGGTTATTATCTAGTTGTTAGCAAATTAATGCAAAGTCTATACCTGATTTTTGAGTAGAGTAGTTTAGGGCGATTGTAAACCGTCTGATTATTCCGTTGTAGGTGGTACGATGCAGTGTAACCGAAGGAAGCACGGATAGATTAAAAATAGAGCCCAGTTCCCGAAGCTTGGAGAAGCTCAGGAGTAAGTCCTGAAAAGGTACTTAGACATTAGTATATGTTGTAGCGCTTTATTTTGTACTAAACAAATTAAGTAAAGAAAAAAAATATTTATATATATATATATATATATATATATATATATATGGAGTCCAAGTGGTAAAGTTTAGCCTTTTCTGATAGTCTGAAGGGTCGAGTCCGGTGGCGTGGTGCATTCCGCTACTTGCAACCGGAAGAGACACATAGGTGAGGTCCCATGGACGATGAATCTTGGCTGAGAGTCAGCCCAGAAAGTTTTTTTTGATAGTCTGAAGGATTGAGCTGATGGCCGGTCATGTCGAACGTAAATTGCATGAAGAGCTCGCCATGCCTGCACAGTCTCCCTATTCATGACAAATTTTCACAATCTCTACGAGTCACTCAATTGAGTGACGCATCGTTTTTAAATCTGACAGCTCTACCCAGTTGCAAGGAGTCCTTTGAAAGAGGCACTCTGGTTATGTGGACACCCTATGTATATATACAGGGTGTTATAATTGGTGCGCCAAACAAGAAAACGTTAAACTGAATAAGGGGTACAACTCGGCGAGAAAATAGCTTTTTCCAATGGAACGAGGGGCAAAACCCCCATTCACTTTAATTGGGTAAGAACGTCAAGCTAGTAAACAGGGAGGAGGCGCTAGGAGATTGGAGTCTTTCTTAGAGGAAAGGGGGGTAATACTAGAGGAACAGTATGGATTTAGGAAGGGAAGGTCAACTCACTCAGCAATTGGAGAGCTGCTCGGAGCAATCTGGGATACTCTGTCCAGGCCGAAGAATTGCCTATATACTGTGTTTGTAGATTTGAAAGTGGCGTTTGACATAGCGCCAAGGGATAAGATAGTTGAAGAGCTATCTAAAATGGGAGTGCCGGGAGCAATGCTGATATTGCTCATCAGCATCTTAAAACAAAACACGGTGCTGATTGACAACGGGGTTGGCATTGCGGGGGAGGTAATTCAAACCTGGACTGTTTTCCGTTCTCCTGGGTGCGCTCCCCGAACGGATAAGGACGGGCTGGACTCGAGAGTGGGTTAAAATTTTAATGTACGCAGATGATGTAGTAATCTTTAGTTGTAGACTTTTAAGAGTGAAACAAGCAATGGATCGGCTAGTTACATTCATGGATGAAATGGGCTTAAAGGTTAATTGGGAAAAGACAGTAGCCATGAAATTCCGAAGGGACGGCCGTCTGGCCAGGGATGACGTTCTTCAAATCAGGGGAAAATAATTAAAATTTGTAAATAAATTCACATACCTAGGGCTCACCTTATCAACACAAGGCAGTAGTTTTCGAGGAGAGGGTTAGGAAGGCCACTATCGCATCCGCGGCAATTAAATGTCCACATATGCTTTCGGTCGATGCAGCAGTAGCTCTTTTTGGGATACAGATAGCACCCATCGCCACATATGGCGTTTCACTAATATGGGATAAGGTGGGAGTAGACGAATTGCGTTTAATCGATGGGGTAAGGTTTTTCTTTGTAAATAGGGTTTTTGCGCTTTCAAATACATGCAAAAATAGGGTGGTCCACGTGTTGGAAGGTGGCCCACAGCTGACAGAGGAGCTACAAAAGCAATGGAATCTCAGCAAACGTGCGCCTTTGACGTTTATATGTGAAACTGGCGAACCAAAATTAGCAGCCCACGGATTTCACTACGTTCTATGCAACGTGGAGGGCTTCCATGAACCACAAGACGAATATCGATGTAAATAATGCTGGAATAAATGTGATAAATACCACACCGCGGTTTGTCCGGCGGTTCGGTCCATAGCAGAACTGGGAAAACGCTAGATCGATTGTTGTGTCGAAAAACTGTGATGTAACATAAACAAACTTACCCGGCCCGAGTGTTGATAAATTACTAAAAATAGGCTGAGGTTGTTTTGATACTTAAGGGGGGAGATGGGGGGGGGGGCTCGTACAGACCTATCTGCATCATCAAGACCCTGGCGAAAGGAGTGGAGGCTCTGATTGAAAAAGGCTAAGAGACTTCGCCGAAAAAACGGCCTTGATTTGGAGACCCAATACGGGTTCAGAAAGCGCAGAACCGTCCTCACGGCTATACACAAGATAGTATCGAAGAGGTTCGCTCGACCACGGTAAAGACCAGAGACCTGTTCTTGACTGTCTTGCTGGATGACAAGAACGCTTTTGACAGTCTTCCGTAGGAAGCCATTGTTGACGCGCTTAGACAAAAGGAGCTCCTACCTTATCTTATCAGGCTAATCTTAGAGTACCTGGATTGCCGCGCAGTGCGGTGCAAGGGCAAGGAGTAACCTATGCCTGCGGGTGTTTCTCAAGGATCTATACTGGGGCTGAAACCGAACTCATTGCGTACGCTGATGACGTCGCGGTTACACTAAGGGCCAAGGCTACGGCTGAATTAGAGCTTCGGGCCAAAAGCGAAACCATTATTCTTGTTTGCAGAAAAAGATCCATTCAATCGGCTATTGTGGGACAACATTATGATAAGAAGTGTAAAAACAGCAAGATACCTCGGAGCCTACCTAGGCCAAGGTATGACTAGTAACCCTCACATCAAACAAGCGGTAGTAAAGCAGAAAAAAGTGCGGCTAACACTGCCTGGCTAATGCTCAACACTCAAGGGCCCAAGGAAGCAAAGAGAAGGCTTATCATGTCAGTCGCAGAGTCCATTGCTATGTTTGGTGTTCCAGCCTGGCCCACGCATGCAACTTTCACGCAGGAGCCTTGAAGAACGCAGCGTGCTCCTGCGTTGAGGATTACGCACTGTTCGGGCCAAAGCTGGAAAAAGGGGAGATCACTGGCGGAAGAGATGCTGAGAGGGAAGACTAATCTTGAGACAGAACGGCTTCGGTTTAAAGAAGACCGGGTTCAAAGGTTAGTGGGCAAAACGTATCTAAAAAGGTGGGGAATTTGGGATGACCACGGCCGCTGGATTCAATTTGCACAAGCCACAGCTCCTGTCAGTCCGTAGCACTATTAAATGAAGATGCGGGCTAACAGAGTGCAAAGCTTAAAGGGGAAGGTGTGTTAAGTTGGTATGGATCTCGACGGAACAAGATCCAGCCGTCGGGGCCGAGTCCCACGCAGCGCGGGTAGGCTGCCTTGCTACGCCCGTCGCGCCAGTGCGTAAATGCATTCAACCTCCTTCCAAAAAAATAGTTTAAATATGCCCTATATTTTTACTATGATGTTTTTGTTGTTATTCCATTGGGCGGGTAACGCGGCATAAACTTATTCTCAGTACACTATACTTGGGCTGAAGCAAGCGGTAAGGAAACTATATAGCCTAGTGTAATTCCGACCTTCTGCCAGCCATGTCCGGTTGCTGCTTTGCCTTCAGTTTACCATAAACTTAATGCTCGTGCGTTTGGAGTATACATAATTTCTTGTAGAATACCTATATATATATATATATATATATGTATATAACATGTCGTGTGCTACTCTTACCGTTCGCGTGCCTCTGCGTGGAATACCGAACTTGTATAGTGTGACATCCGTGGGGCCTGGTATCAGTTCTAACGTGTAGAGAATAAACGGCGGGTTTCGCTCGTTGACTATCGTTATCCGAAAGTCGTCCCCCGATGTGGTAACAACAACAGTATCAATGGGATGCAGAGCTACAAAGAAAAACGTTTTTAAAGCAACACACGACCATAGACTAGATTAAATAATAAAGGGAGCCACAGCTCAAGCTTAAGCTGCCTATTATGTATTTGTTTTATGTTATGAAACAGTTATTAGACGAAACTGCATTCTGTCAAAGGAGGAACGCACTTGTCGATGTTTGCTCTATACCAGTGATACGCATGTACTATGTGTCTGATGTGTATACGTGGCGACTGTCACACGTAGAACCAGACCGAAGCTGCAAGGCATTACGTTCAAACTGCCGACCTCCCGTCTTGGTCTATTCGGCTGTAGCTTGCCACTCCAAAACAAAATATTTATAAGGTACTGTAGGTGACATCGTCAGCCCTAGTCGGATTGTTTCAGTAGCTGGTGGACAGCCCGACGTTACGTGTCTAAGTTCAAACTGCCCAGGTAAAGGCCATATATTAACCCCGGAACAATCTCACGCATGAAGAGCCTCACTGCTGAGTCAAACTAACGGTCTACACACATTACCTACTGTCCTGTAAGGAGCGATAAGAACCGCCCGTACGGTTTTGCTTATATGAGCTAGAAACTATAGTCGTCCCCAAACAATGCACCCGAAGGTCAATATGAGGAAATGAGTTAACAAGTTTCAAAGGTCGCGACCTTTGCAAATGCGATATAACCACCTAAAACTCAATTTGTAACGTACACCAAAAGAGTCACGTGCATACATTGTACATATATGTACGTTATAAAAGTTTAGCTTACGTCCGGGCCCGGTGTCGACCGATTTCTCCATAACGTATTCTGCACCACTTGCAGCGCATCGGCGGGTCGCTTTAATGTGGTACCTAGTCCAGAGCTCCAGACCCTCCACAATTAATTCGCTGCTGTTAGTCTCAATTGGGCCACCGTGAATTTGGTCCCCCCTATGAGTCGTAGCCCAATAGACTACGGTATATGTTGGCGCCTCGCATTTCGCATCAGGAAAACGAATGGTTAGATCAGCGAAGTCGCCCCGTGGCCGTGATATCAATTTCATACTTGTCGTTTCATCTGCAACTGATTTTACGTATATTTAGTATCCTATCTTCAAACAGTCGTACGTGCGGCATACGTTTTTACATTAGTAAGTCGTGAGGGATCAAAACACCATACATAACTTTATGTTGTTATGAATAATGCTTAGTTATCCAATTTAAAGAGTGTTGCTCAGTGAACTCAGACACTTGAATTCTCTAAGCCTTTATAGCGATGCGGGTTTATTCCAATAGATTCCCGTTATGGCGTATAACTTGCGGATTTTGCTATGAAACGAGTACTTTATACATATGGGGATTGTTACCGCGCCAATATGTTTCAACGGTGTATGCATATGTGTAAAACAATTATTTGACCAAAGTAGCATTCACTGAACATACGATTTAATAGAGTAAAATCAAGTGAGGTATTTCCCTAGTTTTTAGGCGTCATGTAGCAAATCATTTAGATATACAGGGTGTGACAAAGAAATTTGAAGCGCGATATGTGGACTTGTAGAGCTCGTTAAAGCAAATGTGTTTTCCAATGGAACATGGTCTCTGAGAAGTCTTGTTTTGGAGTGAGAGTGAAATTACTACAATTTGTAACACTGGTGTTTTTGCCCAACATAGGAGCACAAAATGTGCTGTTGCGAGAAAGTCCTCCTAGACAGAAACTAAGCACACCTTCGTGTTTGTGATAAAATTCTGCTCTATCTGAAGAATATACAAGGCCGGTCAGAAAACGCCCCATGGCCGCTTAGAAGAGAATTCGCCAAAAATGTAGTTCTTTATTAGCGCTCACGGCAAATACTTCAAAATCATAACCCTACAACCACTCATAGCGCTCAAAACGGACAAAATGTGTTAAAATAACAAAAATAACAGACGCCAAGCAACCGCGTGAGGCGCGCTGGACAGGGATCCCATTATCGTTATTGTTATTAAGTGTAGTTAATCACGGAAAACAGGTTGGGCGTAACAGTTGTACGCTCTAAACTTACAAGCGTTTAGCACACATGGTCTCGAGCCCGGAAGCATACTACCTTTAAAGCCTGTCTTGAACCGTTTTGACGGCGTTTTGACGCTAGATATAGAGGCCTAGGCACTATCGGAAAAATACGACCGAGCGCTTGGTACCTAACGCAAGGTTCTGGAGGAATTTTCAAGTAATAAATTAGAGCTTTTTGGTCCGAAACGCCCGAAAGTTTGTTTTCACGTCAAAGGCAAAGAGACAAAACTCGCGCGGCTCAACAACCAATGAGTACTTTGGTTTTAACTTTTTAACTTGATTAAGCTATAACAGTTTAGTTTGTGACAAGGTGTAATCTTGCTGCAAACCAAAAACGGTCAATATCTAAATTGACTCATCGATGGAGGCGTCGTAGAGCAAAGTACTCACGTTTTGGGCAGGAAGTTCCACAGTCAAGAGTAGAAAATTTGATGATTATTGGCCTAGTCACGGTTTTGAAGGACTGTGGCACCACTTCAAGTTGGTACAGCTCCATACTATTTAGTCCGTGAATGTGGGCGGTCTGCAAAATTTCACAGGTTTCCAAACGTTTGGATATTACGGTCGGGCAAATGTAATCTAGGAGCCTGCGCTAGTAAAGCTTACAACGTTTTCTAATTATCGGTAACCAACGCTACGATATGATAGGCGATCCATTCTATATATATAGAATGGATCAAGAAGTTCGCTGCACCGCTTCTATACTACTTCAAAAAATATTTTTATTCTCTCTATTATACCAGGTCTCGCTACTGTAACATGTCAGATTCTCCAGTGACAATGTACCAGAGTAACAGGCTACCGTGCTGTGCTTAACCTTTCATTGGTCGAAGGTGGCGGTGCATTCGTCTCGCGACCGAAGGAGACACATAGGTGCGCGGGTTCGAGCCCCACCGTTGCGCATTTGTATTTAAGGGGTCCGTCTATGAAGCAATGCGAAAAGCAGTTCCATGGACGTTAAATCTTGGCTGAGCCCTGAATGCATTTTTTAAACCTTTCACTGAAAGCTTAGCTGCAACAGAAATTAAAGCCAAAATCGGTGCAGTGTACAAAACTAATGCATCGGCGTGCAGCACCATCACCAATAAGGTAGTATGGTCACTAAAGATGCACACCGTTTCAGACGGCCAAACAGTTTCGGATGATACAACTGTGCTAGAAGTCAACAGACTCGTAATAACTAAGCAATTTGAAACATTTGAGGCAAAATTCGCAGGATTTTTAAACTAATTCGTAACCGCCAACGAAACGTGGTATCAGCTGTCTGTTAACTAGAGCTGAACAAAACTTCAAATAAAGCAAAGTTCTACTATATTCTGCAGAATAGTAAGATGTGACCGTCAGGGAGTGAATCGCATGCAGCGAAAAGCCTCCCACCATGTGTAAAACAGTAAATTTCCGCCGTAATTTTTTTGCCGACCATTTTCTTGCGCCTCGCAGTGCAGAAGAGGACTGCTGTTTCACTACAATAATAGAACCACCCACACGTCTTTTTTTGCCATGACCAAGGTACGCGAACCAGAGTTCCAAAGTGTCGAGACAAAAAACCTTAAGAAACTTCTAGAAGATACATCAGAGCAACAATAATGTGAAATGTGCCGTGGACGAGTATGCTGGCTCTGAAGATTCGAACTATTTTGCTCTATATACGAGTATTTAGTTTAGAAGCTTTGTTTCCTTAGAGGACTAACTGAAAAACGCTGTTGCAGACGTGGTCACCACTGTAGGAAAGCTCCCTGCAAGAGTGGGCCGGTAGTGTGGGGCTCCATCCGAATACAAACCACTCGTGTCCCCGTGCCCCGAGCTGACTGGGAACTGCTTGCGCATCAAATCAAACTATCAGGGTCGCGGGTCTACTACTTCTGACAGGTGTGTTCCCCGAGAACTACGAGGAGGAAGGCACCTTAGATGATTGGCCCTCATTTTCTTCTGTAAAATGGTTGAAGGCTTCAGCTGTGGTGTTCCAGTGTAAAAGCGATTCTGTTATTTTTGTGCAGAGGTCACGTACGGTAAATGCCTGTGTATCAATTAGAAGCGGTAGGGTGCGCGCTGCTCCGCCCATACTGGAAACCTCAGTGCAGTGTGATCTGGGGTGTCTGCCAGGATCTGGGTCGTGTACAAGGTGAGTTCACCCTCCGGGCGGTACAGCTAGTCTTTGATGTTGGGGATTACGGCGCGGAGACTAGAGCCTGGGGCACACTCTTGAAAACCGTCTCACTCTTTCTGCCAGAGGTCGATTGTATGCCGACGCATTTCGTCCTTCTTGCGCTGGCAGTTATATCTAGTATAAAAGCTAGCTAGGATCGTTAGACTCGTTAGGTGTGTTAAGGTTTAAGGGGACTATAATAGGCAATAAAAAGTGCGTGGCATTTATTCGTCTATTGCTTATTGATCCGCTCTACATGTACCTTTTCGCATGACAAGGGTGGTGCTAACAACACTACAATGTATGCGACAATTAAGGTAAGAATGTATATATGTATATGCATTTTTTTTAAATTAGTATTTCTGCAAACATGAAGGTCGAGAGATAATTTGTGGTGTTAACGGTATGCTTTGACAATTCAATCTATGAAATCTAGCAGATAGACTAGCGCGCAGTACTTTACCACATTTGTTGCGTTCATCAACACTATCATGGATGCGGTTTTTTGTGTGGAAATTTGTTTCCAGATCACACTCAGCCTCAAGGGGGAGCCTGCGCTCGAGTGTTGGCTATAAATCTCGATCCTGGCAGAAAAAAACGATGGATGAACGGAAACCCGAGTTGGTTCTGTCACAATAAAGGATGAACAAAGACACAGCGACAACATTTAAGTATATAAACGAGTAAGGAGCCTATATATATATATATATATATATATATATATATATACTCAGTAATGCTTCACACCTCAGTTCACAATACATTGCCTGCCGCTACTTGGATCAAATATTAATTTATCTTATAGACTTACTCTTTATTTCTTTTGCAGGTTAACAACTTTTCTAATAACACGTTTCCTGATGTAATCCAGGTTTCCCTAATACATACAATAAAAAATTAAATGCATCGGACGTAAAATAATACAGTTCCTAGATGCTATACACATATTCAAAACATGCAAAAATACAAGTATATATTTATAAAGTTTGTTTATTTTGAGCATAAACGATGTGCAAAGTTAAAGCCAGCATAAAACTGGACAAAACCGGGTCTTGACGGGAGTTATATAAAAATTATCAACGCTATAGGTAATTAAAACGTGTAGTATTTATATAACAGAGCAAGTTAATAATCCAGGGCTATTCTGGTCTGAAAATTAACACGTTCACTTCACAAGATTGGGAGGAACACGAGAAGGATTGGCGCAAGGGATAGACCATTCTTCCTCCCAAAGAGAGATTAGCAAATGACATTTTACAATTGCACCCATAATGTATCGGGCATTTTTGAAGGTTTTTAACGTAGAGTCCAGAGTAGTCTGGAGACAGATGAGAAAATAGGGGCAGTGCGAGTTTAAGAAACGGTGTAGGGTAGATAACCACATTGCTTTATTGTGTTAGGTTGTAAAAAAGTATCGAGGTTACGGCAACAAGTGTATGTGACAGAGTTTTTAGATTAAAAAAGGTGTATCTCGTGGACAAAGCAAAGTTCTATTCAATTATATTTAGCGTGTCAAACAAGGGGTGTCCATTGTCATCGGTGCAGTTTTTATCTATACAGAGAGATCGGAGTGAAAGGTTATTAGTACGGGGTTAGGACTGCAGATAGAGGAAAAGGGTATATCAGAACGCCAGTGATGCTCTTTGACGATATGGTAGTATTGGGGCGTGATACTAGCAAAGTACAAAAAAACTCTAAGTACAAACACAAGGAAACTGAGCACGGCTTTTTATTTTTAAAAAAGAGCACATTGTTAGTATGTATTTAGTTAATGTCTCTAATTCCCAGGGAATTGCATTTATCACCAGCTACGACTAATCAGGTAGTCTCTCCGCTTATGTCGTCACCTCACTACTCGCTACAGTGTTCACGGATTTCATCATCTACTATGCCGGTCTGCTGGGTTTCATGAATCCAAAGAGAACTGCATATACCGTCGTTGTCGAGGTCCATGTCCCCTGTATCACCTACCCGATTGTACCGAACCTGTTTTACCATGTTTGTCATACATATTATGTTCGTATTTACGTACCCAACCAAGGTGAATTTTCAATACAAATAAATACATTTATAAAGTTAAGAGGAAGGAAGGATTAAAAATGACGAATTAAGAAATGTCAATCAGTACAAGTATCTTGGGGTGATAATGATCGCAGAAGAAGATTATTTAGAAGATTTTTCAAGTAAATGGAAGAAGATATATTACGAGTGTGAGCTGTTACTTAGGAAAACACACATTCGCATTGGTGTATATTCATTACGGTCTCAAAAGTCGAGTCAACGGAACTACTCTATTGTGATAATGGAGGTGATATAAATCACACAGGTGGACGCAATTTCCTAAATGAAGAGACTTACGGCAACCTACAATAATAGCTTATGAGGCTCTCGGATACTCTGAATAGATTGTAGTTGTTTGCAAATTAATTTTCGAGAAATTCGTACATCGGGACGAGAACACACTTCTAGGTAAGAGAAGTGTGAGACAAATTCTATAGTTCATTAATCCAACTGAAGTTCGTCGGTTCCGGCCAGTTTCGTTCTGCGTCAACATTTCGTTGCTGCAAATGAAGCTGGCTGCTAGAGTATAGCACTATGTAGTCTGCATACATAAAAATGTCCTTGTAGAGGGAGCTAAAATTGTCATCCTCATCCTAGTCAACACCAGTGCTCTGCATAATCGTCGCATCTTTTGCAGCTTCACTGATGACTTGTCCTTTCTGTAAAATGCTTTTAAGGAATTCCAATATATCCAATAAAGCCCTCCAAAAAGCGAGCTTGTCAAGAGTAATCGTTTGTGTGACCATGTCGATGTCCGCCTTGAAGTCTACGAATACGGCAAAGATATAAGCCCTTTGGTTTGAAGAGCCTGTTGTATAGAATTTAAAAGTGCAGCACACTTTTAGGCCCCTTCTAACACCATATTGTTGCTCAGGCGGCTGTTTACCTCAAATAAATTTTCTAATCGGCTTGGATGGCCGAAAGCAGTATGTAAATTGCGCTCTTTGACGCGATACCTCGTACCCCTTTTCTAATAATAATAAGCCGATGTTGCCTATAGTTGACATGTAAATGTTTCTTACCAGGACAGTACTGGTTGCACCCATCTGTCTTGAAGCTGCGTATGGCACCTTGCGGTCCGATGATCTGGTCCGTTTCAGTTTTAACAACTATCCGCGTAGTAAAGGTGTACAGCTCGTCAGGCAATAGGTTGTTCAACAATATCTCCTGCAAACGTTGTAAACTTTTGAGAAAATGCCACTACAATGCTCATGAATAGTATGTATTTACACTCTTCATATGGCTATACAATAACTTACCTGTGAAGGGAACGATGTCTCATTTAAAATTAAATCACCCCTAAAGCAAGGCTGATCCGCTGGTGCCAATGATTAATTTCCTAATTGTTTTTCTCTCGATCGCTTGGTCGAGTGCGGGCGCTCCTTACCTGTGTTCCCGGAAAATCTAATCGTGCAGCCAATTCGAGTTCGATTATTGTGGCGCCAATTGGTGCAGTGAGACAGTGTTGGGTGACGTTTCCATAGACGCGCCGACTACGGAGTGGAAGAACTGAGTTTGAAACCCGGTCGTGTCAATAATTTTTTATTTCGTTTTTTTCTTTTGAGTGCGACAGTTATTTATACAGTCGACACCGAAGAACACCGAAGAAGGCCCCCGGGCCACAACCACATCCAATAGTTGCTCCGCGCTTTCTGGACATGACTAGACTGCGCAAAAGTGCAGCACCTGGAAATGGATCACCGAGCAGTGCAGTGCTCCGTGGAACAGCACCAAACGCTGTAGTGTTACCATCGGATAACCTGAAGGCCGGCCATGAGAAACTGGCTTGTGCAAACGCCACCCCGACGATGAAAAATAACACGCCTTTAGGCGTAAAGAGGAGGAAGACATTACCCGAGACTGTAGAACAGGCTGTTCAAAACGAAGCGGTTAACAAGGACGATGATAACAGTGGATTCGTAGTTCACACGTCCCGTAAAGAGAAGCGCTTGGCGGCGTGAGAACTGAAACAGTTGGACAAGCTCAGATATTATATTAAAGCAGGTATTATAGGCACCCTTAAAGTGGTCTTTTGCAGACAACCCACCGAAGATAATACGCCCGTTAACTTTGAAGAAGGGTCACTGCTAACTTTATTTAAGGCAATTCACACATTGTCTCCAGGAAGTAAAATTTCTGGTGACAAGTCAAGCATCGCCGTTTGGACTTCTAATAGTCAGAAACTTCTCCCAATTAAACGGGATGCAAGTAAACGCCTCATGTCCACCTGTAGCTTCATACAAGGCTACAATTCAAGGTGTCGCTTTCACAGAGGCAGAAATCTTCGAGGAATTAAAAGACTTGAGAGTGACTAAAGTTCGTCGCCTGCACGCCACTCGGGGCGACGGACGGAAGCCCTTATATCGAGTAATACCTACATTCGACCGGCAACCACCGACATCTATATTTCTGGGTTATAAGTCGCCGTAGTGCTTGAACGGGACCAACCGATGATCTGCTTCAAATGCCTCCGATCCGGTCATATAGCAAGTCAGTGTGGCCTACAGAAAATCTGTCGTAGATGCGGGACCGAGGGACGTTTAGCCGCCTCATGTTAAACACGCCTCGGTGTGTTAGTTGCCGTGGACCACATCCTGCTGGCGCGTCTTCATGCCTAAGACTTTTCTTCCTTAGGGAGAAGTGTAGACTCATCACCGTACGCTCCAGCAGGTGAAAGTAAATCACCCCGCAGCAACCATAGAAGAAGCTTGTAAACAAGCGCGTATACCGGCCGATATCGCTATTGGCCAAAAATCATGTGCCGCTGCGGTTAGAGGTATAACTACCTCTAAGGATGGAAACCCATCAATAATTTTGCCTAGGCCCAAGAACCCACCGAAAGAGAAACGAATGCTGCGGCAACAACGAGCTAGAAGTGTCCTAGCCAAGTTATCTGAAGGAGACGGCACCAATGCTGCTAGAATCCTAATCTCTACAGACACGTTTTCATCTGGCGAAGATGCCGCCAACGCACTAAGAGCAAAACACTCGCCTGCACCAGCAGAGCCTATATGGCGTGAACCACTCTCAACAGATTCGGGATCCACAAGCAAGGAAGACATCTTTGCTGCTGTTTAATCTTTTCCAAGCAGTTCCTCAGCAGGATTAGACGTAATCCGTCCGAGACGACTAACCACCTTGCTGTTCCCAAACCTCGGAGGGACAGCCAATAAGTTGGCAATATCTATAGCCAAAAGTGTTGACATACTGCGCTTCGGGCAACCGCCAGCGAAACTTTTACCAACCATCTTCGGCCTGGCAGTTAATAACCTGATCAAATCGCTCGAAAGCCCGCTTAACATGTAATACCTGGACGATGGCGTACTGGCAAGCAACGCCTCTACAATCGCTAATGACACACAGAAGATTATCTTAGAGAAGATAAGCGGCTTAGCCCTGAACCATTCGTAATGCGAACTGTTCGTATGGAATCCTGATGCGAATTCAACAACCTCTGGGATCACGTAGTGGTTACTAGGCTGCAAGATACTCAGCTCAAACGAAGTAGAGCTCCTAGGGGTACCCCTACTTCGGGAAGGTGTCTCCCCCGTGTTGCATGGATAAACTGAGTACCGCTTCGGAGGACTTGGCTTACCAGACCCGATAAGATTAGCACTCCCTGCGATATTTGCTGCCACCCATAAACTTTCCGGCAGGGTCTGCGAGCTTCTTGACGAAGCCGGCCAGCTCGAATATACCTCCGTACGAGATCAAGTCACGAGCAGTTTGGTTGAGGTTCTTGGAACTTCACCAAAAGACGTCACATCTCAGAGTGAATGGTCGACCATGCTAGCCGATCAGCATGCTCGTTTACTCATAGATCAAGCTGACAATGACTCTACTAAGGCTCGGCTTTAGGCAACATCCGCAAAACATGCAAGCGATTGGCTACACGCCGTACCCAGTGCATCGTTAGGAACCTTACTGGATGATGCCACTACAAGAATATGTGTTGGCCTCCGACTTGGTACGCCGCTCGTTCACCATTACATATGCCGATACGGGGAGCCGGTGGGCACTGGAGCTCACCACGCTCTATCCTGCGCCCTCAGTGAAGGTCGTCGACCACGTCACGCGGCTACTAATGACACAATTGCAATGGCCTTGAGGACGGCAGGCTACCCAAGTACGGTGGAACCAACTGGACTAACCAGAAACAACGGCAAGCGTTCCGACGGGATGACTCCCGTCCCCTTTGAATGAGGCCGTACTCTCATATGGGACGCCACCGTAACCGATTTACTTTCTCCCTCAATGGTCGGTTTCGGTTCACTTAGAACTGGTCACGCCGCGACCCAAGCAGAAAAGAACAAGGTGAACAAATACGCCGAACTGGCAAGAGCCCATAACTTCAGCCCAGTGGCCTTCGAAGCCTTGGGACCACCGGGTTCCTTGACTGAGAGAATACGTACTAATTGGGCGAACGACTAAATATAACTACTGGGGCCAAGAGAGCCGCGCAATTTTTGCGCTAGAGACTTTCCATTGACGTCCAGCGGGGCAGCGCGATGTCAATTTTGGGGTCGCTTGCCGAATGGTGCACACCAGGGCTGTTATAGGCTGCAAGTTAACACTTTCACTAACACAGGATTGTAATATAAATTGATTAATAAAGTTTGATTTCAGTTCTAACCGATATCGCTAAATAACTATTTGTTATTTGATATGTAATATGTTTGTATAACGATTCTGATTTATTTTGTAATAATGTAATGCATTATTTTTTTAATTAACTATCCTGTCTCGAATTTCCTTGCTCGTTTCCCAACCCATAAAAAATATTGCCTTGGAATTCGTTAACCCTTTCCGGTATCTGGGGCTTTGGCTTGATTATACTGATATGACCTTCTCTGCTCACATCGTCGAGACAGTGCGCACAGCCCTCATCTCTCTTTATGGAGAGGTAGGCGGGCGACGTCCGGCGACTGTCTGTCCCAACGGCAGTAGCACTCTTCTACTTCAGAATTCTTCCATGAGTTTCTTGCAAGGTGTTTCACAATGTGCATGAAGCAAGTACTTTGCCTGTCAATACGGGTGAGCCGCTTTGTGTCCCTAATATTAGGCTGTGCATCGGTTTTTAAGAGAATTCGATTGAGGTTAATGATGCCGCGTACAGTATCTCGGAATAGAGAAATAAACTTGAACAAATGCGACGAGAAGTTGGAGACCTGGATGTCTTCAGTGCCTCTCATCGCTGGTCTGGTATTGCATAATGACAATCGCCACGTATATACCGGATACATAGTTCATAGCTATTACCTGGTCCGTTTGAGTACAAGCTTCCACGCGGAGAAGTACACGGGTGCATCTGTCGACTGTGCTCTCAAGCGTGTACAAAGTTTCATGCGTTTGCATTCCTGGCCCTTGCAAAGAGAACTCTGCACTGCCTCTCTCGAATAACATTCCGCGAGCATCTGACAACTGTATAATTGCCTATGTTATATGCATACTCAATATGAGTGGAATAAATATGATGACGATGATGTTGATTACGAAGTATTGCAGGAGTAACTATGACCCTCATTCCAGCGTATTGCCCCTTGATGCGCGTGAATAATGCGCGCTGCAGGCACCTTCAATGCAGATAGGAACTTGGTCAGATGTGCAAACTCTTCATAGTAACATTTGCTTGGTCCGTTGATCATGGCACGCCAGACATAGATTTAGATTATATGGCAACGAATTGTTAATGTCATATTGTCGTAGTACAGCCAAGAACTGTCAAGGCTTACTGCAAACATTAAGGGTGAATGTTGCCACTTCGAACAGACCGGTTAACGCCCCGGACCCAGTCAATCAGAGTCACTTACAGTTGGGATGTCTGCTACTTTGGCTAAATAGGCATAACAAAGAGAGTACTTATTCGTGTGCCATTCTGAGATAACCGTATAGCTCGCCACAGAAGTGCTCCAGATCAAGACGTTCCAGATCAAGCATTTCCCTGTAGCCCAGGGGGTCAGGGTCATGTCGTACGATCTATGTTTTCATCATCACATAAGTGTGTCGGCCCAACGCGCACATGAAAGCATGCCTGTGTGAAGGCTCTAGCGAGCACATTCGTATAGCAGCGTCATAGCTGCCTCCTTGCAATTCAGCTCATGGTCACTCTTCCTTTTTGCAATTCAGCTCATGGTCACTCTTCACACACACAGTTATGTTCGTGCCACCAGAACATCGGTGACTGGCGACAACAACACAACCTAGGCGGAAGCTGCATACGGTCCTGAACTCCTCGATGCCAAAATTGTCATCTGGCCGAACGTTCAGCCGGATCTGTTGTCTTGTTCCGCTGTCCGGTCTTGATGAGTGGGCAAACCGGATCGAGTGTGCTAGGCTTGCGGTCATCGGCCGGCCTCAGCTTGCGCCAGGAAAATCCCATGCCGATTTCTTGCACCTGTCTTCTTCTAAGCCTGCGCTGCCACTCTTGAATGGTCTTGTCCTAGTGTTACATTGCGGAGGTCTTACGACACCTTCGTACATCGCCTCAAAATGGAATCGAACTGTTAGAGGACTTGCGGGTATATTGAAGGCCGAAACTGCTCTCATGAAGTACGTGACCTTTTGCACGTCAAGCGGATGTCGCAACAAGAAAAAACCGGCCTAGACGCTAGCCAGGGGCAGATAAGCCCGCGTTCGCAACAGATGAGACGCCATACGGCGGATGATGTTTCTTAAGAAGGCAGCGGCGTAGCAGAGCGCCAGACTGACCTTATGACAGGCCTGGTCGTCTGGGAGCGTGTCGGCAAAAGTCGTGGCTACGCCTCGTATTTATCGTCCATCGTTCATCCATCATCCCTCGATGAAACAATTCCCACTTACTGGCCTTACATCTCCAGTCCTGTTAAAGCACCCGATTCCTGTAAGTTTCGGACGCCTGTAGCTACCACGTCTGGGTCAGAATCAGCCAAGATAAGGTCGCCTAGGTATGCTACGACGAGGCTACGCTTCAGCCAAGGAAAGACTGCCTGAAGAAGCAAGCGGTCCCCAACGCAGAGCAGCGTGAGTCTCGCAAACGAGGAGTAGACCTAAAGAAGCGCCGGCCCTCTGAGGTGAGAGTTAAAGCGTTCTAGGCCTAGGCCTGACCTTATGCCACATCCCAACTGACAAGGGTGTAGCCTTTATGCGAGGCGTCGTAGAATACGCCTGACGACAATTCCTATTGTCTACTGTGTGAAGGTGGATTTATAGCGATAAGTCTCAAGACACTGGTCATTTTCGTCTAAACGATCACCCGTTTGCGTTCGCTAGAGCGCAGAGGAGACGCGACGGAGGGCTGGTGGGGGTGAAAAGATGGTCGAGCATGATGTCATCTATACCCCCCAGCTACTCTTGCGGAAGCATCTGCAACGTCACTTCATCAGGGGTGCATGCCGATGAAAATATGTCTCTAAACAGGGGCAGATCCCTAAGGCTGTCATGGTGAGCAGGAAGGTGCTTATCGGACATATCCTCAAATGCTTCAGCTGAGTAGGATATAGTCTCCGAGGGCAACATACTCATAGCACCAGCTGCGCCTGCGAGGGTGGCGCTTGGCGGCTGCTGCAATAGGTCTCATCAGTAAGAACGAGGCCGACATTGTTTCTGCCAGCAGAGCAAACCATTTCGGTGGATTAGACTAAGTGCATGTGCTGGTTGTGGCCGATCCTATGAGAGGTTATCAACGAGCATAGGGTGCAGCGAAGAAGCACATCCTGAGTCCGCGCGACATCTGACACTTTGGGCGATACAGGGCGCCCTTGGGGCCAGCAGGCTGGGTGGCTAGTCCACGAAATGGGATGGCCTGAGGAGGGCGACATTTGTCGGGAGATGTCGGGACTTCTTGGAAGTCTCCCGGCTCGCGAGATTAGTAAGATCAATCGTGGAGAGTGCTGGTGTCGTCAGCGCCGAAAGACCCGTTGGCAAGCTCGACGAATTCCGGAGAGACGCGACGATGACGATGCAACCTATGGGATCACGCCCAACAGAACGTGTAAGATGATCTTGGTTACCATTTCCTACAGCTAAGCGATGATTGTTCCCAGCACTGGGGCTATGATTGAAGAGGTGAGAACTTTGATGCTTAAGGTCTGGCCAAGCGAAGCTGGGGCAGCCGTAGTCATATTTACCCCGTTTCAAACGACACCAGCGTAAGACAAGCGAATGCTGAAGTTCGTATCGACATCATCAATAACAATGATAGGCTGTGTAATAGGTACCGTTTTTTCAGATAAATTCTGGAAAGTAACCGATCCGTGCCAGGCGCCAGTGAAGCGGAGGCGGATCGGGCTTGAACCATACTCCGCCTGACTGGGGGGCCTTGATTTCGTACGCAACACTTTGCGATGTGTCCAAATTTATTGCATCGGAAGCTTTGTCAGAGCTCATGGTATGTCACCACAGTGTGCGTGCTCAGTTCGAGGCTCCGTAATAGGCGCCTTTTTCACAATTTTTAACTTTACTTTTTCAACTCTAAAAGTGATGCGGCATCCTTTTCGTTGTCTACCTACCTCAATTGTCAGCTCAATTAATTCGTCATTACGTGTCATCGGGATCTCATGCACGGTTTCCGTTATCGCTTTTCGCCGCATAGTCGCGGATTTTTCCGCCAAAATGGATTGCTCTAAACTTCGACTTAAAGCGAAGTCCCATCCTTCGTGGCGTCATGAATCCGCCTTCTTTGTGCTTTGAGCACAGGCAAGCCACAGACCAGCCACTCTAAATATGCAAGTTCACTTTACAAATATGAGTGTTAACGGTTCATGAAACATTTGAAATGTATGTGCATGTTCATCCTGGCAGACAACGTTTCATTTTTTTTAATTAACCTAATTCATTATTTAATGTTATGGTTACAGGGAAATGTGAATAACTAACTACACTTGGGCTTGTGAGGAGTTCTACCAGTCGAGCTTGTCCTCGAGGCAGCCCCTCATTGTGCCCATAATTGCTGCCGCATTGCCGCAGCGGCAGATGCGCTGGCCTCCAAGTTCGAGGGTGCGAGCGTGTCGGTAATCGTCGCATCTCAAATAAGCGCTTTTCCCCTTTCAAAAGGGATAAGGGTGAGACCGTCTGGTCTCTGTCCGTCGCTTCTTAGAAGGCCGGTCGGCTCTCGAGTGCACGGCAATAAAGCTCACCTCAAGGCCCGAGCTGTAATCTCGTTAACCTCGCTGTGACGGCTTTGGTGTTCTTCGCTTCTGCTGCAGGAGAGCCCGGGGGTCCCCCAGATGTCCACCTTTGTTCCGCACGGACACCGGTGCTTCTCAGTTAGCCTTGTTCCCAAACTCAAACCAATGCACAGACGAAAGCGTTCGTGATCAAGCAAAGTGCCGAGGTTTGAGGAAAAGAAGGCTTGGAACGATTTGCTGGCTCCTTTCTGGACGACCGCGTGCAGTCGGGCGTTGTGTACCGTGCTTACTGCATCAGACAGTAAGCGCTGGTACTTCCTAGAAACGATGAGGTCATCATAAGACCTCTGCAGGTGTTTGTTTGCCTCTGGGAGTAGGCCTGCGAGGTTCTCGAATCTCGTATCGGCATCCTGGAAAGCCTGCAGAGCCACGGCCGGGCTGATGCTGCTGAACGGTACCCTCTGAGGCGTGTCAGGATGCGACGTGACAGCTAGCTACCAGGTCTGCTGTAGAAACGATTTCCCAGACCCCCGAATCTAAGAAAGAGAGAGAGAGTGGATTGACCCTAGTTGTTGTCGGGCAGGTTTAGATTAAGGAGGTCGCTAAGGCTGGCCCTTAGGCTTTTGTCTAACTCCCACAGAAGACCCTGGTTTGCTCCGACGTCCGTGCTGCGGTGGATATGGACGATTCTTGCTGAACCCAGAGATGATTTTAATAGGTGATACGCAGTGTAGGGACAGAGCAGACTTAGCCGTGTTAGACGAGAGTCTCAATTCTACCTGGGAGTTCCGGGCGAATGGCGGCGGACCCATAGGGGACCCCAAGAGCGTCACGTCTGCTGACTCGACGTGTTTGCATCCGGGAAGGAGTGCCTCAAAAGCGGTTAGGTTAAGCTAACCCTGTTAAATAATTTCGCACTTCTGGGGGTTGAGTTCAAGCCCACTCTTCAGACGAATTCAACAACTCTCTTGATATATGCCTGTACCACCGATGCTTCTCCTCCGATGGTACCATCGTCTAGGTACCAGAGATTCAAAGGGGACTGGATAGAATCGACCAGCTCCCTAATAGCTAAGGAGAACAGCGGCGGACCAAGGGGGTCGCCCTGCTGCACACCGTTGCACGAAAAAATTGTTCTATCACTAAATGAAAGCTAGATAGAAAGATATATAGGCTTGGTGGATCAAGGGGGCCGCCTCTGGCCAATCAACTTGTACTGTCTTTAGTACGTGGTCGCGACGGACCTGGTTGAATAATAATAATAATAATAATAATAGTCTGCCAGCCCTTCACGTGCCTCTCATGCGGCCAACCGGTTGACTCGGACGGTCTACACCCGTTAAGCTGTCTAAAAAGCCCCGGCAGACTTACAAGGCACGGTGAACTCAACGCCATAGTGAGAAGAGCTCTTAGAAGGGCAGGGATACCATCTACGCCCGAACCAGAAGATCTTAATGGCAGCAGTGAGTTGCGACCTGACGGGGTCACCATCCCGCTGTGGTCGCACGGAAAATGCCTTGTATGGGATGTAACGGTTTCATGCACGGCGGCGTTATCATATTTACGCCACAGCGCAGTCGAATCGGGATGTGTAGCAGAACGTGCGGATTCTGGAAAACGGAGGAAGTATCTAGAACTATCTAGAAGCACCCATTACATTAGAGACACTCGGCCCCATCAGTACAGGTACAGCAAAACTCCTGCAAGACATCGGAAAACGAATCGAAGACGTTACGGGCGATCGACGCGAGGCCATGTTTTTGAGGCAGATGATGTCTTTGGCCGTGTGTAGAGGGAACGTGGCTTCCATTAAAGGCGCCATGAACTGACAGAAAGCGAACAGAGCAGGATAAACATGATTTAAACGTCCACACCTCACAATTGTATTAACTTAATAATAATAATAATAAGCCGTAATCGGCCGCTGGCGTTGGTCGTCATTGTCTCTGACACGTACGCCCTCGGATATCGTGCATTAGCCAGCGCGGGCGTCGGCCATATCATTCACTAACGGGAGATGCACAAATGGCGCCTATACGCACATCTTCTTAGGGACCATGTGGTAATGGCGTTTGGCCTCAAGTCATCTGGCGTTTGGGCCAAGGATGCACTCAAACTGACGAAAAAGCATGGGAAGAAGCTCTTCGAGGCTACAGCGGATCAACCGCGTTCCTCCGACAGAGGGTGTCATTGGAGCTCCAGAGAGGCAACGCCAAGATGATGTTTACT
This sequence comes from Dermanyssus gallinae, assembly GCA_003439945.1. Lineage (NCBI taxonomy): Eukaryota > Metazoa > Arthropoda > Arachnida > Mesostigmata > Dermanyssidae > Dermanyssus > Dermanyssus gallinae. The sequence continues at coordinate 41,060 of QVRM01005626.1, read as the reverse complement.
CGATCAGTAACAATGATGTTATGCAATTAGTGTTGTGATACATGTACATAATGATAATAATATCCCCTGTTTCCAAATTAATAATAATAATAATCATCATCATCATGTTATTATAGTTTTGAACATAAATTAAACATTAAACAACTAATGTACCGTTTCGTATCCGATCCTGGTGAAGAGATTCGTATAGCAATCGCTGAGTGCGACCAAACACCAGGTCACGTTGAACTTCATGGGAAAGCCCTGCGCAGGGGACTTGATGAAAATTCGAGCCGTATCGCTAGACGGCAGTACCTTAACTTCATTTAGAGGCAGTAGCTCTGTTTTGTCGATTACCACCCAAAGAACACCACCGAATTAGATTAATGCCATCTTTTTGACGGGCTAGCGCGAGCCCTATTATTATTGGCGAAGGCTGCACGAGTTGGAAAAGCACATGTGGTGGTAATCTTTCTGTGGTGCACAACGTCATTGCAATGCCTATACAAACTTGGGCTTTAGCTGATATAAATAAATGCATTTCGTCGCCATATATGTGCAAAACGATGTAGATGCCTTATTTAACCCATTCAGATTACGAGTATTGTTCACGATGGTATCTATATTTAGTTTGCTCAATTTTGTCTGTACATACTGGTAATTATATGAAATAAGAAAAGAAAGATTATATCATGGCAAATACAACTTCATCAATCAGGAACATTGCTAAAATCCTGACTTACCTGAAAATCCGGAAGCTATTCGATCGACTCGGTACCAACGTGTGCCCGAACACCAGATGGCCGCTCTTAGCTCGTATATGGTCATGTAGTCAAGTGACACGGCAAACTCCTTCAACCGCGCGCCTGGGTGACTGGTTTGGAATACTGCACTCTCAGGATTACCCTCAATGCTAGTAACAACCGTGTAGTTCAGTGGCGTGCAGTCATTTGGGAAGAGATTAATCACATAGTCGACACCATATAGTGTGGGGGTCTGCGAGACTATCTCAAGAGGAGCGAACATTCTCTCTGAAAGCAGTGAACGGTATTCAATAGTCGAGATCGATAGTCTCAGACGGATAGTTTTAGATGTTGAACAATGTTAACCGAGAGAAGCTATGTTTGTTATCGATACCGAACTAGGCTGAAACATAGTTTACGTGCCGATAGGTGAACGAGCCTGCTAAAAGCGCCTTGTTCTAAACGACTCATAGATGGATACATCCTGACAATTGTGCGACTCCGTGAAAACAATGAATGATCGATTGGCTAGGCACGCACGTAATTGATAAGGAGCGTAGTATTCAAGAAAGAAGAAAAGAAGAAGAAGAAGAAGAGGTTTCCTTTCCTTGCCAAAGGAGAACAAATTTTAGATACTAGCGGATTTTTGGCACATCTAACTTGAGTAAGGTCTTGCATAGAGGTGTTGTGATACGATACATTATATTGCCCTTAGAGCTATTCAGTACTTTTTTCTGCTTTGTCTTGCTTTTTGCAGCAAAACGCACTGATGCATCTTTTCTAATCGACAAGCATGCAATCTTGTAGGCTTAGACCTTGTGTCTTTGTAGGCTATCTTCTAAAACCTAGATCCATTACGCACCCTTTGTTATACACTTGCTATATGAATAGTAATATACATTTATATAGCAAATAGACCGAACGGTGCGTTATAGATCTAAGCGTTAGAACATAGCATACAAATGCATACAAGATGTCCTGTTCGTCCGCTTCTAGGATATCGTAAGGAGAAAACGTCGATGTAAGCTGTACGTATCATTCAGTGTTCAACTATTGTTGATAATATTGTGCAGCCACTGTGTGTGTGTGATATGCGAATATAGAAGGCTGGACCTCGCGCTGTTTAGCGAGTGCAAATATGAGGATAATAGCAGTGTCTGGTTCGCAAACATTGCTCGACATATAACAACGGGCTTGAGTCTTGGAATCATGGTAGTGGTCGTCACTGTTCGCCGCTACCAGTGCTCAGGTCAAGGAGGCGTTTGTGGAGCCGTTATGTAAGAGCTGTGGTCGCCGAATTATCAAGAACCAGGCGGACCAAGGCGCTCACGCCGTGCCACAGGATCCAGCGTGGGATTGCACATTAGCTGAGGGCACAGCTCACACCAATATCAGCTATATTTTAACTTTGGCACCTCAAGCGAAACACTACTACTACTAATGCCCAAATATTGGGTGTTCCCAGATGCGCTTGTTTGTAGTCCATTAAGGGAATCAAGGTACTTGATTAACGTCTGCGGTATACGAAATAAAGCCGAGCGTTGGCTAGGATTTTTTGAAGGCACAAATGTTAGGTTGCCTGCGGCAACAAGTAACTGCTGTAACAACAATAACCATCAAGATATTCTCAGACGGCGAATTGGATTTTGGTACCAAGAGAGACAGCGCACGAAAAAGAGAGAGAGAGAGAGTGGTGTTTAAGAGCAAATTGAGACATACATAAAGATTATATGTGTACACCAAAAACATTTCCGGCATAATATTTAAACTTGTTAAACTGGCTGTTATGACTCCTCACTTAAATAAAGCATAAAGAACATGACTTTGAAGTAAACAGAACACATATATATATATATATATATATATATATATATATATAATATATATATATATATATATATATATATATATATATATATATATATATATATATATATATGCTCGGCCAGTACAGGAAGTAACTGGTAACTTTGAAATCTACAAATTAAACGAGTTTACCGATTTTATTCATTCAAGGCGTGACACTCCGTTGATATACTCTTGTCATCTTTATACTAGGCTATCGATTCCTAGGACAACTAAATATGGCTTCTGCGTCTTGAGGAGTGTCTTCAAGTGTGTTTCCACTGCTTCTGGTGACGTGAATTTCTTTCCTGTAGACAGTTCTGCAGATATCTGAAGTGGTGGCAGTCCGGCGGTGAATGCGGCAAAATTTCTTAATGGAAGCTCGCTAGCTTGCGGAGGCTGAGTTGTCTTAGTAAGAAATAACACCCTTTTTAGTCACGAGACTGTGCGTGAACCCCTTCAGAGGGTGGCAAAAGTTTGGTCGAGTTAATCACACTAGACACCGCGCGTATCGTTTGGCCAATAAAAAGAAATACGTGATGAATGATGCCATGCTTTCACATAAACAAAAATCTTATTTGGGTTTGTCTGGGTTTGTCCCGTTGGCGTCTTCTGGGGAGGGGGAGAGCCAGGGACGCACCAGGATCTTCGACGTTTCGCGTTGTCGTTAGGCGCCTATTTTTCGTTACAAATAACGCATTGGTTTAACGCTGACACGAAACCATGGGCTCGAAGCCCAGTGACGAGGGCTGTGTGACACACCCCGAAGTCCATGGTTAATTCACGCGTAGACAGCTTGGGAGCCTACGGCAGGCCTTCTAGAACGGGAACCTTTATCCAGAAGGCTCAAATGGCCGGAACGGAATTTGGTTGGAACAAATTGTGGCATGAACTCAACCAAAATCGCTCACCATTCATTCTTCTCTGTCCATTTCGACATATAGCAAACAGAATGCAGAATGCGTGATCACTTTTTAGGGGCGCGACAAGCTTTTTGAAAACACACATCGAAAAACTAGTTACGTTTTCTGATCAGCGCAATCCATACTAAAAAAAGGCAAACATACTAGAAATAAGCCAGGTTTTACCTTTACAATCTGTATTGCAAGTCCTTGGTGGTAAACTGCGTGACGGCTCTGTCCCTTACGTTTCTATAATCGGCCAGGCGTACTACAGAGATATTGTACGTAGTAGCAGGCATTAAATTGAATAACGTTGCATTCTGAAACGTCAATAACAAAGTTATAAGATATTTTTTCAGTAGTTTATCTCGTTTGTTACTTGTATGTTGTCTCAATGATGAGTCTCTCACTCTGCATGCAGATGCGCGAACAAATCCTTTTTGTGATTATCTTAGAATATTTCTCTAACATACGCATATTTAAACATAGTGCAGCAGCAGATCATACCAGGTCTTCGACGCCTCTAACACGATGATTAAAGTGCGAACTTCACGTCACCACCGCCTTAGAAAAGCCTTGGCTGCTCATGACTGCCAACGAAGAAGTTAAGTTCGAGTTATGCTTGCTACCCCCCCCCCCCCCCACTCCGCAGTTGGGTCTCATATAAAAACTTGATCCAATTCCAAGTGCTTTAACGCAGGAACAAGTTTTCCGCTTGCAAGCGGATACACAGTCTAGACCGGCCATACAAATGTACGCTGTTGACGCTGTTTGATACAGCGTGCAACGTGTGAACGAGGGTGACTGTGGATTGATAAGTTTTGTGGCATTTTTGTTCGGTTCTGGTTCGGCTGGTAAACGTGGCAATTGTAGCTAGCGGCATCGCATCCATCCCGACCGCTCGACTCGTGTGGAGAGTCCTTACAAGGCAAAGGCGGTCACCCCAATATGCACCCTTACAAACAATACTCGTACAACGAGAAGCGCTCTCAACTGCGACAGTAGCGTACCTGTTACTTGTGCCCAATAATTACGGAACCACCGACAACGCGCATACACGTTGTGCGGGTACAACCGGTGCCGAGTAAACAGATGAACACACGGTGGAGGGACGTTAGAGCGATAGCGAGAGAGAGAGAGCAAAAACGACAAATTAGCTTTTTTTTTGGGGTGTTTGACCACCGTTCGTAGCGGTCACGGGTAGCGAGTCAGTCTTACCGAATTGGAAACTGCGCTCTAGGCGTCACCGACAAGCAAGGCTACCCAGGATGATCATACCGCTGTTGGAGACACCGTACCAAATGGCGCAAATGGCATGATCCGTGCTTGACCCCGATACAATCCGGCTTCGCGGAATGATTCCGATAGGCGGAAGAATGTTCACCAGCGGACTTTTGGCCGGTATCGCTTCTTGTCTGTTCGACGTGGATGTTGTGTCCCTGACTCGTACAGACTTCACAAGTGGAGCCAGGTTGCCGTGAAATGCCGCAGCCTAGGGAGGTGACACACCTGACACTTGCGGTACGCCTTCACCGCGACCAATCAAAGGCTATCATTAGACCAACAAACATACGGACAGAGCCAAACAGCTGCAAAATAAATCGTACGTTATTCTCTTCTGGGAGCAGCTGCATGTGCTATAAAAGTTCCGCCAATTTTACATGGCGATTTGCATATAGCATTGCTAGTGAGTGCTCGTAATTTCCGTGCGCCTGAGAAACTTGCTAGTGCAAACAGCTTAGCGAGGGCAGTGAACCCTTAGCCAACACTTGATCCAAGACAGCAAACTCTTAGCTTCGGTGGACTTATATTGTAAATTATACGATGTGCTGTAGAGAGGCCACTGTGAGAGTTTTGAGACCAAAATATATTCTATGAAATAACATTACCGACAACGGATAACGACAGCAGAACCTGGTGCAGAACCTTTAAGAACGTCAAACACTTGTCATATGCATAATTTTTCTGCGGGTAGAAGCCGGGTTTATAGTTAGCTTGCTGTGTGTGCTCGAAATAAACGTTTACGTTCAACGCTGGACGCTGAGCTATAATGGCTAGTTAACACGAGATAGAGATAAATACTCAGATAATAACCCTTTGTGTGCCCTGCAAATTATGTCGATAAATGTATATTTAAAAAGTGTGCATTTATATATAAATATATATATATATATATATATATATATATATATACATATATATAATATATATACACATATATATATATATATATATATACATATATATAATATATATATATATATATATATATATATATATATATACACATATATATATATATATATATATATATATATAGAAAATATTGTGATGATTTATTAATATTTTACAATACGTTTGCACAATCGGCAGTGCTCGCCTTAATACAAATGGTGGTAAAAAAGTGTCACGTGAGGTTAAGAATCAGCTGTCCGTGTCCTTGCTTGATGGTAGCCCGCGCCCTTATGGACCCGGTGTGAGCGGTATATCCTCAAGGTTCCTTGCAACGTTAAGACGGTAAGATCCATAGGATTCCTCTTCGTGACGCCGAACCCCAAAAGCGTCCTCACAGATTCGGGGCCCCATACACCACTCATAGAGATAGTGATGGATCCGAATCTGCAAGATTTTTGCGGGTCGAGGAGCTTTTAGGAGTTCGACGTCATATTCGGTGATCTTGTCCTACCGCGCTTTTGCCAGGTCCCGGTTCAGGCCGCAAACCTCGGCATCTAAAACCCAGACCTCGGTAGCTGTTGTTATTACGAGGTCGGGCTTTAGACCCGGTGCGCCCGGTCGACGGAATACTCGCTCACGAACCACTTCATGGTCATGAAGTGGTTTGTGAGCGAGAGAAGATGCGTCACGCGACAGACACAAACGTGTCTCTTTATAGTTTGTTTGTGTGTAGTATCGCACATCTGAGCGACATGAGCCAACGTCTCAGGCGCATGACACCCGTGCCTACAACGTTTGTTGTAGCCCGGGCGTCCCCTGGTCAATCTGGCACGCGTTAGTAGTGCGTTGATCCTGAGCTTTAGTAGGTTGAAATACTCCTTACCAGATAGGAAGGGCATACCCTTAATCCAGTAATGTACAAAGGGCGTTTCGTGTGCTTTTTAAAATGTGCCCCGTCGAACGTGTTGTGTAGTTGTTGAGACCAGTAATCGGCCTCTTGTGTAGCGGCCTCAATGGAGGCTCCCAAGCCCTCGCAAAGAAGTCTTGTTTTCGCAAGGTCTTTTTTGAAGTGCTCGGTGGTTAGCATCCATTGGACCCCAAGGTGCGTGGAGTGTTGTAATGCTGTCAGACGGGAGATGCGAAGTCTGGGGATAAATGTTTAGAGGCAGGGGATGTCTAGACCGCCGTGTACTGTGTGCGTGTACAGGTAGGCGTTGGGGCGACAGGGACCGATTTTCGAGCTTAAGCCCATATCGACTTAACAACCTTTCTGATATCTTTATCTATGTCGCTAAGCAGTGAGGGAGATAGCCTGGGACCGGAGACCAGTTATATAAGAGGCGGGGAATGAGAAAGTCTTTCAAAAATACGAGTCTTTGGTGGGGTTAAGGGGAGCTGTCGTGAGTCTGTTGAGTAAATTAAGGAGTATATCCTTGGTAGAGTCAACTCTGCTATTGCTGTCAAAGTCGATTCCTAGATATCTCCATCGATCGGTCATACCTTTAGCTGGCAATTGCCGATCTTCAACGTTAACGTTACGGTATTAATAACACCTTTACCTTCCTTCCTATTAAATAGATGGGAGATAGTAACGCTTTTAATAATATTAATTTTAAGGCCTCGGAATTTCAAAAAAGAGTCCGCAATATGAAGGAGCCGTTGGAAAGTATATTTCGTGGAAGCTAGGAGAATGAGGTCATTCGCAAAGGCTAAGCCCATAAGGCGGAAGTCATCAGTATGATTTCCGCCTTGTGGGCGAAAGTTGGTACCCTATCTCCGGGTATCTGCGAGTCCGGAGTGACCACAGGACGGAGTCATGGCTCACCATGTCGAACGCTTTACGGAGGTGGATTGAGACGAGTCTGAGCTCACGTCCTGTAGAAATAGCGTCGTTTAGAATGCCATCCAGAACCGCAAGGTTCTTGAAGGTACCACTATAGGGGAGAAACGCTCGCCGGATTGGGAACAGCTTAATAGAGTTCTGGAGGCGTCTAGAGAGAATTTTGTTAAGCGTGCTTGTAAGTATGGGCTAATAGATAGCAGTCGCAGATCGCTTGGGGATGTGGCCTTGTTAATTTTAGGGATGAACGCTAAGCAGTTTTATGGGCTGTGGCAGTATCGCTAATTAATAGTAAAAGATCAGAGTTCGGAGTGTATACGAGGCAAGGGAAAGATTCAGGGGGTGGTTGTGTCATCGTGTTGGCCAGTGTTCTACAACTTTGGTGGCCTGCATGTAGTGTATGGTGTGTTTGCCGTCCAGCACCTCATGAGCGCATTTGGATCGGTTTTGGCTAAAAAGTTTTTGAGTGGTTGCGTAGTCTTGACGTCGCTGTTGCCTTTTAGATACTCGCGCTTCAGTGAAAGGTGTTTCTCTAAAGGCACGACGTCGGACAGTGTGTGTAAAATGTTTGTTCAGAAAGTCGCTTAAGGCGATAGTGTGGTCCTGAGCAAATTATATTTGACAGATGAATAAGGTCTGTTGAAATTATGTTGCGTATGGGAAGTGTAATTGTAAGGGCTTGTATTTTGCATATAATAATATTTTTTAGGGGCTAAAATATTCTCAATATATTCGTCCGGATGAGCATGACGACAGTGTAAATTAAGATCTGATTTAGAAATAAAAGCATTTAAGCAAGTACTAGATGGACATCTATAATTTGGCTGGGAGACGCGTGAAGTACTAGGGGGGGGGGGTCAAAAATATTATTAGAAGCAGCAGTGTTATTTTGTGTGGAACTTAAAATCAAATCATTAGTCTGTGATTGGTTAGGAGTTGGGGAGGTGGCACTAACTTCTCGTTGATTGTGAGTCAATCTAATGTGGCTCGCGAGGCCTGCGCCAGATTTGCATACTAGCCCGCAAGTCTGGCAGCTGAGTCTTCAGGCGGTGTTATTGCCGCCACGTGATGCCATCGCTGTCTTGGTCCACAGCGGTGGTAAGATTTCTTTAAAAGTTTCGTAGGTGAACGATGGCGCGATATCACGCAGATGATGTTAAAATCGCTAAAATAAAGCGGCCTTTAGACCATCATTCTGTTTATCTCTACCCAGGAAGCACTATGTCATATCTCGTCACGTACTATATTTAGGCAAAATAGCGTCAAAAATAGAAGTTAAAAAATGCACATTAATGTGTACGATAGTAGTGCCAGTCTAAGATATATATTGGTGGTAGTTAGATGGAAGACTAGCATCAGACAGATTAATTGCTGTGTCTTCGATTCAGTGGAATTGAAGCATCTATCACAAGTATATAGTAGGTATGTAGGTAGTCAATTCATATATATATATATATATATATATATATATATATGTACATATATATATATATAAACCCTGCACTTGGTTTTTTGCCGCAGGTACATTGCATACGTTGTTTTTCAAAAAACTCAATATTAGAGATCCCCTTTCACTTTCGCCATGGCTGGGTTGCCAAAATAAAGCAAGTTCCGCAAAGTAGAAGCGTAGCCATTTTACTATGTAGACAACCGCTTCGAATTTCATAGTTCTCACGCGAACAGCTGTAGAAGTAAAGCCATAATGATGTAACCATTAGTACAACATAGCCTTGTATTTTGAAAAACAGTGAAACATTTGGAAATATACTCACACTTATGGAAATTTACTGTGACAGAAATATGCTCAAACATGGGGTAATTTTTTAGTAATATAATAGTTATATATAAGCTCGATTGTCCTTCCGAAAGCAAGACAATCGAGCCTTAAGCTAATGGAACGCGTGTGCACATTTCCTGCTAGCTCCCCTAATGCTAGTTAATCTGCTGTTTTTTGCTTTGTTAAAGATAGAAATAAATCGAAATAAGTATTTTTTGTGTGCTTATTTAGAAAGGCAATGCTGCTTCGGTGAGAAGCACCTTGGCTAGGTGGACCAACCCAAACGTAGAACTAATACTTTGAGTTATGCCCCGGGCAGGCCGCGCACACGTATCACAGATGTGCCTTTTTCTAGACATAAATACATAATGAGTGTATATATATATATATATATATATATATATATAATTGTATTGCATGCTAGACAATGTTACAGTTGTAAAGTCTGTATCGCATTTAAAAAATATATCTATTTTTTTTCATGGGGCTAACAAATAGAAGCTGCGTTCCCTCTGAGAACGGCCAAGATAACGCTTGCTTCAAGAATTGACACGATGTATATATATATATATATATATATATCGATCACATTTGCTCCAGCATTGCTTGCATTGACATTCATCTTGTGGTTCATGAAAACCCTCCACGTTGCACAGAACGTGATGAAATTTGTGGGTTGCAAAGGTTATAAGTTAGACGTCGATCTCTCACCCGCTACCTCGCCACTCACTGCTCGTCATTGCTGCTGTTCCATAAATACATATGTCCACCTCACTAGTTTTAGTTTGCCAGTCCCGCTTATGAACTTCAAAGGCGCACGTTTTCCTCAGATTGCATCGTTTTGTAGATCTTCTATCAGCAGCGGGCCACCCTCCAACACATGAACAACCCTATTCCTGCATGTATTCGATAACGCAAAGACCCTGTTTAAAAAACAAACCCCCCCCAAAAAAGGGAGTAGAAATTGAACCAGACGCTTGGAGGGGAATAGCACTAAAAAGAGGGGTAACACAGGAGGAGCAACATGGATTTAGGAAAAGAAAATCATTTCACTAAGCAATTCGGAAGCTGTTGGGAGCAATTTGGGATACGCTGTCCAGGCCGATGAGTTGTTTATATGCGGTGTTTGTAGATTTAAAGGCAACGTTTGAAACAGCACCAAGGGATAATATGGTTGAAGAGCTGGCAAAATTGGAAGTGCCGAGAGCAGTTCTGAGCTAACATATCAATTTGTTAAAATATTATGATAAAAATATATAATGATAAATAATTATTAAGAAATTATTAAGTTATTATTAAAGAACTTATACAGTTATTATTAAGTTATTATTATTAAATTAAAATATTAATAAGAAAACACAGACTTGTTTTATTTCTTGTTGTTTTTTTAATCGTAAATTCTTTTTCCCGGGTAGCCTAGATATCTCTAGGCTGCGGTGCAATTCGCGTGTGGTCGGCAACACCGTGTCATGTAGCGACTGCCAACTTCCGCTGAACAAGTAGATGACTCGAGCTCTAGCGCAACGATGGATGCGTCGAAAGGTGGTGGTGAATTGTCTTCGGGTGTCGCCGCGTTGGCAGCCGTACCAGACGCTCCACGTAGAAGCAAGACTGCCTTTAACACCAAACGAAGAATGTGTTCGCTTACCGAGGCCGGGAACGACGGACAGCCAGAAACTCAGCCTGAAGATGGCTCACGCTTCCGTGATGATCTCACGCAGAGTGAAGAGTGCAATTTCTCGCGAGCAGCGCCAATTAGAGAAACTCAAGAGCGACATCTCATCGGGATCTCTCAATACCTTCAAGGTTATTATCCGCAAGAACTGCCCGGACAATTCAAGTCCCAGTGACTTTGCGGACGGCTCGATGCTAAGTCTCTTCAAACAGATATACGTATGTACACCATCTCACCGGGCAGCAAGATATCAAGGGGGAACGGCGGAAATGTGGTCGTGTGGGTCAGCAGTGTAGAAGCCGCTAAAAGCCTGTTGCAACTGACAGTTCTTGGTGGAGTTTCCGTATCAACTGTTTGCCTCGCCTTGACGAGTTTCAAAACATGAATTCAAGGCGTGAATGTGGCTTTTACCGACGACGAGATACGAGACGAGGTAAGCAGTGCTGGAGTTACCGCTGTGCGGCGCCTCTACCACTCAACGCAGGCGGGTAAAAAACCGCTTAATAAGGTCATTCTAACATTTTACCGCCAGCCACCAGCGTCAGTTTTTCTAGGTTTTAAGGTCCACCGGGTGATACTTGAACCACCCAACCCAAAGTGTGCTTTAACTGTCAAAGAGCGGGTCATTTTGATGACAGGTGCACTCTGCAAAAGGCTTGCAAAAAGTGTGGCAAGTCAGACCACTTGGCTGCGGAGTGTCCTAATCCTTCGAGGTGTGTCAACTGCAACGAGTCGCACGCGGCTAATTCCCTCACTTGTCCAAGTTTAGCCTACCTTCGTGATAAGAATCAAATCATCATGGAAGCTAGGACCCTCCGACAGGTGCAGACGGTTAATCCATCTGCAGTTATCACAGAAGAAGCGCAGCGCCCGGTTCCTGTGGGAGACTCTACACGGGGCGCTACGGATGACAAACCGTCATACGCTGCAGTCTTGCGGGGCATCTCGTCGACTCAAGATGGAAGCGCTCCGCATGTTCTTTTTCCCAGACCTCGGCGCCTTCCTTGGCGCAAGCCTACATAAACTAGTAGAGTAAGCTCGGTCACTCGACCGCGGCCTTTGACACGGAGGGTGCGAAGCACAAAGTTAAGAAGGCGACGCCACTAGGCAGTATCGGAATCACCTTGTCGTACCTGGCAAAAGTACTCCAGGGTATTAGTCCTGACCTGACAGCCACACTCATGACGATTGCCGAAGCACTAAAGCCGTTATTAGCTTTGCTGCCGGTAGTTGACAGGCTAAAGAAATTTTCCTTATATTGGAATCCCGCAGATCTACCAACAACTTAACGATGCCACGAAACGCTTCTAGTGCCGCTGGGCAGGACCTCAACAGGATCGCTTGTCCTGTGTGTAACAACATATATACAAGAAAATGACTTTCTAGGCACATGTCCGCCGGACACCCCGGCGTCGGGGGTATGGAAGTGGCGCCAACCACTGGCACATTGGCCACCTCGGAGAAACTGGTCGGACACATTCAGAATACCATGCGACATGCAAGGCTAGCCCGGGAGTTAAGAGGGGCTGTTAGGCCCAAGGCTGTTAGGGCGTCCGTCGCAGACGAGCTCACGAAAGTTTTATTGAAGGTCGCCTTGAACAACGACATTGAGGCCTGGCACTCACTGTTTTCTTTCGCGCCGGTGGTGCTGCGCCCTCCACAAATCCGAAACGACACGGTTTTTCTTACAGTGACTATCAAAAAGAAGTTTCGCAAGTTTTTGCAGGGTTTAAGGATTGAGAACATCGTACACCATAGAAATAGGACGACTACCAGGAGGGACCCCGAGGATGAGATCTGTAGACGCGCCATAGTCAAGCTCTCCGAAGGGGACGTCACTCGCGCCACCAAGCTCATTGGCTCTACGGATACATTTATATGTTAGTCAGAAAGCCTTGAAGCCTCTTCGAGACAAACATCCACAGGCCCCCTCGGACCTTTGCTTGCCATCTCGTCCCCCGACTATGCTGCCATCCACTACCTCTAGCGACGAAGTGCGCCTAACCGTAAAATCCTTTCCTAGGAGCTCTGCAGCTGATCTTGACTTCCTTAGGGCTCGACTTCTTCAGGACCTCCTGTTCGCTGTCTTAAAATATGTCGCCGATAGACGGGCAGATGCACTGGCAAAGGTTGTAGACATTCTTCGGTGGGGGTCTCCCCCTGTAGCCCTTCAGCCTATTACATTTGAGGCATGACTATTCGCTCTCATGAAGAAAGACAGCTCTATCCACCCGATAACACGCTCGTCCCTACTCCGGAAGTTGGCTTTAAAGATAGGGCGCGCTGCCAACAAAGCTGAATTATTATCGGCAATTGGTCACCACATTGGTTTTGCCACACGCGGCTATATCTTCACAGTCGGACCTTCAACAAGGAGGTCCCTTTAAATCCGCCGCTGTTCTGCCTGTGCGTAAAAGACTTGATCGACTCCTTACAGTGTCCTTTAAATGCCTGGTACCTGGACGACGGTGTGCTTGGGGGTGACCTAGCTACGGTAGTCGGTGATATCCACAGAGTACTGGACTTCGAAAGGGTGAGTGGTCTATCCCTAAACCCTGGGAAATGCGAGATCGTCACGGGCCCCGAGGATATGATCTCGCTGGATATATCGGAGCTATGCCATCTCCCTCCCGGTTGCAAGGTAGCCCAGAAGAATGATTGACATTGAGCTCCTCGGGGTTCCTCTCTGCCAAGAGGGGCTACCTAGGGCTTGAGACGCGTGAAGAGAAAAGCTTGAAGTAGCGGCCAGCCGTCTTTCATCGCTGGGATCTCATCACGGAATGTACCTACTAAGATCGTGCTTTTCCGCCGCCCAAATAACTCACTTACATAGAGGGGCTAACTGTTTTGACTTGATCGAGAACCTTCGAGCTTTTAACGAGTGCAAATTGAAGCAGACTTGCAGGCTCTGCTTCCCATATTCTTAGGTGGACTGAGAATGCTTGGCGGAGTAGCGTTGGCTGGACCTGCCATCGTCTCCTCTATGTCCCAGACATTGGAAAAGGCCAAACGGTTACTGGACAACACAGGCAAAAATGTATACGATCACACTTTGGCAGGCTTATTCGAGAGATTAGCCTCTCTGTGCGGTGCCATACCCACTTACACCCGCTATAGAAAAGCTGGTTGACCCCACTGCAGGAGAAGACGTTTGCGCATCTTCTTGAGCACTACGGCTGACCAAGGCCAGGCAACTGGCGGTCTCCTCAAAAAGCGCCGGGGCTTGGTTACAGGCTCTCTTGAGTGCTTAGTTAGGCACTCTATTAGATGACGACACTGTTCGGATTAGTGCGGGGCTACGCCTGGGGACAGTTCTCGTAATCCCTCACCAATGTAGACGGGGCGATCAAGTGGGGCCACAGGCACACCATGGACTCTTGTGCCTTAAGCTCAGGTCGTCGAGCCCGACACGCAGCACTTAACGAGACATTTAGCCGAGCTTTGAGGTCGGCCGGCTTTCCTTGCATTCTCGAGCCTCTGCAGGAATGATGGAAAGCGACCGGACGGGCTGACGCTAATGTCCTTCGAGATGAGTCGCCTGCTGCTATGGGATGCAACCGTTACTGACTCATTAGCCCCCTCAATGGTCAGTGCGGCAGCGGAACATGCTGGTCACGCGTTTATGTTGACGGAAGCGAATAGGTGCAGAAAGTATGCCAGTATTACTTACCTTCATGACTTTCGCCCACTGGCATTCGAGACATTAGGGGGACGCACAAACTTATTCAACGTGTCGGCAAGATGCTCAATCGTTCGACAGGGGACACTAAAGCTGTCGAGTACCTGCACCAGAGACTATCGCTAGACATTCAGCGGGGTAACGCCGCCTCTGTGCGTGAAACTCTGCTAGACTGGACACGCCCGAACCTGGAGGATATGTGACGTTTTCACTTGATTTATCCGGTATACACGTTCATAAGGAGACAATTGTTGCCTCTTGCATATAAGCAAATAAAACTGTAACTAATAGCCGAAAAAAATGTTAAAACCGAACACATTACTGATTGATACCGGGGGAAGTGGCTGAAACTACAGGTGTGTTGCACAGGGCGATGGACTATGCCCACTGCTGTTTTCCATACTTTGGGTGGACTACCCGAGCGGATAAGGGCGGGCTGGACCCGAGAGTAGGTCAGAATCTTACTGTACGCTGATGATGTAATTATATTTAGTTGCAGCCTTTTAAGGGTGAAAGAAGCCACTAGTTACATTCATGGATGAGATGGGTTTGAAGGTTACCAGTAGAAAGACAGTAGCTTTGAAATTTCGGAGGGCCGGCCGTACGGCCAGGCCCTCCGAAATTTCATAATCGGCTCGCCAAATAAGGGGAACAGAAAATAAATTTGTAAATCAACAAACACTAGCAGCTTTCGATCATATATTCAAGAGAGAGCCAGGAAGCCACCATCGCAGCTGCGGTAATTTAGTGTCCACATATGCTCTCAGTTCATGCAGCAACTGCTCTCTCCGGAATACAGATAGCACCCATAGCCACCTATGGAACTGCACTAATATGGAATAAGTTGAGAGCAGGCAAGTTGCGATATATATATATATATATATATATATAAGCTCACCAGCATCTTAAAACATAACACGGTGCTGATTGACAACGGGCTTGCAGGGGAGGTAATTCAATTCACAAGTGTCGCGCAGTGCGATAAACTGAGTCCAGTACTGTTTTCCGTTCTTCTGGGTGGGCTCCCAGAACGAATAAGAACGGTCTAGACTCGAGAGTGGGCTAAAATTTTACTGTACGCAGATGATGTTGCAATCTTTAGTTGTAGCCTCTTTAGAGTGAAACAAGCAATAGATCGGCTAGTTACATTCATGGATGGAAAGGACTTAAAGGTTAATTGGTAATAGACAGAAGCCATGAAATTCCAAAGAGGCGGCCGTCTGGCCAGGGTTGACGTGCTTCAAATCAGGGGAAAGGAATTAAAATTTGTAAATAAATTCACATTCCTAGTGCTCACCTTATCATTAAGGGACAGTAGTTTTCGATCACACATCCAGGGGAGGGTTAGGAAAGCCATTATCGCAGCCGCGGCAATTAAATGCCCCATAAGCTTTCGGTCGATGCAACAGTAGCTCTTATTGGGATACAGATAGCACCCATCGCCACATATGGTATTGCACTAATATGGGATAAGGTGAGAGTAGACGAATTGGGGTAAGGTTTTTCTTTCTAAAGAGGGTTTTTGCGTTTTTTAATACATGCAGAAATGGGGTGGTCCACGTGTTGGAAGGTGGCCCACTGCTGACAGAGGAGCTGCAAAACGATGGAATCTAAAGGAAACGTGCGCCTTTAACGTTTATATGCGAAACTGGCAAACCAAAATTAGCGAGGTAGACATAGGAATTTATAGGACAGCAGCAATGAGAAGCACTGAGTGGAGGGCTAGCAGGATGAAATATCGGCATTTAACAACGGCTTTTGCAGCCCACGGAAATCATTACGCTCTATGCAACGTGAAGGGCTTCCATGAAGCACAAAACGCATGTCGATGCAAATAATGCTGGAATAAATGTGATAAATACCACGCCGCGGTTTGCCCGGCGGTTCGGTCCATAGCAGAACTGGCAAAACGCTAGATCGATTGTTGTGTCGAAACACTGTGATGTAACAAACACACTTACTCCAGCCCGGCTGTTAATTAAAAAAAATATATATATATGGAAAATATTGTGATGATTTATTAATCATTTACAATATGTTTGCACACTCGGCAGTGCTCGTCGCTATATATATATATATATATATATATAGTTCAAGTTTATTGACCAAATAGTAGGTATTATATTTGTTACATTAGACGGTTTACAGAAACCGGATTGGAGCATTCAAGTAATATATATATATATATATATATATATATATATAGGGTGTTTCAGAAATATTTCGGAAGCAATATAAGGAATTGTAGAGCTCGTTAAAGCAAATATTTTTTTCAATGGAACATGGTCTCTGGGAGTACAATTTGTGTCACAGGTGTTTTTGTCCGACATAGGAGCATGAAATGTTCTGTTGCGAGACATCCAATCCTCCTATGCAAACTAAGCACATCCTCATGATCGTGAGAAAATTCTGTTTCTTTCGTAGAATATAGAATGCCGTCCAGAAGATGCGACATAGTCGTGTAGAAGAGAATTTAAGAATTAATTTGTGTTTTTGCCTTCACGCCCAATACCTCAAAATTATAACCCTACGACCATTCACAGCGCTCAAAGCAAACACATTCGGACAAATGTGCATTTCATGGCAATCAGTTTGTTACTAAACGTATAGCAATGCGAGTAGTGGTTGCGGAGTAATTAAGATTTTTTTGAGGGCATGTCGAGACATAGCCCATGCATAAATAACCTAGAGTAATTTATCTGATGGAGTGGGTCATTTACGCATGCACTCAATCTTGATTACTCCGCAATCACGGCTCGCATTGACATGTATTTGGCATTTAAATGCTCGCCACGAAATGCGCATTTGCCTAAATATGCACGTGTTTTTAGGCGCTGTGAAGGGCCGTAAGGTTAAAATTTTAAGCAATTTTGCATGAAGGCTAACAAAACAACTGTTTTTTTAACGACCGTGTCGCATTTTTTGGACAGCATTGTATATTGTCCTGAAGCAGAATTTTCTCACGAATACGACAATATGCTTAGGAAATATTTCTGGGACATGCGCTCAATCTCGGCATGCCCCGGAAAGTCTTAATTACTTCGTAATTGCGATTTGCATCTGCATTGCCATACGTTTGGTATCAAAATTATCCTCATGAAATGCGTGTTTTCCTGAACGTGTTAATTTAAAGCGCTGTGTATGGTCGTATGGTTATGATTTTGAGGTATTTGGCTAATAAAAGCTAATAAAATTATTTCATTTTTGCGAGTTCTCTTCTAAACGACCATGTTGCAGTTTCTAGGCGGCATTATATGTTCTTGATAAAAAGCAAAATTTCTTACACGGTGCTTAGTTTCTCCATAGGAAGACTGGTTGTCTTGCAAAAGCACATTTTATGTTCCTATGTTTGGCAAACACACCAGTGTCACAAATTGTAGCAATTTAACTTTTACTCCACTGAAATAAATATTTGCTTTAATGAGCTCTATAATACCTTATATCGCTTCCGGAATCTTTCTGATACACCCTGTATGTATATATATATATATATATATATATATATATATACATATATATCAGGCGAGCACTGCCGAGTGTGCAAACGTATTGTAAATGATTAATAAATCATCACAATATTTTCTGTATATATATATATCCCGGCTGCTACCTATATATCAGCCTATGTTGTAATTAAAACTTGTCAGTCCCTCTTACGTATGAAAGTGGTGCAATTAACCGCGCAGGCCGGGGTAGAAAATTCCGTGACAGATATTGGAGGTCCGTACACAGCCGTCGCCCATTTTACAACTGGTCTTACGTATAGAAGGTAGTTTTCTTCTGGCAGTAACGATTTGAACGTTGTTGTCTGCAAGAGATCACGACAAGCAACGACAAGGCCGAGTATTAATAGTCACATTTTTGCCATTGGTGCTTGCACGCATGGCTAGAACAGAATTGCAAATTTGTCAAGAAGCCTATCTTGCACATAGGCTACATTTATACGCCCAAGCTGACAAACACAGTTAAAGACTGTGCCTGACTTGTTTAAATCGTATAGTTTAGAATCTAAGGTTTTGTTTTAAAACCTTATCGCCAAACTAAGCAATGAGAAGAGGCAGTAGGCAGACAAACGCCACGTGCCATCTTCCGTAAGCTCAATCGTCTCGTCCACAACGATTCTCATTAGTATTCGTAGTGAAAATACGCAAATGTACATCCACAAAAGTCTAAACATTGGTTTGATATTCATCTCAACGTGGCCAAGTAAATTGGCAGTCTGGTAAGGAGGTGGTACATCGGGTGATGGAAATGTCTTGGAAGGGTAACACGATTCCTCGAACTTCACCTGCCCATTACTATGATAATTGAAGCACACAGCCTTTGTGTGTGACAAAAAAGTAAATTTACGGTACGGTATGTAATGCAACCATGGATGGACACCTGATACAACCTAGCGACTGTGTCAAGGTCTGCGATGTAACAGTGGATGCAAAACATTTTGGTAACATGCATGTAGAGTCCTTTCCGTCATCCCTCAGATCAGTTTGCTACAATAACGACCCCGTGTGTAAGTGATTTGTTGCCTCCATGCAGCCAAACACGATGCCTTTTTTGCCGAAGTGAACAGGCTCTGTAGTCAGTTAGTTGCACTCAAAAGGTCAAAACCTGATTGGTTTTCGTTTATGGTTTAAAATGCCATAAAGCAGCTGCAAATCTCTTTTCATACCGCTACTGTTTGGGATGCACATGCTATGTAAGCCCAAGTACATATGTTAGATACGCTCTGTGTTAGTCGTGGTGGATAACGATATTGGCAAACGTGTGTGTTTCACAGCCCAATCTCATACCAAATGAGCCACGAAAATATCACAAATACGTGGCCTCGTAGTCAAGCAGCTTTGACTGCGAGAGCTAATGGGCCCAGAAGCACTACAAATAGAGGCTCATAAGCATGTCCATGTCAGCTGCGGTGTTTCTATCATCATCGTCATCATCATCATCATCAATATCGTCATCTTTATTAAAAGAACGAGAGAAATAAAGGGGAAAGGTATAATACCGTGAGAAGTCCGGTGCGCCGTATAGTCTTTTGTTCGCAGAAAAGGGTCTCTGCCGTACAGAGCTCCATCCAAATGACGGGATTGACGCTTGAGTTCAGATACGTATGCGAGATAATGACGCGAACACTTTTATCCCCCACGTCTACCTCCACTTTCACCGGACGTAATTCTGTATTTATGTGGTTGCGTGACATTAAAAGGAATAAAACGAGATAAAATGTTAGACAAGATATAGACGTTTCTCTTGTCTGTAGAATATAATTCGGAAAAAATTTACAATAATGGTCAGGTAAAACATACCGAGTTTGTATTAACATAATAAAGGCGAATTTTAATAGAATTTACTTTACTATTTATCAAAAAGCGTCACATGCGTTTTTAAAGTCTCAAAGAGCCGAAGCCACTGTCGTGCATTCGACTTTCTAGTAAGAACGCAGCAATGGCCTTGCTTGCTCATTGTTATTGACGGTGACCGCTCCTAATTTGTGTTATTAGTCTGGTGTAGCCAACAGTCGATCGTTCCTTAATTGTGCTTTATAAATTATACAAACGTTTTGGCCTTGTATTTGCTAAAATTGTGGCTCTCGGGCCATGTCCCTGTTGGGATGCTATTGGCTCCTGCGCGGGGTTTTTATCTGCGGTATTGCGTAATTGAAAAATCTCTATTTTTCGTCGTTTCTTGAATTTCAGCTCAGTTCTTTTTGGCGATAACGCGCACTTCCCTGAGATTGTCGTTTTGTACGTTCGGGACGCCATTAACTCTACTCGAACATACATTTCACTTTTATCTTAGACAAGTTAACCGGGTTAACCGTCCAGCCCGGGGGACTTCTATGCAGCACAAGCCCCCCGTATTGGCAGTAGCCTTAACAGCCCTCGAATGGGCCACGACAGGATGACAATATAAATTCGTTGACACCCAAATCTATCGTATGCCTTGCCCCCCGGTTAGTTGTTAAAACACGGGAGTGTCGGTTTCGGGAGTTTGTACCGTCTGACTAACTTACAAGTGGGCCAGTGAAGGTCCCCGCAGCGCGTGGCAGTCACGCACCAGCGGACCAAGGCCGGTAAGAGAGTCATAGTTACTCCCGCTGGTGGCCCACGCAGGGGACGACATTTGTGGGACGACATCGTCTAAATGCATCTATCGTCATTGCGTTCTCGTTACTGGATTTATATAGGCTTTCTCCAGCAGAGGTGTGTAGCAGCAGGACAACGATTACCACGTCCCACAAATACAACCAGCAAGGCCGGTGCTCGAACTTGCAATGGTTCTGCCAACCATGGCAACGCCCCGTTTCAAACGTCGCGTTAGCCGCCTAAGTTACGGCCAATACGAAACGATATAGTTTCTCCACGAAAGTAGTCTTGCACGACGGCATCTTAACGATAATAGGTTGGAGCTTCTGCTGCAAAGTACAGCTGTGTGTGCGTAACCCTTCTGGGCGACACAGAGGAAGCACCGAACTGTCCCACAATCGTTCACGATTCGGTACGCTATCGTCTTCAAGGCTGCGTTCCACACTGGAATCACGAGCCATTGTCATAAATAGAGTACAACACAATTTCCAGAGAATTTGCCCTGACAAAATTATGAATCAAAACAGCTGCTGATAGCAGCTGCAGCGCGGTCGTGTTTTGCGTGCATTTTATTGATCTGTGGTCAACCCAGTGATGGTAGGCGGCGCTTCTAAAGCAAAGTTATTATGTAGACGGCTTCAGTTATTACAGATGACATCCATCTTCCAGTGACGTCCCAAATGGCATCTATCTTCGCGCAACAGCGTTTCGGACAATATCCAGCTCTTACCTGTCCTGGAAATATCCAAGAGCTAAAGCAACACTGTCATGCCGCTCGCTTCACTTCTCTTGATACTTGCAACTATAAACGGATTTATTGGCTTGACAGGTATACCTCTGTACACACGCTAGGATCCTTAGAAGCGCTGCTTGCGTTATATGCAAGACATACGCCTAGGGGACTAGTGCGCTAGTCATGGTTGTCATCTACCGAGGTGTCGCCGGTTTGATCCCTGTTGCTGGTCGAATGAGATTTAGACATTCAGGTGTGTGTGTGTGTGTTGTGGGCCTCAAATACGAATCATTACTTCAACAGTGCATTCAAATGTTTAAGGGGCGTAGTGTACATATCTATAGTCAGACTCCATAGACTATTGCCTTTTTGACAGAACAATAGAGCCTCGAAATGTCACACTTGGGCCTTTAGGCTTGAGTCTCGTCCTAACTGTTGTCGCGAACGAACGTCCGCTCTTGACACGGCGCTGGTTTACTAGGCTTTTGGCGTTTCATGTGTCCTGTGCTTCTTTAGTCGACTTCAAGTACGAGTCACGCTGACGGATTGGCGCGAAAACCATCTTTTGTGCAGATAGTGCTTAGCATGATAGTGATCTGTCGTAGTTTGTGATTCGGCCTCCAATGCTCCATTTTTCGTGCTCTCGATACAGTAAGGTGAATTGTAGCTAATGCAACGCGTGCAAGTGTCTGCGCTGTACACGTGTGTAGCGAGTGTGCGATGCACGAGCGGCACTATATGACCTGATGAGCCGCCATCATGGAACACGCTGAAAAGCCCATGAGAGTGGGAGAAGTTTAACTTGCACAATTCGGCCTGGGGCTCGCACCGTGCTACAGGCAGAGGACTTCCCCCAATGGACTGGTTGACCGAGCACTACCTCGATCTGTGCAGTGAGCGTAATGACCCTCGACATTTATGCGAAGGTCACAAATGTTTCACGTAGGCTCATTGCATCCATGGATCCTCCCAATAAGGCTTCAGTCAGACGGGTCCACTCTTGAGGTCATAGAGCGGATCCTCCACTCTGCAGGCCGCAGGCTTTGAGCTCCACTTGCATCTTGCAACTTTGTACTTCTCATTCCACTACATGCCTTTAATACGGCCAATTGAGGAGGGGAGGGCATAAGTCGTTGAACGAACGACATATTCCTATGTACACACAGCAAATTTTGTCTTCCTATGTAGACTAGCCGCCATTGACCTATGACGACGGCGACACACATTACGTCACGGCAGGGTTATCGCAGGGCTCCGTCCTGGGCCCGGTACTGCGGACCCTGGCTTATGACAGGGTCTTATTACAGAGATGCCAGATGGTATCAAGACCATAGCCTACGCCGATGATCTTGCGGTACTGGTCTGGGCTTGCCGAGAAGGCTTCCTAAAAACTGCAGCAAATCTGGTTCTCGAAAATAATAATAAGTGAGATAGAGGCTAACTATCTCTAGCTTGATATCAACATCTAGTACAAAGGCCCTGTTAAGAGCCCTTTAACCTAGTATGTAACACAAATCCTGACAGGACACGGTTAGTTGTAGGTGTATATGTGCAGTACTCCGGAGAGCCTATTCTCCGGAAAGCCGGATTACGTGGATCACACAGTGAGCGACTGTTTGACGCTGAGTCACTTCTGCACCGGCACGAACTACGCAGATGACAAGACACCCCCCATTGTCATTAAGATGATGTCAAGCCAGTCCAGCCTAGGAGCCTTTCACATTAAGTTGGAAATAAATCGTTTAAATAGTTTGATTTTTTATAAAGGGCGACTGGGTGACTCCGAAAACCACACTGTCGTTAAGAAAATAGACTCAGAAGTCCAACTACGCAGCCCCTAAAGCCCAATCTCCAAAAGCACATCACGAAAATGTGGCAGCACCTCAGTGAACTTAAAAAATGTACGTGGTTTTAGGTAACACAAGTACTCGCGCACGGCGAAGACAAGATATCATTACGAACATGACACCAACTGGTGATATGCCAGTTCAACTGGCAAGCATTTCAAATAACGAGAGAATTCGGATTCGATAACCAGTTGCATCGTTGGTTTGACAGAAATATTTTCTGCCTAACATTTCGATGTTTCCGGTGTTTCGATGTTTTATTCTAATTTTGATTGTCCCTCTCAAGTCGTCCCATATGTGACGTGTCTGTTCATAATGCTGTAGGATAGCAGCGTCCGTTAAGTAGCGCGGGCATAGACAGCGTCGGTTGGCGGCAATGCCGAAACAAGCTCAATACATAGCGTCAAATAGAAGATACTGGCGAAGACGCGGGAAGTCACTACATGCGCGGGCAATCTGTGAGTTTATAAGGAGGCGAAAGAATAAATGAGTCAGTAGTCGTTTGTTCGAGCCAGGCAGAGGACGTGTGTTGTTTGAGCGAGAAAATGGCGAACTCGTAACGGTCGCCGGCCGGTCATGGGGGTGGTGGACACTACAGCTGGCGCAGCCGACAGGATCCGGACGAAAGAAAAGGCAGTGCAACAATGCACACAGGTCTGCCACCCCCACCTCCGGTTCTGCCATCTATGGACCGGCCAACAACGCCGTGGAGGAAATGGCACCAGGCACGGAGCCGGAGAAAGACGGCGAGACGACTACGTCAGTATGGTGACGAAGTTGACGGAGATGTTCAAAAAACACAAAAGAGTTGCCGACGACAAAATCGGCAGCCGTTGCCGGTGAAGACAACGGTGAGCACCTAGCGGCACTACGGTGACTGGTGGTGAGGCGCAAACACGACGTTCGGGGCCTGGTGTTGAGGAGCCACCTCATCCGGCCGTCCAGGTGGACGGCCGCGCTTCACGAGGAGAGGTACGAGATGGATCGCAGGAGGAAACGAGTAGGTGAACGAGGTTCGGGAAACGGAGGGCCGCCGGAAAGAAGCGGACCAAGGCCGTCGGCAGGGCGAGAACGCAAAGCGGGTGGATCGTGCGCGGATGGAAAAGCCACGAGTTCGAGGCAGTCGAAAAGGCCCCGACGGCAGCGTTACACGTGGAGAGGTGCGTCACGGAGGCCAGGATGGATTGCAGCACGACACGAGTTGGTGAACGGGGGCCTGCGGAACGAAGCAGACCTAGGCTGGCGGCAGAGCGAGAATACGGAGCGGAAGGATGCCAGGCGTGCGGATGGATAAGGCACGAGTACGGGGCCAAAATGCGTCCGGCAAAACGAGTAAGATACCGAAAGTATGGCAAGTTTGGCCGTTTCGGCGGAAAGTGAAGGAGAGGAAACGGTGGGACGTCGTTGGACCAACGGCGAATGCCAGGAAGCGACGGAGGATGCGAGTCACGGGATGGGGAAGACAAAGCATCGACTACGTAAGACGTTCTGGCAAAATTGGATGAAGTCCCAGGCGAGAAAACACCGAACGAAATGACGAGGACGAGCGAGCGCGAGTGGACTAAAAACAGGACAAACAGGAGTACGCAGCGGGAGAAAAACGGCAGTCGAAATTAAGTCCGTGCCCGGCGACTGGGTCAGAATAGGGAGGCCATATTGAACAACATAAAGACGACAGCGCGTCTTCGTGTTGTTCAATAGTGCGCGTCTCATCCTCCGTGCGAAGGACGTCCACGGCGGATGAGACGCGCACCGAGCCGTCTACGGGAGTTCGTGGGTGAAGATGGGACTGACTTCAAAACAAGCCTGTGAAGGGAGGGAGAATGTAGGATAGCGTCCGTTAAGTAGCGCGGGCATAGACAGCGTCGGTTGGCGGCAATGCCGAAACAAGCTCAATACATAGCGCCAAATAGAAGATGCCGCCACCCTTCTAGCGAAGACGCGGGAAGTCACTAAATATGCGGGTAATCTGTGAGTTTATAAGAAGACGTGAGAATATATGAGTCAGTAGTCGTATGTTCGAGCCAGGCAGAAGACGTGTGTTGTTTGAGCGAGAGAATGGCGAACTCGTAACGGTCGCCGGCCGGTCATGGGGATGGTGGACACTGCAGGAACATGAACCTGTTACATAGACGCAGACAATAATGCTCTCGTCTTTTCGTTACCCACACTTTTAAATATTGCCATATCCGGCAGTGCAAGCTTGGGAAACGGCGACTGACGAGTTACTCATTCAACCAGAAAAGCCTTCATTGATTTGAAATCTGCTTGCGACATCGCGGCCCGCGATATTGCCTAGAAGAGCTGGGACATGCTAGAGTTGAAATAATTACTCTACTCAGCTCATTTCTGAAGGCTTATCAAATTAATCTCAATGATGGTGTACAAGTATCACATGTTTGATCAGACGACTGCGGTTTGCACACTATGTATATTCTCGCAGAATGGCTTCATAGTTTATGCTTTAAATCAAAGACTGTAAAATTCCGACGTGGGTTAACAAGCCCGCGATTCGCGATTATTGCGATTCCACGGATAGCAAGCACAGTGTGTAGAAAGCTTTTGCTATCTCGGAGAAAGCACATAATACGTAGCTGATTGTTGTGAAAAAGCGTTTATCGTGGCTGCCGGTATCAGGAACCCGACACAGCTGTCCATTCACAAAACCATGATATTATTCACGCTCAATATGGCATCCGCAGCTCCCTCTGGTATCCAGTGAATGGGTAAAACTTTGCGCCAATGCGATGGAGTACATTTTTGCACGTCCTTGCTGGGTCGGGGCCTCGTTGCATGCGCTTTCAAGTACCCTACAGAGCACGACGAAACGACTCGAATCGGGGCGACTCTTCATCTTGGCTATAACCTTGTCTCGCCTCATCAATAAAACTAACCCGTTGGCAAATTAGCCCATCACGGACTATCGTGCACCATCAGTGCCGGACAGCACGTCACGCACTTTGGTACGCTACGCACTGCGGCCGAGCGAATCGGTCTAGCCTCGATGCCCAACGTGGGAACGCGGCAGCTGTCCGGGGCACTATGTTGGAGCAGTCCCAACCTACTCTATACGAGACAGAGCAAAATTTGCAGTGCACATGTTCTCTGAGTGCAAGAGACCATTGTCTTTCCGCTTGGTACAATCATGCGAGTGGTGCTTTATATATATATATATATATATATATATTGCTGTTGATTAATGGTCGTTTGTGTAAATAAACTACAGGATTTTAGTGCAATCAGAAATAATTTACTTACGGCCGGATCCTGTATAAAAGTCATGCACAATAAATCCTTCTTCCTTCGCGCAGTAGATCCGAATGGTGTAGGTGGTCCAAAATTCCAGGTCAGCCAGAAGAACGTCAGTACCCACGCTCGAAAATGATCGCGCATCTGGTGCATCGCCCACTGGCTCCTTCAAGTAGACGTGACCATCAAAACTCGTTGTTCCACAACGCTCAGCGGGAAATCCTATCTTAGCATCGCCTGTGAACCGATTCTGTTCGGTCACCATCTCTACAGTAAAAGCCCGTGACAGTTCTAAATAGGGGTTTGAAACAAGAAACACAATTAGTAATTCAGCGCCTCTTTACCGACGACTACCTATTAAAGGCAACAACAAGCAGATACACGTTGGCAAGATAAAATCTCCCTCTAACGCCGAACGGAAATCGGCTTCGCGATTATACATTTGCTCATAGCGGCAAGCGTGCAGAAATCATAACTACTGCCTACGAGAAGACCAATGCCGTTGAACCCAGTGATAAACGAAACTAACTGGGCTGATGACTTCTCCAGACATGACAGTGACAGACCTAGTCTCCGCCATGCTGGAGGACGAATCCAAATGGGAGCAGGGCATGCTACTGGTGGAACGTGTAATGAGAAGAAAGAACGAACTGGAACGACAGCGAGCGGAGAGGTTGAGGCGACTAAGAGATGGAACGACGGCCGAAAACCAACACTAGAAGGGATCAGCTGTGAACGGAGTGCATAGAAGAACCTCCATTTTCAATGAAGTAAAACGAAAGTAGTTCCGTTGGAAATGGTTGTAACATACATTCAATAAAAAAAAAAATATATGTGTAAGGTATAATTGCAGTGACTGCAATGCAGTCTCCTCACTAACAAAACTGGCACAAATCAATTCTTAAAATAACTATCATTACTACTATCAACTGTACTAATGTACAGTTTACCCAATCTGGTAAAAATAAATCATGTTAATATATATAGTGAGTGCCCAATACCTAGCATAAAAGGGAAAACATGGCTTGTTGAAACTTGAGAGTCTATCTAACGTAGATCGTCCGGTGGTATTGATTGGCGATCTCAATGACATCAACTGGGATGCACGGAAGTGTGATCCACATGCAGCGCCTCGCGAATGGTATCTTCTAGAGTTCTGCGTTCTCATCTCGCTTGATCAAATGGCTTTCTCTCCAACCAGACCCGTTAGCGGCAACCTGCTCGACGTTGCTCTCTGCACAAACAATATCCTAGATGAATCGGACATCCATCTTGTAATGTGCCCAGTCTCCAGTGATCACCTCAGCATCCAACTTTCGCTGCCACTCAACATCGACCGAGACCGACCACTACTAGAGGAACAATTGGATTTCATCAATGTAGACTATGACAGCTTTGTGGCAATTTTACTCAGTATGGATTCGAATGGAATGTTTGCTGGAGCGATTTCCCTGGATTCGATGTACAACGATTTCAGTGAGTACTTCTACGTTGTCGTCGAGACCAATGTAGGCCTGCGTACTTATAAGCAGGCCACCAACCTTCCAAGCTACATCAAGCGTCTGCACAACAGTCTAGAGCACAGAACTGATGACGCCACCCAACACCGACTGCGGAAGAAGTTAGAGACAGCCCTGATACGACAGTGCTGTCAGACTGAGCAGGCCACAGCAGAATCTAGAGACGCTGCTCGTTTCTTTCTGGATATGCTTCGACTCGTCTTAAGCTAAAAGACGATCTGTCTGTTCTCATTGATTCAGGCCAACAAATGACTGATGATCGACGAAAAGCTAACCTACTGTGTAACCAGTTCGAAAGAACATACCTGAGCTCTACTCCAATCACACCGCTCTTTTCTGCCCTATGTTCCCCTATTATCCAACAGTTGTTGATGATATCGATGTTGATGTGTCAGAGGAAAGGGAATTTAAGGAGCTCCAAAGCCTTGATCCGAAGGTCAGTCGCTGCCCGAAATTACTCCCCGCGATGATCTTCAAGAGGGCAGCAATAGGCGTGGCATATCCGCTAAGCAAGATCTTCCGAAAGTAACTAAAGGAAAAACGTGTACCATTGCTCTATCGCAAGGCTTTGTTTGCCCCTGTCCACAAAAGTGGTGCCAAGACTGACCCGGCCAACAATCGCCCTGTCTCCCTTACAGCGGTGACATACAAGGTTCTGGAGAAAATCGTATGCTCTGCAATCCTGAGCAGTGCTGAGTAACGGAATCTGCTGAGCAGCACATAGTTTGCCTATCGCAAGGGCCGGTCGACCACCGATTGTCTGCTTATGTTTTTCAGCGACGCAGGCCAATGAGTAGTAAGGGACTTCCCGTGGACGTCATCTACTGTGACTCTAAGAGTGCCTTCGAAAGTCCCAACGATCTACTCATATCCGTACTGCCATGTAAGGAAGTTGGCCCCAATTCAGGGAGGGAATTTTTTGAGAGATCGGGCTTTTAAAATGTAAGTCGGAGTGACATTATCGAGAGAGGGAAATGTTCCTACAAGTTGTCCGCAGGATACTGTACTAGGATGCCTCTAGTTTATGTCTATCAATCAGGTCCAACACATCATACCCAAATCGGTTAATGTACGTCGATGATATTAAGCTTTACATGTCTGTTCGGGATGATATTGATGCGGACGTGCTACAATGTGTACTAAACGACGTTATTATGTGGTTGTCAAAGATGGGTTACGAAAACCAAGCATAACTACATGTAGGATGGCCTAGATCTGACACAAATTGAGTATGCGAAAGACCTTGGTGAGCGTTTCTGAACGTCCTTGACATGCGCTGAGCAGGTTACACATGTTGCCGCAAATTATTTACTTTTTGTGCAACTGGATACTACGTGTGAAATAAATGTATAATACTTCCTTTATGATTAGTAAACGAGCATTTCAATCAATTTTATAGAACGTCTTCGAACCTTATTCGTTGTCTTAGGTATATATATATCGCTGCACACATAGAGAAGATGCCTCAAAAAGCCTTGATTGTAGTCTTTAAAAAGCCCAGATGCTTGCGATTAAGGTAGCGCTAGCTCTATTCGACATGAAAATAGGTGCCAGGTGCATCATACGGGATCCAGCTTGTGTAGGCAACTAGGTGCACTCAGTTGGGTGAAGCCAGCTATTTTAACGGGTACTGGGTTTAAAACGTCAGCATACAACCCCCTCACGTACTTGCTGTGCGATATTCTACTATTCATGGAACAGGTAAAAAAAACTGTTTGAATTCCCAGACACCCCGTATACAGCAAGTTCACACGGCGATATGATTAAAAGATGGCAGAGATCAACCCACATTTTTATACGACAGATGCAATGGTTAGGACAGAATGGAAGGGCGCGGGCAAGACAAATAGACACATAATCGCCCATTTTGCTGTGCACGGTTTTCACCACCTCCTATGCCAGAAAGACGCTTATTGTGAACCCTGTGACACATGTGCTTGTAAATATTAATATGGTTATATGTAAGATATCATGGCTGTTATTGCAATGCAGTGTCCTCACTAACAAAGCTGGCACTGAGCAATTATATATATATATATATATATATATATATTATAAAAATGGGCTAGCCCAATTCATGGATTTCATTTGCTCGGAACCAGCAGCATAGACCCTTGGAGCAGCGGTTGCGCGAGAGGTGCTGACGGAGAAGAAACTATGCGGGACGCAGAGAAGAGCGAGTTACGACAGGGTTAGCGCAAGAAGAGAAAATTATTCTCTCTCGTCACAAGGCACGCCAGCCGGAGAGCAGACTTCGCCAAACAAGCAGCCTGGTTAGATAGTCCGGATGTCACCCCCACGGCCCATAGTACTATTAAACGAAGATCTGGGCTGTGTCAAGGGCGTTATGAGAGGCAGGTTTGAGTGGGTAGGGGCGCGGACCATCGCGCCGAGTCCCACACACCAGAATGGAGATAAGGGGCCGTCTGCCTTTCTCCAGTCTGACGGTGCGTAAAATAGCATTTCATTCTCTCTAAAAAAAAAATTATTCACACTAAAACACTCATGAAGTTTCATCAATCTAAGACGTGTCGCTTTGAGTCGTTGTCATCTATAAAGTCGAATAATAAGGCGCAGGAGCAATTAGATGCAATTTAGCCCTATTAATCTGGTACAAGCAGATCTAGAGAGAAAAACGTCTTTTCATAAACTAACGGATAAAAAACATAATTTACTGTCATCTGGTGCCGAGACACATTTTGTGTCTTTCTCAAAAAGAGCCTTAGAGAAGCCAGCATCTCAGAAGTAAGGACCAAAGAACAGGCTCGTCTTCGCGCATTTCTTCTAGTAACATTTTATAGTGCCGATAATCACGATTTACACCTAGCTTCATACCATCACGAAAGGCTGCGTTACGAATAGGTGACATTCCTTGTCTCAGAACTTTCCGGATCATTAACGATAACGAATGAACCAAAACTAAACTAAGCTTTTTTTTATTAAATTCACGAAGACCTCACGAGCTCGAGTAGACATAACAAGCACTCGGGTACTCGTGTAGCGTTATTTCGGCCAGCCCCAGGTGCCTCATTAGAAAGTAAACATTTGAGGATGCCTATCTTGTTTCGTGAAAATCCCATGTTAATCCACAACGAAAGATTTTGTTGCAAAACTGTCGGCGACTCTTTTTTCGCTTGGTTTGTCAGAACAAAACAAACGGTTTGTTCTGACGCAAAGCGATGCAGCTAACGCGTGACCTCCAGCAAAGGTACAGTGCCATGCTTTAAAAAAGATTGTTTACGTTTTATTTGCGAGTTATTGCAGACATAATCAAATTCGGAGTAAGCTTCCAGCTTGCCCTAGAGACACCAATACGTTGCCGCTTGCCTCTCACATAATTTATCATACCGTTCTTAGCCTTAACAACTAACTTATGTCGTACTTAAAGCCCCGGGCGCATGATTGAGTCATACCGTTATTCTAAGGGTTGCAGATTAACAACTGAAAAGCCACGCCGTAAAAATTAGCTGAGGAGGCAACTAACGAGGAGTGATTCGATATTTTGCTGAGGCAATCCCTCAAGATGACGAGTATAGTTTAGGAAACAGTTCGCGCACGAAATAATTGACATTTTAATCGAAACAAAACTAGATATGGCATTTCCTAGATATTTATATATTACAATGCTCGTATGTACTTGTATATGTTTTCCTGTATTTAACTGCTACGCGTAAATAAGTAATTTACCTTTTAGAACTGGATTGCTTATTATGCCGTTCACCGATTCACCTCCGTACAATTCTCCGCGGTAAAGAAAATAAGGTGTTACAAAGACCTCATATTCCCACTTAGGATTTAAGTTGTCGAGTTGAACATACTGCAATAAAGACACGAAATTTAAATTAGTCGCAGAACATATAGTGACTTTTCATTACTAGCTACTTTGTAAACCAAGTTCCCAAATCAATTACATGTTGCAATATAGAATACGCAATAAAATATCGGTCGTATTACCACTTACAAGACAATATTTTTCGTAATCAGCTAATCTAGAAGGCCTTATTACACAAGGCTTAGTTCGTATATATAGTCGGCTCAGCAATTTTTGGTTGCCTGTTTTCACGGGAGAAAAATGTCGTCTACAGAGTTGTCTAGAATAGAGCAACCGTGATGTTTTGTAACATCCGTCGATACTTGTGTCAAGCGTAATTGGTGCTGACCAAAGAAACTGGAAAATGAATGACAGACACCCCCCCAAAAAAGTTCAAAAATAAATTCAGAGCTCGAATTCAGGAGAAGATTTTGCCTATTGCTGGCCAGATGCAGCACTCCTCTAATCGAGTATCGATTTACGAACAGCCAATTAAGGACGCTTGAGATTTATGACGTTTGACCTGTCCACCTCAACTTATTATAGCAGATAATCTCTCCACCGAGACGATTCAGTAGTACAAGAGATCAACAACGGGGCTTCAAAGCACTCACAGATGTATAGTAAGCGCGTCGCTAACAACCTTCGAAATAGGGTCGATGCCAACTCTGTGAAAATTACATGAGACTTAAGCATAAGAAAAAACTGACAGTCACATTGCTATAAGTTAACGTACGGAAACAAATTGTTAAGAGGCCAGAGTTCAGTCATAGTATGATGGAGGTATCCGTTAGAGGCAAGCAGGGAAGATGCAATCCTCTTTCTGTAACAAATCGACCTTCCCGAAGGGGGCAGAGCTGAGAAAGCAAAGTAATAGGAACGACAAGGTTCCGAAAACCAACAAAATCGATACAATGGTATCAAGTAGCTGTCAAGCTCTAGACTGTTTGAGATGTTAGAAAGGTTTTGCATGTGTCAGACACTTCTGTCTGGGCTTTTCTGTCTCTCCTCTTCGGCCTTAGCGAGTATCTTGCTAATAAGCTGGAGCGTGGACCTCCCGTACTGATCCTTTAAAAGCGAGATTCGCTTTTCTTCAATTGCGTGGTTGAGTCTGCTCGCTAGTATTGACTCCACAGCCTTGGCAACTGTGTCAAGAAGGCAGATGGGCCGGTACGCTAAGGCCGAGCATGGCTCCTTCTCCGGATTTGGAATAAGAGCCACGCGGGCCTTCTTCTTTTCTTCTGATCACCGTTCCTCTCTTAGA
This sequence comes from Dermanyssus gallinae, assembly GCA_003439945.1. Classification (NCBI taxonomy): domain Eukaryota; kingdom Metazoa; phylum Arthropoda; class Arachnida; order Mesostigmata; family Dermanyssidae; genus Dermanyssus; species Dermanyssus gallinae. The sequence continues at coordinate 7,938 of QVRM01005626.1, read as the reverse complement.
AGTGCGCCTACGACCGTTTTTAAAGCCGATGGGCACTCCTTTATTCGGCATTTGATTGAATCCGAAGGTATGCCGTCGGGTCCTAGGGCCGTGCCCTCTGACACCCTTTCAGCCGTTCGCTGGACCTCCTCGAGTGTTACAGGAGGAATATCCTCATTTGCCTCCTCTCCGTCTGTATCAGAAAAAGGTGAGCCACAATGGCTTCTACGAGATCCGGTGGCATCGTTAGTGCTTTTGTGTCCAGTTTGCCCATCACAATTTTGTACGGCTTCCCCCACACGTCCTGCTTGATCTCTTGGATTAGTTGGTTCCAGCACCGAAGCTTACTCTTTCTCATGGTGATCTTCAGGTTCGCGCATGTTGCCTTGTATCCAGATCAGAGATCATCTGCTCTTTCCCGCCACTCCTGTTCGGCCGATTCTGTATCCAGGTGAACTCCTTTCCCTGGCCCCTGGCCCGGATTGCGATGTTAGACGGTTTGTCCACCAGATCTTTTGTCTTCTGTCTATACCCCTTTGTCCGCTGCCTTTGCCATGGCCTCATTTGGCTCTGACAAGAAGCATAGGTCAAATCCCAATCGGTCTACTGCTGCCGCAAGGAGGTCATGTGCGGCATTGTATCTATTGAGATTAACCTGCAAGACCTTAATTTCATGCATCTGCCATTGCATTTCTGGCCAAAGTAGGAAACTTCGTCGTGTGTCTCCTACTTGGTACCTCTTCAAACCACTTTCTGCCGTTTCATGGTTTGCCATAGTCTCCTCTGTTACCGGGCAACTGGCACTCTTCTGCGGTCCCTCCTTTCGGAGCGGTAGACCTATCTGCTTCCTTCGCAGATCGTCCACTCCTTTTTTGTAGGCAGGACATGCCATTGAGTTCGCTGAGTGCCCTGCCACAGAGCATACGTAGCACTTTCTGATCTCATCAGTGAAGTTTCTCTCTAGATGTCCAGTGGCTCCGCAGCGATAGCATCTGTGGTCTTGGAGTATTTCTTCAGCACAATCCTTCGTCGTATGACCCACCCCCTGACATCCTGTACTGCATGGAATCGATCCGTTCGGCCAGTCTTTGACGGCTTGCTCCAGTTCCTCCTTGGAGGTGTTTTGCTCAAGGCCGTAGAGAATCAGTTTCATTTGTGCGTCCCGTTGCCAGGTTTCAACACTAGCGTTTGATGAAACCTTTAGCTGGTTTGCAAATTTTTCGGATTCCCCAACCTCTCTTTCTTGTACTTTGAGCCGGATGTTTCCGTTAGCCGCCCCCTCGACCTGAAGCTGTACTCCATATTGGTCCGGGTCTATAATTAAAAACACTTTTTAAGGACGTTGTTTTTAATTCTAGACTATCCTCCGTCCCCTACGGGCTTGGAACTTAACCTGAGGTATATCTTCAATGCACCGAGAGCCGGACATGTTAAGATATCTAGGGTTTCCCCAACAGTCCTTGTGGCAGCATGGCAGCTGACTCTCAGCGGTATGGTTTATCATCTATTCTCAATAAGCATCGCTCAAAGTAAATTCGATCAACAACAGGGATAGAACCGGCGACACCCCGGTAGATGACAACCATGACTAGCGCACTAGTCCTCTAGACCACGCCGCCACATGGTCCGGGTAGGCTTTGGTTTTCAGTTCTCTAAGAATATTGGCCTAGGAGTCACCTCCCGTTCGGGCCACCATTGTGTTTGTTCTAGCGGTTTTGTGTGTGCTTTTAATCTTCTTTCTTTCTTCATTTTCCGGCTTTTCTTGAGGCAGAAATTTACTGGAGCGTCGAGTTGTCCTCCCTAACGTGCCTCTGCGGCCGTTCGGGCTATTACTCTGTCCAGGTCTTCCGGCACCATTTCCGCACGGGTTCGGAATACTGCCACGTTTCCAGGTTTGACGACCTCTACTCGGATTACTGCCGGGAATTGCGGCGTCAGGCGGGCAAGGAGCTCTGAATCTTTGGCCGTTCCTTCGCGTGTGACCACCGCCCTCAATTATCTTTCTGTCAAAATGCTACCGCAAACATTCTTTGTCTTGCTATAGAGTCGTATAGGCCAATTTTCTTTGACCAGCGTGACCAATCCTCCTCAGTCGTTGCCTCCTTCATGCGCCTGTGCAGCACTGCCGCGCGCTGCTCCTCTTTCTCGTCCCTAATCTCCTTGGCGCTGATCTCCGTCTGACATCTGTTGCAGAATTGCGGATCTCCAGATGCCTTAGTTACTAGGGTCGCCTCTGAAGCATCTGCTGGCTGGAGCTCCGTCTCCAGCTTTAGAGCCTCTTTTAGCTTACTTCGCAGCTCTGCCAGTTCGAGGCGGCCTTTTTTATAAAGTCTCCTGGCCGCCCTATATATACAGGGTGTTTCAGGAATATTTGAAGCGCGATATACGAAATTGTAGAGCTTGTTAAAATAGATATTTTTCCAATGCAACATAGTCTCTGAGAAGTCTTGTTTCGGAGTGAGAGTGAAATTACTACAATTTGTGACACTGGTGTTTCTGCTCGACATAGAAGCACAAAATAAGCAATGGCGAGGCAACTAGTTCTTCTATTCAGAAACTAAGCACACCTCCGTGTTCGTGCGAAAGAGTTCTGCTTCTTCTGACGAATATATAATAAGGCCGCCCAGAAGATGCGACATGGTCGCTTAGAAGAGAATTCACCAAAAAATTAGTAGTTTATTAGCTTTCACGCCAAATACCTCAAAATAATTACCCTACGACCGCTCCTATACAGAAACTAAGCCTAAGCATACCGTCTTATTCGAGAGAAAATTCTACTTATTTTGAAGAATATATAAGACCGGTCGGAAGATGCGGCATGGTCGCTTAAAAGAGAATTCGCAAAAAATGAAGTTCTATATTAGCTTTCACGCCAAATACCTCAAAAGCATTACCCTACGACGCCTTAGCGCTCAAAACTAACACATTCAGGCAAACGCGCGTTTCACGCGTGATGATCATGTTGGTACCAAATATATGTCAATGCGAGCTGTGGTTGCGGATTAATTATGATTTTTCGAAGGGCATGTCCGGATTAAATGCATGTAAAATGACTGTGTGACGACGTTCACTACCGCCGACGTGTCGCGCGACAGCCACAGCGCGTCATTTTTCATGCACTTAACACGTTCGCCAAAAAATCTTTCGACATGGTCGCCGAAAAATCGTCATCACTCCGCAACCACAGCTCGCATTGACATAGATTTGATACCAATATGATTGCGCCTGAGTCTGTTAGTTTTGAGCGCTGAGTGTCGTAGGGTAATGATTTTGAGATATTTGGCGTGAAAGCTAATAAATAACTTCATTTTTTTGCGAATTCTCTTCTAAGCGACTATGCCGCATCTTCCGACTTACATGTTTTTCAGAAGAAGTTAAAAAAAAAGTTCTCTCGAATACGACGGTATGCTTAGTTTCTGTATAGGAGGACTGGTTGTCTTGCAATAGCACATTTTGTGCTCCTATGTCGGGCAAAAATACAAGTGTCACAAATTGTAGTAATTTCACTCTCGCTCCGAAACAAAACTTCTCAGGGACTATGTTCTTTTGAAAAGAACATCTGCTTTAACGAGCTCTTCAATTCCATATATTGCGCTTCAAATATTCCTGAAACACCCTATATATATATATATATATATATATATATATATATATATATATATATATATATATATATATATATATCTAGATTTATATTCATATATATATAAATATATATTGTTTTCACCTTAGTATGTTAAAGTAGATTTCATACCGTGATTACGGCGGTGAAGGAGTGCTCAGTCCCCAAGCATTCGCCACGCAGTGAAGCGCATGCGCGTACATGAAACTTGTCAGGATTCCGAAGAAGATCGTCCAAACATGTAATGCCTATCTTTGCTGAATCGGCATTTCGCGTGATGTCAAGACGGCTAATCGGATTCAAATCTACGAACATCAAACATTATATATACGCTACTGAAATCTCAGTTTATTTATACAGCACAGTTCACCGCACTCAATATTGACTCAATCCTGCTTATGCGAATAACGGTATCCATATTATTAGATAGTATAGTAGATAGCAGATAAGCCACCTTGCCACACCTCGATGTGGCAGTTTATGATGCATCCGTATTTTGTTTATGTTCTTTTTTTGGTGTGCTATGGCACCGATCCGACCTCAACTGAGCTATGGTAAAAGAAGACAAGAGAATCACGCTGTCGTACAAAGAAACACCATATTGTTATCTAGATTTGAATTCTTATGCGATTGTAGTAGCGAAAGAGCAGTCAACTTCTGAGACGCCTCTCGTGAAATAGTACACACGAGTGGCGACTTCTCCAAACAAATATTGCAGTACTTTTCCCAGTAGTGTCATGGTTGTTACGGCAGTGAGCATAGAATAGCACGTAACCAATATATTAGAGCACTTCCATATGTTGTTTTTGTTCCGTCCTGTTTCGCTTTCCTATATTTAATTAATCATTCATACTGCCGACAGAAGAGCCATTCCAGAGCGGTAGTCATGCCGGACTAAATAAGCCATGCATGTCTGCGTGGGTCCTGCATTCAGCAAGCAAAATGAGATGTTTTTATATTAAAAAAAGAAACCTAAGAGTGTATTTCCCCCGTTGATGTCTCACTGCAAGGTTTTAGGGCATTATTATTATTATTATTATTATTATTATTATTATTATTAAGGCAATACAATTGTGAGTTGTGAATGTGTGTCCTTGTTGTTTTATTGTTTCCTTCTAGCTATTCTCAGCCCATCGCACTTAATATCGACGCGGCATTTCCTCTGCAAACTGCCAATGAAAACAGCTGGGGGAGTAACTATGACTCTCTTTCCAGTGTTAATGCCTGCAACGCGCCAGATACGCGTGCTGCGGGTACCTTCACGCGCCAATAGAAAGTTAGTCAGATGTATGAACTCCCGGTAGTAACATTCTTGAGGCCACATTTGTTGGCGCGGGAGGGAAGGCATATGATATAGATTGCGTGGCGATGAATACTTATTGTCATACTGTCGTGGCCCATTCGAGGGCTGTTAAGGCTAACTTAAAATACTGGGGAAGTGTACTGCACACGGAACCCGGGCCGTGTTTATAATAATGGTCGGTGCAGGTGCGGACCAGGCAGTTCATGCGTCTAGGTTAGCAGAGGCTAACAAATGTAGAAAATACTCTGGCGTTGATTATCCGCATCAATTTTGTCCGTTGGCTTTTGAAACAATGGGAGGACCAGGCCCGCTTATATTGAAATTCATTCAGCGCGTGGGTAGAAGCCTTAACCTTTCCACGGGAAACTCGAGAGCATCGGAATTTTTGCGCCAGAGGCTGTCGCTCGCAATCCAACGAGGAAACGCAGCATCTGTTCGGGGCACATTGTCGAACTGGGCTAATCCCGGGTTAGAGAACCCGTAACCACACGTTAACGCGGAGACAATTGTTCATTCCAAAGTGCTAACATAAAAGTCTAATAATACATTTTATTATTATTATTATTATTATTATTATATTATTATTATTATTATTATTATTATTATTATTATTATTATTATTATACTTATTATTATTAGCGGCCTGACTGAACTGAATGAACACTGACTAGCTGCGTGTTTTGCATACCGAGTCACCGGTCGTGATCGTCCACTCACCTCCTGGCCCCGTATCGATGGTTCCAGCATACGTTTCAATTGTCTTCTCGTCGCAGCGCGGTATGACGGCAATCTTAACCACACTAAAGTACGGCAAATTCTTTAGTGTAACTAGTGATGTCTTTGACTTAACAAGCCCGCCCTTGCCATACGCAACAAGATACAATAGGTCACCGCTGCACGCAATATCAGGGAGCTCAACGACGATGTCCGTGGTAGTTTTCTGTCGATTTAAACTTAACGTGAGGTTTCCAGAGATATCTGTTGAATTCAAACACACGGTCATTAGACTAACGTCTGTTTGTAACTGTCATAATGGGCTTCTTTTTGCCTAGGCCTGCGGACTAAAGAGCCTATATACAGGCAATGTAGGACATTTTTGAAATTAATTGCGTAACACTGTTATGTCGATAGTGTAAGCAGACGTCACATCTTAGACAATCATATTTTCTGTTAAACAAGGGTTATTATCAATGTGTACAGGTATCACAATTACTAATATACCACTTATATAATATTCACAGTATAGCTCGTATGATTATTATTATTGCTTGAGTGTTAGTGACCACTTAATATCATCTTGGCGTTGCCTTTCTGCTGCTCCAATGACAGCCTTTGTCGAACGCTGTCGATTTTGGCTCCGTTGTTGTTCTGTCAGTTGGAGTGCATCCTTGCCTCAAAGGCCAGATGACTCAAGGCCGAACGCCATTACAACGTGGTCTCCAAAAAGATGCGCAAATAGGAGCCGTTTGTGCATCTCCCGTTGGTGAATGATCTGACCGACGCTTGTGCTGGCTGGTCCACGATAGCCGAGAGCGTACTTGTAGGAGATAGTGACATTCTACACAAGCAGCCGATTATGGTTGCACTCCCGATTGGTAAGACCCTCCGATCGAGCGCATGTCGTCCCTCTGCAGTCCGCCAGGCTCCAGTGTAATACGGTAACCGGCATATCTTAAAGCGCGTCCGTATATGCCATTGATGGCTTCGTGGCGGCCCTGTGTGAGCCTGGCCAGCTCAGTGCAGCTAGGCCGGTGCAGGCCACGCCCATTCTGCACCAACGTGGAGGTAAGTGCCGGAGAGTTCAATCAATGAACCTCTCCTCTGAAATCTGGCACACGATGACGTTCTAGACATTTAGCATCTTGCTCCGGGAGTGAAATTGCTCGCGTACGCGGATGATTTGACTGTAACAGTCAGAGCATGGACTAAGATAGAGCTGGAGACATACGCCAATATTGCGCTGGCGGATGTCTATAGGTGGATGCTGATCCTACTTATCGGAAGGACAAAATATGGTCCTCTTAAACTTACGCTATCGGGCGTAAATCTTCAGCTAAAGAATACGCTAAGACACCTGGGCATACACTTAGACCAATAATTTCGAGCAAACCCTCATGTCAGGGTCGCGGCCGGCAAGGCTAAAAAAACGGCTTATGACGTTGCTCGTCTATTGTCTAATATGTACTGCCCGAGAGATAGTATCCAAAGACTTCTGATTTCCGTATCCAAGTCGATCATCCTCTTTGGGTTGTCCGTTTGGATGTCTCCTGCAATGGACACGGGCGCCACGGAGAATATCCTACAAAAATCTAGCGCATCATCGCGCCTGTGAGTTAACCCACATAAAGGGTTCTTTGACGAACGCGATGTGACACCTGATCAGTGGCAGAAAGAGTGGCATAGCATCTCAAACAAACAACCAGGGGGTGCTTGTGAGGAACTTCATTCTGAACATTCGCCAATAGATGAATCGTCCCGGGGGTCGTCTCACATACCACCTGACGCCACCCAAGGAGCGGTCGATACGCGCATAGATGATGACGGGTTCACTCTATATAAAAATAATGCATACAGATTAACCTGGGCCGGTCAAACGAGGCCCAGGCACTACTAGATGCAAAGAGGCAAAAGGAAGATGTGCAGATGATGATGATCAGCGAACCGAATAAGAGATGACTTTATGACGGTCCGGGCAAGGAGCGTCTCGGGAATGAAAATAGGGACGCACTGCTCTGGGTTTAACCCACAGTACCCGCTAAGACACAAGGACTGGGCATGGGCAAAACTTGACCGAGAACCGACAGTGTTCAGCTGCTACATACCGCTAAACACGCGACGGCAGGAATTCACCGACTTCCCGGACGACCTTGCGGAGGAGATCAGGCGACGTGCAGCAAGAAATAGGGCCATCCTTATTGGGGGAGACTTTAATGGGGCTGCAGCGGAATGAGGAAGCCGGCGTTCGAACGGCAGAGGTCGGGAGCTATCAGAATGGCTAGCCCAATTGGGCATGACCCTTTCCAATGACGGCCTC
>QVRM01005625.1:0-78650 GCA_003439945.1 Dermanyssus gallinae | reverse complement strand
TATGTTCAAGAAAGAGTTGCAATTAAGATATGGTACTCTTCGCACCAACGTGCACTCAAGGGCCTGTCGCGGAGTTCAGCATTCGATCGGGCAAAAATGTTCCAAGGTATCGGTCGGGACTTCTGCTGCGTACCTTGCTGAATTCGATGGTTGCGCAGCTGGGCCACGACGTACTGGTTGTTGAGAACCATCAGACTTGATTGGCGCACGCACGGAAGACCATGGATGATGGTGAGTAGTAGAGTGCCGATGATGCTGGCAATGAGATTTTTTAGAATCAGCATTCCTCGACCGCTGAAAACAATGCCCTCCCTTTAACGTCACCTTTGTTGTGAGAAAGCACAAAAGCTGCAATCATATATCATCACGAATAGCTAGAGTATCAGATAGAAAAGGCGCCATTTACCGATTACGATATGCGGCTAGGTCGCTTTCAGTGCAGGTGTCAGCGCTTAAAGTCGATTATATGGTGCATTGATTGATTATCTTTCCTCTAACTCTAAACACCCCTCTCTCTAAAAGCGCCTTTTAAGTCTAGTGGTAAACCAAAGACTGGGCCTATGAGTTCTCAGATGAGACGCAGTGGACACTGGGTCGCGGCATTTTAATGTACAGTTCGTAAGGAGTGCCTGCAGCGAATAGAATTTGACAGGATGCGAAAAGCTAACTTAGCCGTTACCCACGGATAAAGCAGGTCTACACTTTGACACCAACAACGGGTGATATGGCATTGGGCTAGTCCGAGGCAGATGGGACATGGGAGGCAGATTATGTCTAATATGGGGCGGAAAAGCTCAGCTAGAACTGTGGACGGCTTCAATACGCTAGTCATTTGTGGCTGAGAGCTGTGCAATATTCGCTGTATTATGAGTCTTCTAGATATTGGGAATGTATCGCTCTCGATTGTCCTGTTGTAATTCCTTCACGATACGAATGTTGGTGCAGTCCATGAAATTTTGGCCGTTTTTTTCGTCTCGACCAATTAGGGGTTGAATGCTCCGAGCATCGAGAACAAAGACGATATGCCACCTGTGGCTTTATTCAGTCTCACTGAGTCGCTCGTGGATGTAGGATGAATAGGACTAGGTTGTCAATCACAACAGCCGCTTACTATGAACGGTTTGCTTCCATTGAGCTTATTAAGTACGCGGTAGTCCTATTGTCCGTGCCACGTACAAAAGTATATATACACCTACGCCTCTGAACGCCGTGGCCCCCTAACCATTCCACGTTTAATTTAGGCATGGCTATCTTCTGGTTAAACTGGTCTTTGTTTAACTGTAGATTGGTCTTCGGCTCTTCGGTTTAGAAGTCCAGCTGTCCAATGTAGCACAACTTGATATGCCACGATGGTTAGTTAGCTCTACACGACATTACAGAACATGACACTCCCAGTTATTCATATCTTACGCGTCCGATAAGCGAAGTTTCTTAGAGCTGTCTTTGTCGACATTCGCACGCATTTAGTTGCGTGGAAAATACGGCTTTTGGTAGGATGGATCGTATATGAGCCAGCGATGATTTTGATGATAATTTAAGAGAATATAAAAATACCAAGATGAGTCTAAACGTAACGTTCATTTAGATTTCAGACCAGCGTTTTTCGTGGCTTCGTGGATTCGAATGATAAGCTATGGCGGCCTCGACTGAGCATAAGCTCGCAGCCATAAAAGATTCACTTAAAGAGAGGCAGCTTATTTGCATTGTATTGGGCGGTTAGCGAGTTATTATGCATTGCCAAGGCCGTAGCTTATTATATTTATATTTATATTTATATTTATATTTATATTTTATTTATTTTATTTTATATTTATATTTATATTTATATTTATATTTATATTTATTTTATATTTATATTTATTTTATTTATTTATATTTATATTATATTTATATTTCTTATTATATTTTATCTTCTATTTATTTATATTTATATTTATTTTATATTTTTTCTTTATATTTATATTTATATTATATTTATCTTTCTATTTATTTATCTTTATTTTTATTTTTTTCTTTTCTTTTCTTTTTTTTTATTCTTTCTCTTTTATTTCTTTCTTTTCTTTATATTTATTTATATTTATATTATCTTTATATTGACCTAGAAGGCTTTTACTTAGTTTTACGCTTTTGTGACTTCAATGTTACGTGTACGCAGTGTACATACGTTTTGCAAATTTACTAAGTAGTATTCACAAAGCTGTTACGAATCTGTGCAGCACGCTTGGACATTCGGCAAATCTGTGCTGCTCGGTGTGCATATAACGTTGAATGAACTCACCTTCGGGTAGTTGGCACGCACTGTTTCTGACTGATATCACCGTACAAAGCATGCGCATAGAACGGGCTCAGTATGCAAAATACAAACGACTTCAATATGAATGACGGTGTCAACAATATTGCTTAAAGTTGTGACACTGCACACCAAGCTGCTGTTTTAAGATCACTAGAGTTTGACAATATATTGTTTGATTTCACGCAAAACGACACAAGCCTTCTTGTGCTGCGGCTGCTCCCGCCGCCAATGCCTCCATCAGACTGATGTCAATTGATGGTGAGCTATCGTCATATCAACGTAAGCAAGTAAGTATCTGTGAGATCGCGTGAGAGGTCTTTTGAGAAAAACGCGAGCTGGAGAAACAAGGCTGCTGAAGGTCAGCAACCTTAGCAGATTGACGAGCTCACTGTGCAAAGGAACTGCCCAGCAAGATCATCCTACACTGTCCATAAAGGGCTGACTAAATTCAAATAAGGGCGGCAGCACTACGGTAAACCATCGGTGACCCTCCCCTCTATTCGTTATAAGTGGTCAATGTATATATATATTTTTGTCGAGTCTATTTTTAAACTTACTCAAATATGATTTTTTTTACAAATAATCTGGGACTCCTGGCGCGGATGTCGCCGGCCATCTGTTCCGCTCCATCTATAAACAAGCTCTAATGACTTGTTTTTAATTAACAGTTCATCCCATCATGCGTTTGACTTGCGGATTATTTTAAGCGACTAAGGGGAGACTCCCAAAGTGAGTAAGAGTGGTGGCGTCTTCTAGGGGACTAGCGCGCTAGTCATGGTTGTCATCCACCGGCATGTCGCCGGTTCGATCCCTGTTGTTGATCGAATTTTCTTTGAGCAATGCTCATTGAGAATAGCTAATAAACCATACCGCTGAGAATCAACGGCCATGCTGCCACAAGGACTGTTGGGGAAACCCTAGATATCTTAACGTGTCCTCGGTGCATTGAAGATATACCTCAGGTTGAGTTCCAAGCCCGTAGAGAACGGAGGAAGGTCTATCATTAAAAACAACCTCCTTACATTTTTTTTTAATTGTAGACATAGTAAGTGAAAGGTTTTATCCCAACAACTCGCATAATGTAGGGCCGTGAACCTGTATCTTGTATAGCTCAATATCTTTCAATAAAGCTATTTACTATTATTATTATTATTATTAGCTAATACTTCTTACAGCTGTGCTAAATAAACATTTTTCTGTTATTAGTTCATTTTGTGTTAGCCTATGGCGCCTTCAAACGGAACCACGTTTTCTCTCTGACATCATCTGCCCCAAAAACATCGCTTTGCGCCGGCCGCCCGTTATATCCTCCGTGCGTTTTGCGATAACCTTCCAAAACTTCTTGGTGCCGACACCTATAGAATTCAATGTCTCCAAAGCAATAGGCCTGAGGTGATACTTCCTTGACAGGTCTAGATACTTTTTTCGCTTTTTCGAATCTGCGTGATTTGCGACCCATTCCACACTCGACAGGACTGTGAAGAGGGGTATGATAATGCCGCCGTGCGTGAGGCAATTACATCCCACACAAGGCTTTTGCGGTGTCATCATAAATGTATAGTAACCCTATCAGGTCGTAACTTACTGCCTCCGTTTAGACATTTGGGCTCAAGTGTGGACAGTGCTTTTAGTGCCTTTCTCACTATTCCATTGAGCTCCGCGTGATTTGTGACCCTGCCGGGAATTTTAAGGCAGCCTAACGGGCGGGCGCCGTCAGAGTCGACCAGTCCACGCAACGTGTATACGAGCGGCTCACAGATGGGGACGCCTACTCTAGCCGTACGAAAGGAGTTAGGACCCAGCATGGTGTCAAACTGACGAGAGGGCAGGCCTTGATGCCATCCCCTGCTAAAATAATGCTGAGCTGCTAAAAATGGGCACGTTCTCTTACTGATGTAAGATCATCCGTGATATCCTTTGTCAAGTTCTCACTTTTACAAGCGTCAAGAAAATGTCGCTTTAGGAACTCTTTCATAGACCCATCGTCATGTTAGCTGTTGATCGTCGCATATGCCAACATGGTTGTTTTAATGAATTTTATTTTTGCCTCTTCATTAACAAGTGATTCCGCCAAAGAACCGAATAGCGGGCTGCGTCAAGGTTCGTAGCCTTTCTAATACCAAGACCCCGAAGCTATTAGAATGCTTGCTGTTTTCCATAAGCTCCTTTCTAAATTATAGGTCAACACCTTACCCAGAATAACCCTAGGCCTAGGCTTTCGGCCTATTTAAAAGTCAGAGATGCTTGCAACATGTTTTTAAACCATGATGAACCAATGCTGTGCCTCCATAGACAAAGGTCGCCTGCGGGTGCCACACGTGGGCGTATTCTTACAAGACCTTCTCGTTTTATACAAAGAACCCATGGGATTTGTTCACACATGACAGGAGCACTTCGAACGTCTAGGTCATTCCGTCTTGTATGAATTATTTCGGGAAGTGCTTGCATTCTTGTTTAGATGGCTTTTCCTGCTCTTATGAATTGCCTCCTATGAGTAAAGCCTCACACTTAGAAGCGTTGAGTGTCAGCCTTCCCGGTTCCTCGAACTGCAGTACAACCTGTAGATCCTCCGCCAAAACGTCCACGGGACCATCCAGAATTGCATCGTCCAGGTACCCGACGTTAAAGGAGCTCTGTAGAGTTGGCACCAGATCAATAATGCAGAGACAAAATAAAGCTGGTCTTAATGGATCTCCTTGTTGGACACCGGTTTAGGATTCTATAGTTACACCTGTGGTCCATGCAAGGATTCACGGATCTTTGTAGCCCTATATATATCGGTAGTAATCCTGGAACATTTCTCTTTACTGTGTCGAATATGTTGTATTATCTTATTGTATTCAGCCTATTTCGAAGGTCTAGTTTACGTAGAACTTTTTAGTAGCGGTTAAACTTTAAGGAGAGAAAATCGGCAGACAACTTAACGTAAATCACGTTATTATTGTGGACACAAAGGTACTTAGTTTGTTCAGTAGATGTTCTAAACAAGGAATCGTCTGGTCGAGTTGCCACGCAGATGTCGAGGACGCAGACGATTTAAACTGACCCCACTTGTGAGTATAAAGGGTCTTATGGACTTCTGGACCTGAAGCGCTTCGCTCTTACCAATGTTTAAGGCGGCCGGTTGTTGAAGGAGCCCTAGATCCTCTTGACAACTGTGTGTGGAACACGGCTGTTTGATCCGCAGTTCTGACTCTGTGTGCGCATTGTGTGGCGCGATTATACAAGAGCGAAGAGTACAGCAGGGCTCGGGCGGCAGAACGAATATCACCCTCTGCTAAATTCATCTTTTCTTAACGTACACTATTTTCGTCTCTAGTTACGTGACGTACCTGGATGCAGTTGGGTCAATGACACCCTGAAGATTCCTGAAGTGTATTTCAGTTACATTAATCTAAATTATTTTGGTCTGCGTTACTTCTTGAACTTTTTGGCGAGGTTATAGAAAACATTGCGACTGGGGCCATTTTGAGATGGCCCCAGTCGCAATGTTGCATATACTACAGCATGTTGAAACTCTTGAGGTCAAGCCTCGAGTTTAACTTGCTGTAGTATATGCTGCGACGTATACTGTATAAGTATGTTGTGTGGCTAGCATCAATCTTATCGCAAATATGGCAAATGTCGTATAGAATATGACAATGGAATAACTGCCTAACATTGAGTCTGCTGTGTAGAGTATCATTTGACTATGGGCTAAGGGGTGAAATGGGGACAATAAACTGTTCAATTCAGCAAATTCTACAAAAGATCGCACTTGTTCTCTGATGAATGCAATAAGTGTGTATGTAATCGTTTTAGAGATGTGCCTAGCAAGAAAGGATCTGTTGCTACGCGCTATAGCAACAATACGAAAGTTGTTCAGAAACTCGGCCCAAGGGACGTAAATAGTAATATACTAGGAAAGACATTAAAAATATACATCGGAAGGTATTTCAGTGGTGAATGGTAACACCTGCAGGCTTTTTATTTATTTATAGAACGTTCAGTGATATATATATAGAGAAAGAGAGAGAGAGAGAAATAAATCAATGGAAATCGCAAACATCCGAAAAAGGTAATGCTGGTTAGTAAGGCACTCATACGGTCAGTGTCGATAATCTTGAGTTAAATACGATATACGTAATCCGTTAATCCCATAGAAGGAGGCCATTCAAGCAGGGCGACGGTTTTCACCCCGAGTGGCACCATAAACAATTGGCAGGATGTAGAAATCGTATCTAGAGACCAAGTGACCATTTTGCGCGACTCCATTTTAACGACTATAGCCGTCGTATCTAACAGCCTCCGTTTTACTACGATTATCTCTCATTAATATTATAACTGTTTGTTTGCAGAATGATCAACTAAATTCAACGATCGGCTGTGCTACGTTTCATTGCGATGTTTTTATTGACAGTTGGTAGATTTTTTGTTTATTATTGTTACTCAAGCAAAACTCTGTCAAACCCAAACTTTGCAGAGACGGTCCAAACTCTTAAGTATATACGGGATTCGACAAGTGTACAAGTGTACATGTACTTTTTGACCTGAAGTGATGACATTATGCAAATGTTTATACATGGCGTTGCAGTATGTGATACACTCATTTTAACAGGGCGAAAATGTTTTGTATAACTGTGAGAGTTTAACATAAGTTTTGTATATACCGATGCGACTGGACGCAAATTACTCCACAAATTGTGCGAGCGATTGTTGTTGAAATGTTTTAAGAGAACTAAATTTCGTTGAGAAACCGAGCATACCGGTGTACCTGTAGGAAAATTCGACAACAGGAAGCTACACATGTTGGCTATAGGAAAGTAAATTATTACATCTAAGACAAAAGAGCAAAGCCTAACATATCCTGGGATATCACATTTTCGAACTTTCACACTCAAAACTTGAAAATATATCATTACGCTTAAAATCGATAGAACAACCGCAAGAATATCGACGGGAATTATTTGTGAACTATATAGTACTAAGATTCATGATATGATAACCGTAAGCCGTAACGTTCCTCCTCTGTTAATACGGGAGTCCGACGTCGGAAGGCGGAAGATAGCGGTTTCAAGCAATCATATCAGGAACCGTACCAGCGTCGATTTGGTATCACAATGGCCCATGAAATGCGCATTCTACTGGCAGTGTTCATGTCTATTTGTTGTTGTTATATTGTTCTATGTATTAAACGTGAAAACTCAAACACACAGGATCTTTATCTTTGCAAACTTTCAGATGGCATCACTCGTTAGTGTCACTCCACATAATGAATTGGCAGGCGTATATGAGGCCCACCTAAAAAGGGCATATTACGTACTATCACACCTTGTGTACATATGATAGATATAAATATGCATATGTTTGTATATATGCGTTCTTATATACAACGTCTTTATTTAGAAGTCAAAATATGTATTTCACAACACACAAGTATACTGTGGCTTCCAATATCACGGTCTCTACGAAAGCTGGAAATACATCTTTAAATATTAAAACAGCTGGGTTTCGTGCATATGTGATGGTGGCATCCGTGTCAAGTTATTCGGCAGAATTGAGAGCGGTTCCTTTGCATGACTCTTTTCCATCTCTGTGAACTAAAGGCCGGGCCATCAGTATAGTTCTCCTACCTAGCTACAAATGTTTAATTTCTGTTCGCTCTATAGGCTCGATAAATGAGTGTAGAATATTCGCTGTAAATGGTGTGTTGTTAAGTGCTACGCGCACTTTGGAAGCCTTAATACACGCTTAACATAGCAGGCTTTCAGCTTGAATAAATGAATCACCATTAATAAAGAGGTAAACATAGAATGCTTAACGTACAGAGACGAACGGAACAAGTCATGTATATGATTTACGTATGTATACGGAAACGTATTCATACATTTATACGTAATGTATACGAGCGGTATACAAATGGACCTGCATTCCACTCCGATCGCTGGGCACAGTCCAATCAGAACAACCAACTACTCATATCACATCTTATGGCTATCGCCCTAACATATGTGTTGTCGAGAACTGTTTTAATATCGATGAGTGCGTGTTAAGTTATGCGGAAATATAAAAGTTGTATATTGATATCATATTATAACATGCAATGAATTAGGTCACACGTCTCCACGAAGAACAGTAGAGAATGTTTTAAATGCCACATAGATCTGTCGCATTAGTAACATTTAAAATATTCTATATATAATTTCAGTCTTCCATACTCGGAAAGATATTAATTTTTCTCAATGGAGAGAAGGGGCGGAAACGTTTTGTTTAGAAGTGAGGATGAAATTTATAAAAGTAGTTATTCTGTCTTTTTGTCTCCTACATAACTGTGCAAAATCTACGTTCGCGGAAGAACCAGACAACGCAAGAAGGAACCGATCATACCGGGGTGTCTTGCGGAAAAGTTTGCGTAATCCAAAGGACACCAGACGCAAGCTAGCAAAAGGCGAGTATCAAAATTAAGGAAAGTCATAATAAGTCGATATGTTGTTATGTCTTACGGTGAAGCTTTCACGTGCAGGACCGTAAAAGTTTGCCAAAACTACCAAAAATTCACGACTAAAAGACCATTCTCAGGCAATAGCAAATTAAATGCTTATTATTTCCGTACTAAAGTGATGATGCTGCGTTACGCCACCAACGGTTGGACATTATTCCGCCGAGATCATACCCACTAACAGTACTACGAGCCGATAGGGGAAGTGGTGAGTGTCCTTCGGATCAAATGGCCAAAGGCATCTCAGAGTTGGACCCTTATAGCTGCCAAACCGCGTTCCTCCACCTGCGAAAAGGTTTTTCTAGGGGTAGCGTCGTATTCTGTCCTCTCTCCTAATCTATCTCTCCTAAGTCGCTCCAGGTGCCCCATTCTAACCAGTTTCTCTCGTGCCACTGCAGCTCCTATATTCTAGTTAAAGGTGCGTTCACAAATGAATTGCACAAGTTGTTAAATCCCTGAGTGGGCAGGCCTCGTAGAGCCTAGCTCCCCACCCAACGTCAATCGGTCTAATATTTTTCTTCTAGCCTTTATTCTGTTTTGCGCAAAGACTGGGCAGGCGAACAGCGTATGGGCTGCGTCGTCTTCGACGCCTAGATCGCAGTGTACGCATGTGTCCGATAAAGCTTTTTCTATCATTAATAGATATGCCTGAAAGTTGCCATGGCCCGTTATAACCTGCGTCAGGAAGTGATCAATCCGCCGGGTCGATTTAACCACTTTTTTTTTAATGTCAGGAATGAGATCGCGTACGCGCGCACGCAATAAACCATTCGAAATGAAAGCCTATTCGTTCTGTCATGCAGTAATTGTGCATTTCCTTTCTGTATCTTTACCTTCCTTATTAGCGCTTTGTATATATATATATATATATATATATATATATATATATATATCACATATATTATTAGTCGCTCGTATGTTGTAACCAAATATATTTACGATTACGATGCTAATTAGACCGTTACGTATCTGCTAATCATTGATTGTGCTGTTTTTTTCGATTCTTGGAATATTAAAATAAAGGGTCCTTTAGGTGTCATCGCATCGATTGTATCGTTCGTTAGAATGCAGGCGGTGCCGATAGTAGCCCAAATCATATTCGTTTAGATCCAAGCACTTCCTACGGAGTTATAAATGCTGTTAAATCCGGCATAAAGCCAGTGTTATGGGGCCATTACGCGCAGTTTTAAGAACAACCCCGCAAATCCTATGGTTACCAGTAACTCTCGGAAAGCGCAATACGTTCGGCATCACGGCCTCCTTACCCTTTCGCATATATACGCATTACTTGATGTTACCATTTCTCTCGGCTACTGCCAATGCGGATGTCTACTTCTCGTTCATAATACTGCTCGTAGTAGTCACTCGTTCATAATATCATGCCGCTGCAGCAGTCTTAGATTATCCCGCTTAGCAACAGGTAGTCAGTCTACTCTACAACGTTGGCTGACAAGATTGTGTCGTCTTGCTGACTTGCATTCGATATGCGTATTTCCCCTCACCCCTTCGGTATTACTCAAAACATGGCATCATGCCATATTATCGTCCATCGGCCGGCACACGGCCGGCGTTCACAGCTATTGGTACAGCGTCCTAATATCGACTGTCCCGTCTCGTCTACAAAACTAGTCATAGTCGGGCCTCTTTAACTCTTTCTATCGCTTCCTCATTCTCCGATTCGTCACGTTTCATGTCCTGCCGTCCGCATTCGATGCGTCTCATTCGGCAAACCCTCGTGGCAAACCCCACGCAGCGGCTTGTCTTTGCTAGATGACTTATTCAGGCACATCGCCGCATACTTCAGGGTCACCACCTGTCGCTGCATCCTTTTGCCCCTTCGTACCCGTACCTGCAGATACCGCATCTTGCACTTCCTTTGGCGCCGCAGTGTATTCCTCGTTTCACTCGGTGGCTACCTTTCGGGGCTAACTCTCAGCCAAGATTTAACGTCCATGGGACTGCTTTTCGCATTGCTTAATAGACGGACCCCATAAATACAAATGTGCAACGGTGGGGCTCGAACCCGCGCACCTATGTGTCTCCTCCGGTCGCGAGGCGCAGACGCATGCACCCACCACGCCACCGAGCTCGACACTCGTTGGCTACCTGCTACCCTGCTATGTGCCCCGTTAATCGGTTTGGCCCTCCATTCCACGGCAAAGTCGAAAGAGAGCAAATTTCTGCTTCTCACTCTGCTGACCTCCGAGCGCATGCAGGTGTGCCGTCGATCCAGGTCATTCACACAAAGACGGACGCTCCCCAAGCCCGCTCAAGAAAGCTTGCTGGTAGACTAATTCTGATCATCGCCTCCCTTAGGTTGTGCGCGTTTGTGTTAACCTCGTAGAGACCTCCGCTGCTCAGCTCTCGCGCACACCGCTTTGCTAGGCCCCCGGGGTGCCAATTACACGTCTGCTGTTATTGACCTTATCGGAAACGTCAATTCGTAGTGTCATGCCAAAAAAACATATGAGTCCCTTCCGTCAGAAGTTAGCACACACGACGCGCTTGTAATACTCTCCAATGTAGAGAGACTGACGTTCGTTTTAATCGACGTCCAAAAGCATTAATGCTTTATCAGGCTTTTACTTCAAGCACCACACAGAACAAGACTCGAACACTAGGCACATGGTCTTGTAAAAAATACGAGCCGTTGAATCGAAAGATATCTCAACTACATACTTACATGACACGGTTGAACTTCTCAGCTACCGACGGACGTGTGTCGTGCTGTTGGTGTTGCATGCCTCTAATCAGTCCGATCTTAAATACAGGGCTGTTCGGTCGAACACCACGCGAACCTGTAGCTGTAGTTGGCAAAACTGCTGTACTGCTCTGGGGACAGTGTCGTCGGATAAGCATACGATCATCATGGTTTGGTGATCTATACGGTTCATCTAGCAGAAGTAGGTCGGGCTCTTCTGTCACTGTAGGTAGCTAATGTTTAGCATTGCTTGTGCTGGTACATAACTGTATCTATCTTGTCATAGACTACATTACTGTATCTATCTTGTCATAGACTACATTACTGTATCTATCTTGTCATAGACTACATTACTGTATCTATCTTGTCATAGACTACATTACTGTATCTGTCCTGTCATAGACTACATTACTGTATCTATCTTGTCATAGACTACATTACTGTATCTATCTTGTCATAGACTACATTACTGTATCTGTCCTGTCATAGACTACATTACTGTATCTATCTTGTCATAGACTACATTACTGTATCTGTCCTGTCATAGACTACATTACTGTATCTATCTTGTCATAGACTACATGTTTGTATCTATTTTGTCATAGACTTCATTACTGTACCTATCTTGTCATCGACTACATTACTGTATCCTATCTTGTCATAGACTACACTACTGTATCCTATCTTGTCATAGACTACATTACTGTATCCTATCTTGTCATAGATGTCATCATACAGATGAAAGAGAGGACGCAGTGATGCGGCAATTGCAATCGACGACATCATGCAGACCCCCACCCCAGGTTGAATTGATGGATGGATTCCAATGATGGTGATGGTGGCATGGTTGCGAGGCGAGGAGGAGGAGAATAAGGACGACAACGGGCAACGGGGGGACTGGAGCGGGGGTTTGGGTGCACCGTGACTGCCAGCTGCCGATCGCCGCGGCGGTGGCGCTCGTCACAGCATCCAGCAGTGGATCAACCGGCGGCAGCAGTCGTTGACTGACTCGTCAGTGGTCACCTTCCTGTCATCGATGCTTAACCGAATTCACTGTCTGCCAAGCCGGGCAGGGGAAACGGCCACGGGACAACAACCCATTGTTGTTTTTGTTGTTGTTGTCGTCGTTGTTCTTGTTGTTGTTGTTGTTGTCGTCGTCGTTGTTCGTTATTGGTCGCTACAGCCGGTCATCACCCGGTGGTCATGATGACCACTCGAGAACGCAGTCGTCGCATCTCCAACCTGATGGTCACAATCAGCCAGCTCTCCTGTGAGATGATGATGATGACGCCGACAGCACCAGCGGCCGCCGCCACAGGGAGCGAGGGAAGCAAAGCCGTAGCATGTAGTAGCGGTAGTGGTATACTACACAGTGTGGCTTACACAAGTAGTTTCCCCTTTTTGCACTCCGTCTCTTTCTCATTATATATATATATATATATATATATATATATATATAATATATATATATATATATATATATATATATATATTTATATGCATCCACATGTGTATGTCTGTGTGTGTACTGTTTACTTGCGCTCTCTCTCTCTCCCTCTCGACCGGTATCGCCCTCAAAACGGACTCTCGTCGATAACATTAATGTCCTTAAAGCGTATCTCTTTCTTCCTCTCTCGATCTACGTCTTCCCCTTCTCTCCTCCGTGTACCTTTTCACTTCTTCTCTCTCTGACGTTCTCGTTGGCGCTCTCGCTTTCAGGTTGAATAACTGAATCGGCCGCTATATACACGTCGACGTCACTGACGTTAAGTCGACGCCAATTCCTGGTCAATAATAGCTCAACGAGAGATGGTGTCAGCCAAGCAATACGGTCTCAAGGCACGCACCGAGTAGATCGAGTCCACGCCACCGCTTCGAGCAGTGGTGACTGAGCGGAACGCGCTGAGTGCGAACAGAACCCGAAGCGCTAGTGTCGGCAGCCTGGCTGGCTCACTGTTTCTGTCTGGTGAGTGAGCCCGCGAAACGAAGAAACCCCAGTCTGGTACGCAAGTACCTGGACGCGACCCATCGGAACAGCGGCCATCGAGGAGCCGTTAGTTACAACAACCGCAACCACGTAACCCCATTGGAATACCTATATCGTACCACCGGTCATACGCGTCGCCGTAGACATAAGATAAGGATCAAGCGCCGTAAGTTCGTAGTTAGTTGGAGCCGTATTTAACGATTATTTATATGCGCGTATGTTGATGCGTCAATGCGTAGCAGCTTCACTCTACGTAGTCCTCGGCGAGAAAATGTCGATTTTCGTTTATTCAACTCGGCCAGTGAATAGCCAATTGATATTCTGCGGCTAACATGACAGCCTGTTCTGTCAAGAGTGGGCAGACACGGCCGACTGTCAACTGTAGATACACGTCCAGCGAAAACAAGTGTAACGTCCATGAAATTCAATTACTATGTTTAGCGAGTCGAAAAAGAAAAAGCCTTGATGAACATCTAAAATCACATTTAAGCGAACTCATAAGCGACAGGCTTGCGACACTACACAGAACTCGCATACGAAGTCTCCGAAACTAGTATTTAGTGCCATCATTATCTTATATAAGCACGGAAATATTTGAGTCACGCTATCGATGTATAAAACGTATCGATGTATATTGTGGTGTTCAAAGTAAGCGTAGCTTTCTGTTTTGTATTAGCTGTATGTTTAGTGGTAGTGGCAAGCTGTATATGAGATCAGTCCTCCTCTTTAAAGTAGTGCAACTATATTGCAGTGCTATATATCTAGTATTTTGTGTAAAAATTTATTTTTTGGTATTTCGTTCTATCTACCAAAAAAAAAAAAAAATATATATATATATATGAGCTAATTGACGATTGTAATACTTTAATTTTTAAAAATTCAACCGAATTTACTGAGGCCATATGATTTATTTTGCTTAGAAGCGTCACATATCAGATACAAACAGACCAAATTTCGTTTTTATTTTGTGAGTTGGTTCAATGAACTAAAGACATCAAGGTTTGGCGATTTTTAAGGACCTGGAAGTGGAAAATGGACGAATCTCCGTGAAGTTCTATAATAAAAAATCAACTAGTATGTTCTAAAGTGGTAGAAATGTTACAAACTTCTTATGATGATCAAGCAGTGTCTTAAAACGCCGTGTATACATACCGTCGATTTGGCGATGGACGTAAAAAGACCGAAGATGATCTCCGTTCAGAAAGACGACGTTAACAAGAGACAAAAACGTTGAAAAACATTGTGACACTGTACTGCACTACCGCCGAATTACTATAAGGAAAATGGCTGGGAAAGATAAAGAGATATGCTGTGATTAGTTGTAACAGTATTGACCGATATTCTATGCTTCGAAAGACTGGCAGCAAAGTTTGTTCCAAAAATGTTGCATTTCCAGCAAATTATCGCCCGTCAGAAAATGCTCGTAGTTCAACCTCTAGGCGATACCACCAGATCCTTCAGAGTGTGAGCACAGTTCTAGAGAAGAAGGTGAGCAGTATTTTAACGGTATTAACCTACTTGTTACCGCCAAAAAGACGAACTTCGAATTGTTTCGACCCCAGCAGGGGACTCTAAGCACGCAGGCGAATTTTTTGCTCCTCGGCCAGCAGATTTTGCTATCCCAATCTATTAAATGTCTGGGCACTGTGCACAGTGATAAAATTACGCGCAGAGGCAAATGACAGACTGATGCTTGTGTATAGCAGAATCAACAAGGCAAGCCAGAACATTTGAGGTGTCATTTGTAGCAAAAATAGTCTAGCGGTCAAGATATAGCGTGCCGGCTTCCTTCCATTTAGGGTTCTACCCCTGAAGAGATTCAGACACTTAGACCAGTATCAAGCTTTGGGCGCGAATGAAAAATGTGGCTTGCAAAATCAAATGCGTAGCAATCATTGTGCATATGACGTATTCTTATTTACATGTCGCTCAATTATTGTTCGATGTACTAGGGCATAACTCAAATAACTTGCTGGTACGCCCTGTCGATCTCAAAACGACGTCTGCTACATGCTCAGCATAGTTTAGACTAGTTGATGTAATCACTTCCATATCCTTAATCGAATCTTGTGATTATAGCCCCTACCCTGTGATACCGTAACTCTACTTAATATTTCCGTGTCCAAAATCTAATACTGCGCGTTTTTTGATAGCCAGCTTACGATTGAGGTTGGCTGACTAATCGTGAAATCTATTTAGCTGTTCTCGGTATTGCAATCGTTGATCGATTTTGGGCGTTTATCGACACAACCATTTATTATTATTATTATTATTATTATTATTATTGATTGATTTATTGTTCGCTTGGCATGTATACCTAAATACACATGTCACCCTTTTATATCAGGGGCGCTTAGAGCGGCAGCATATATATTACCCACGCATCTATATAATCCATGTCTACTCCAATACCTACTGAGTATTTACTTTCCATTGTGACAACCTCTTCTTTGTAATATCGACCAGGTCATTTCTAACATTTGGTCCTAGAGCTAGGGCGTCCGACAGATCTATATCTCTGCACCCCCCCTAAGGCTATACATTCTTTATTAATACGTTCGATTGACTCATTATCTAGCCTACATGCTCGGCATTCTGTACTTTGCTTCTCCTTATATTTACCTCTATGAACCCTTGTATCCAACATCCCTGCCCTGGCATCTGCCAATAGCCCACTCGCTCTTGAATTATCGTATACCCATTCTACCCCGCCCCTTTCCCGCTTTCATTTTAGCAATCTCAACTTCCTTGCACGTTTCATTCTGCCCTGCTTCCTCTTTTGGATCTTACGTCAACCTTTATCTCCTCCTCTGTATGCCACTGATGGCCAACCGTCTGATGACCTCCAATGCCCCCTTGATCTCCACTGCTTCTATGTGTTCCCCCTCCCTCGGGAAGTAGCTCCCGTTGTCGTGATTCCCCCTGTACCTGCTGTCCCACTCTTCCCTGTATCCATATTGCCCCCTCCTCTCTCTTTTGTCCCTGTATCTGTTGTCCCATCCTGTGTGTGTGTGTCTGTACCCTAACGTTCCCCTCTCGTTTAAATGCCCATACCGCGTGCCTGAAAAATGTGCGCTGCCCCGATTTTGTTGATTCCACGTCTGCGTCCCCCTACCGTATTCCGTTCCCGTATGTCCTACTTGCGTATTGATTACTTTAATTATTATAGGCCTAACATTGTGCCAATCGCACGCCCTCTTGCCAATTGGCTGTGCCGCTAGTACAGCACCTACCTCCCCGTAGTGCACTCCATCAGAGGCCATGGCCCTTGGATTGTCTTGAATGTATTCAAGAGACAAGTATTCGTAATTTGCTGCCCTGACCAACTACATTATCTTCCTATTCACTGCCCTGCACGTACCCCGATAGTCCCATCCTTCTTTAGCATCCACCACCATTGGAAGCGAACACACTGTCAACACTACGTTTTGCCGTTTGCAAAAATCTATTAGGTCTTGTACCTGTGTGCTAATCGTATTCACAGCACTTTCCATATCCCGGGCCTGAAAAACATCTACCAGTCCCCCATGAAACACCAGCCTATGTTCTACATGATTGTACATTTTAATAGCTTGCTTAGTTGCTGCCACAATATCCCTTACCCCTTGGCCCTCCATAGAGATAAAATAAACCCCCCCCTGTATTAGTAGCCACCCGATTAACCTGTTCCTCTCATCCCCTCTGGCGATCTCGTTTCTGTTCCTCCGTTGTTGTCGTCTCCCGCATCCTTGCGCCTCCATCGCACCGTCCTCTTCGTCATGTATTTCTTCTTCCTCTTCGCCACTGTGCCTCAAGTCTAACACTGCTGTCTCCTCTTCAACGGCGCGCCTCCCGTCTTCATTCTTTTTTTCCCGGATCAATTCTTCCATTTCTTCAACATTTGCCGCTACTGTTGACGTTGTCTCCTCAACAGCAGCCAGCCATTCTCTCAGTTCAACCACTATTTCATTGCTGTCGCTAATATGCCGTTGCTTTTCATTTGCGTTCACATTTTGCTTTATTTCTTCGATCATTACAGCCAGTTCTTGCTGTAAGAACATTGCGCGCTTCTCTTTCTCCTCAACTTGAGCCTCTCTCTTTTCGATTCTTTTTAGCCTCTGCTGGACATCTGTTATAATGCTTTGCCAGCGATCCTGCATAGCTTGTGCTATATCGCACCATGTCTTAGCGCTCTTCTTCGCCAGCTCCATCTCCGCTGTCAGTCGCGGTTTTATTTCACAGGCGGCGCAGCCTGTATATGGAGGACTGCCCTTAGTAACCTTTCTCTTCTCTAATACTCCTCCACAATTGCATACTGACAATGAACTGGCCGGCACGTATCTTAAGCTGCCACTGCGCGTTTGGCCTGGGAGATTCATAGTTGAATCCTTTGGGTTCGTTGACCCTATCCCACCTGGCGATGATCCGGCATCACTTGCCATATTAAAGTTTGTGCACTCACCTAAAGACGCCTAAACACTGTGTTAACTCACTTTAGCTGAGCAGCCGTTATAGTTTGAATTTGAATGCGCGCCGGACTGCTCGTAGACTCTCGACGCCTGCGTGGCTGGTTTTGTTTTGCTTCGCCCTGCTGTAATGGACTTAACTAAACTTTATTGCGGCCTAACTCCTTACCCCTTCGTCGCACGGCCACGCACAATACACCGAAATGATCACCGAGCTTCACGCATCACTACGGTATGCCACTCTCTGCGTTTCCTTTCTTGCATTCACACAAGCAAGCGTAACCACTCGGAGCTCCGTATACACACGTCCGTACTCATTGGCGCCAAACAACAATATTATTATTATTATTATTATTCATCAGTACGTCAACCAGGTGAAATGCAGGGTCCCTCTGTTCTACCTCGACGATGGGACCCTCCTTGACAACGATCCGTCGGTGTTACTCAGAGACATCAAAAATCTTAGAGCGTTTGAGCACTGATGCGGGCTGCAGCTCAACCCCTGTAAATGCGAGCTTTCCCTTCAGGGTTTTAAAGACGAAGAAAGACAGCAGGTAGTCGCGAAATTAAACAGCAAGCTCCTGGGCATTCTTGTAAGGGATCGGTGTAAGCTGGACCTGCTGGGTAGGGCGGTGTTCCCCGACATGATTGGACCGATACTGGCCGAGAAGGGAGAACAACTCTCCCGGCTTTACCAGCGGCTGAGACTTCTCGGGAGACACCAAGCCTACTTTCTGCTCCGGCACGCAATGGGAGTGCAAAAGGTCTTGTACGTACTACGGACTTCACCTGCCTTCCTTCTGCCGTCAGAAACTTTGGATCTTGACGACCAGATGAGAAGAGCCTTGGAAAACATCCTTGACTTGACGCTCGAGGATAAGGCATGGACGCAGGCAAGCCTACCGGTCCGGCTGGGTGGAATGGGCATTCGCTCGGCCACGGATCTTGCTTAGCCCGCCTTCCTGGCCTCGTCACATAGCTGCGCTTCCGCAGTGGCCATTACTGCCGGCGGATCAGCCACCAACAAGACGCCGTTCGGCTCTGGGACGCGCGTCAGTCTGGTCGTCCTGAGGAACAGGTCACTAGACAGAAGGGGTGGGACCAAATCGCCACTCAGGCTACCCACTTAACTCTTTTGTCGGCCTGCGAGTTAGATGTAGATATTATTAGACTGCAAGCGGTCTCATCCGACGCCGCTGGAGCGTGGCTCGACGTGCTTGCCTCCGAGCTTGCCACGTGCGCTTTTAAACGCTAAAGACATAATCGACGCACGAGCCCTAACGGATCTTGTGAGCGCCGATCTCATTGACCTCTTCTTCGATATGGCATTGAAAAATTAAAGACGCCAAATAATGCTTTTATTTAAATGTATCGCAATTCTTAAAATTATCAATAATATGTTTGCCCGGTGTAGCCAAAGAATCGCACGACAAGACGACTTCATGGGCTTTAATGTCCTTCAGTCTCATTTCATGCTCTATGCGGTAAATAAAAGCATTTTCTATTCTATTCTAATTGCATCGCAGCTACCCAAAGTTGCTCAATGGGGTCTGGCATAAAACAGAAATGCACCATTCTTAAACTACTTCGCGCGCATTTAATAGGGTAATTACAGATTTTTCTCTAAAAAAGATGGATGGTTTTGGTATTGGGCTTTGCATTTCAAACTTGTGCCATTCGTAATCAGATGACAGCAAATGTGTTGTCAAGTTACCTTAAGAGCCTGCCGCTTACTCCTGTAGGTATATCTCGGAGGAGGGCTCAGTCGTGTACACATTTATACCTATTTTAGGCGTCCGGCTGCGTATTCTCTTTCCCACCTTTAAAACGTATGCTGGTAATCTAAGAGTATTTAAGGATAATGACAAGACAGGGATCCAAATAGCCACAGACTTGTAATTGACTAGTGCGCCGAAAATAAGGTCACAAATCTGCTCCGAGCTGTGCGGTTTAAAATTCGAAAGAATGCGAAATTTCTGGCGTATATAGCTGAAACAGCACAGAATCGCACCTATGCAATTTAGCAATACGATATTTTAGTATACGTTTACTGGTATTTGAGCCTTATTCTAAACAATTTACGCTCATATTATACGGAAATGGACACTTGCACACATTGAGATGCCCTTTTGAAATGAGAATTTCTTTTCATTACTTCAGAGAGTGCGGGATCGCTTCATAAGGCTATTTAGTCGCTGCAATACACCCAGACGCTAGGTTGTACTTCCCAGTTGTCTACAAAACAGTAGGACGAATTTAGAACTTTATAAAATCTTCTACGACATGACATAGCGTCATGCTGTTCAGGACAGCCGTTTTCCTCTACCTAAGCATGGTAACATCCAACTGTTACTACCAACTGACTAAGTATAACTAATTGCGTTGTTGTGTTCGTTGCCCTTTTAGCGTTCCTAGGCGTATCTAAGCAAGCATGCGGCTGTTAAGCACAGCGGCAGCTCTGCTTGTCGCGACTACTGGACATCTACTGGCTATCGGGCACTGCCATGCCGAAGAGGCCTTCGTGTCGCTTGGCATTGTTCCCCCCCGGTTCATTCTAGAAACGGGCTCGCCCAGCGAGGACGCCATCGCCTGGGGATCGTTTAAAAACCATATTAACAAAACCGGGTAAGTACCCCCCGGCTCTCCCAACCCCTAGACAGAGTTGGGCTAGTCGACGAAAGCCGGTGACGAGATTGCCCCAAACTGAGCGTCTTCTCGCGCCACGCACGAAGATCTCGTTACGCGAAAGCTACTGCCGGGGTCTGTCTCCTATTTTAAATATATTTCAACTTATGTTTGCCCCTTCTTGATTTCAAATCAAGGCGTGTTGTACTCCTCACATAATTACAGTTCGATGAATTAATTTAGATGTAAAGTGAGAGCTAATACATAACGTGAACTAAGTAGACATAACTCGGCTCGTATCATATTTCGATAATGATTTTCCTCAAATTCGCGTTTGTTCTGTTCTAAGGAATGCAATATTTGAGGAATACATGATTAGTTGTTGAGTTCAATTTGCTACGGAGATTATATCACATTTCCGTGCAATACAGTAAGTATATGGTATTTGGCAATGTCGTTTTCCACATTTTTTGCATACGCAGTTGTTTATGTAGAAAAACAGTACACCGTTACATAGATATTCGAGAAGTAGCCATGTCGCACAGATTTGCCTTGGTTCGCCCTGATATTCCTGTTGAGAGAGAAAATCATTAACAGTGAGTTTGGTATGCTGTGGCTTTCAGCGTTTGTGTTATTGTATGAAGGCTTGTCTCGAATTACATTAGGTTTGCGTTATAGACAGGTTAGTCTGAGGGTACTCCACAATATCTCTATAAACTTGGTCACAAGTGTAATAAAAAATGTAAAAAAATATATCAAATATACAGATGTAATCTATCCAGAGAACAGAGGGGCCCGTCCGCAGTTAAGCATCGATTAACAATGAGATGTCCACCCTGAAATATCCCATATTCGTACTAAAGGTGTCAGTAATGAAGTTTGCTTTATGGCCCTGGACTATAAATACAAAATTGTAGGCTCACTACTAGACATAAGTGCCGCCACTATTTTTTAGGATGAAGCGTTAAGTACTGTTACGTACTATTGCTGCAAGTAGGGAATGAGAAGGGTTTTCCCATTGCGAGCAGTGTGGGACTCGACCGCGGATGAATGTTAGCCTGCTGAGATCCCTTCCCAATAAACGCACCTTCCACCTTAAGCTTCACTCTCTGATGGACCAGATCTCCATAGAACAGTACTATGTGCCATCAGGAAGAAGTCTCCCACAGAACTCCCCAACGTTCGACGTGCTTTGTCCCAACACCTGCAAAACCGAATTATTCAGTCTAGATTTCTTTGACTTGGTCTTTGATTTTCTAATACAGCAGGCTGTCCTGAGCCTTCCAAGGCACCTTTCGCTTTCAATGCCTCCGTACCCATAGCTACTTCTAGCTTCCACCCAAAAGTCATGCCGCATATGTTCTCTACGAACTTCTTAAGAGTTTCTCTGAGGGGATCTGGAATATTTGCTCTCCCTCCCGCAAAGTTTATAGCGGTTGCAGTTCAGTCAAGATGATTTGTATTCTTCTTACAGCAAAGCTGTTATATTATTTTGTATTCTTAACTGATAAATAAATGCGCGCTTTACTTAAATCGTTCTAGCGAAGCGCAGTTGTATCATGTACTTTATGATAGGCCTTAGGTAGCGAACATATCTATTTATATAGAATAAAAGTCTAATTTCCGATTATCGCTTTCTATTTGTTTGACCACTCTGACGCGAAGGTTTGCCTATTTAGAAATCCAGACCAATGGAACTTATCCGGACAGCTACCAGGCGTACGCTGCAGGCCTAGTCGAGGGTTACCTTACAAGGACTCTCATCTCAATGCACTACAACAACACAATTCGTGATTACTGCAAGGGCCAAGAACAATACTGTAAGAGGCTCAACAATTTCATGCAGACCAACCTGGACTATGTCAACCAGAAGGCGAAGGAGCTGAGAGAAAAGGACGCCTACTGGCACCAGGTGCGTAGACGCTACGTCCAGAAAAAGCAGCGCACATGACTATAACGACGAGAACAAAAATCAACAGGCAATACGAGTGATAACTAATACAATTTTGTCGACTTGACATAAAAACGAAGCAGGAACTTCCGGCAAATACGCCAAAGTTCGCTAACATGCCGACTTTCGAAGGATTCTTTGGTTAATACCTATAGACGCCAAGCGATATGCTGTTGAATTTACGTAAACCTATATCAAAGCTATACATGTCAGAAAGTACCAAATGAGCTTAAATACTAAAAAGTTTGCAAATTATACACAAACATTATATATATATATATATATATATATATATATGAGAAGCAATATGCACTAAAAGCAAGTTCTACGTTTTTGTTTTCAAAATCAATATCAAGGGGTGGATTTCTTACAGGAAAAAAATTTGAGAAGTAATGCTGAGCTGAAAGGAGGTTGGTAATGTGGTGTCCGATGAGTCCGAGCGACGTTTGACTGCCGACCCGGAAGGCTCTGATATACAATATTTGTAATCACTAAGAACCTTATTTGTGTAGTGACAAAATCCTCATTTCAGCCGTTTCACGCTCTAGGGGTCGCGTATCCTCCACGTAAAACAAAACGCTATTCTGTTGTTGCTGCTACAAACAAATTTTGTCCCAGATGTTGCACAGCCGGACGCTCGCTTTGTAGGCGTGGCCGCTTTTTAAATGTAATGACAGACTCGCAAAAGAAAACTACAGTTGGCACACCGGCACCAACCTCGGAGATATTTGAGAAATGCACCGTCAAACAAATCGAACTCAAGAACCATCTTGAACAGCGCAATGTACTCAATCGCTCAAAAATGTTTGCCACCGTCCTTCTAATGAGTCTTAAAGATGCCGTCCGTCAAACACTAAAAGAAAGAAGATAATTGCTACTCTCTCTGTTGATTTGAGAAAAGCTTTTAATATCGTGGGCATCAACATAACCGCAAAACGCGGAACCTGTGGTGCTGACGAACATGACAGTTATTATCGCATAGTTGTTTTCGTGACGGCATATACGCCAGAAATGTAGCAAATGGTACAGATTGGACAGAAGTTTTCATATGTCAAGATCATGCCAATTGGATTACCGGCGGTTCACTGCTGTTCAATGTATTTAACAACGATATAAGTGAAATAACAAAACACGGCTGTCTGACCCTGTTGGCCACAGCACTATTTGTCAGCTATATCCTCACAAGGGTTAGAGAAGATGTTTAAGTAAGGCACACGATTTTAAGATTTGTTTAGAGCTAATGGCTTACCAATGCTTGGTTAAACGGCTGCGTTATTCAGTTATTATCTTTTAGAGCTGTCCTGAGCATTGACAAGAGGATTCGATGTTGTTTTGGATTCCAGAATATCGTTTTAAACATATTTAGATCGTCGCATTAAGGTCCCAGAAGAATAACTACCCTAGTAACGAGCCGTAATATTCTGCATCGTGACCGTCTGTATGCCATGTACTACGCCCATATCTAGTTGCAATAGTTTGGAACCACGTATATGTCCCTTGTTAGTTCGTTACACCGCCTGCAGAAAGGGCCTGGCGAGCGATATTAGGATGCCCACCATGGAGGTGCTTGCTATTAAATCGTAGAAATGTTAATTTCTTTTTTTATGGAAGGTTTCGGGAATGCATAATGCACAAGCATCGCTGGCAGCTGTCAGCAACTAGTGTGTGAGATTTACAAACCCACTAAACTCGTATGCCTACTCACCCTCCAGGCTCGAAATTGCGTAGCAATTTCGTCACATTGAGGGATGAGTCTCGCTTCTCTAGCGCTTTATATGCCTCGTCTGTTCTCCTCCGGCCCGAGACGATACGTCGATACCGCGCCAGGGCGTTGACTTTCCTCGACTCCTGTAGCGTTCTGGGGTTATTTTCAGCCCCATAATGGAATCAAGTGCTGCCCTTACTTCCTTTCCCTGAGAAAAAATGTCGATCACGTGGATCATAGGGGAACGACAATTATTTGTCAATATTACGCTAATTAAATTGTAGCACATAGAGAATTCATCTGGAAAATGCAGACAGCATCATGCCACGTACCGCTTTTGAAGTGTGTAATACTTTAGAATTTAAGATTTATGAATTTCTTAGGTATGGTGCTGTGCAGTCCCATTTTAATACAACGATCTTCTAGGTCCACGCCGAAAATAGAATGAAGCAAGTTTTGCACTGACAAGCGCTCTATTGCTATGCATAATTTATCTTAGGCGCCTCTCCACTACGTATTCTATTATACATTGCAACCGGGCGCATAATAAGAAAATGTCAAGAACATGAATATAAGCAAAAGGCAACAAAAGCTGCGTATTGCAAGCCACATTAACAGTGCATCTAAACTTGAACGATTTAGGATAGCGGGAGACGTGTCTGTACTTAGGTTGGCCTCGATCATTTATTCTATATATGTAAATAAAAAGGAACGTTTTGCGGATAACATTATAAACGTCAATTTGATTTGGTTTAACGTGAACTATTTTTCATGTCTGGATACACATTTGTAAAGAATATTTAATCTTCAAAGTATTTTCATTCCGTTCGAAATAGCTCCCGATTGCTGCACTGCATATGTGCCATTTTCTTTTCCACTCAGCGAACATTTTTTAAAGCATCTTTCTGATCGAGTTGACTTGCTCTTGCGAATTTTCAGTTCAGGCTTCTTGCATCAGACGTTTTCGCGAAATTTTCTAAAAACATCGCGGTAGTATTTTTATTGACTGTACAACCGTAAACAATGCGTGCCGGCTGATACCCTTTTAGTCGGTAAAAACAGTCAACATATGTTTGGTGTTGGATCTGCTCTGTCTGAATTTCTCTGACCAGCTCTCTCTCCATAGAAGCGCTACTGGGAGGATTGAGCTTGAGCTCAACGTCGTAACCATATACATGTGACTCCTCGCCTGTAATCACTCTCTAAATCAATCCAAGGTTTTCTTCTACCTCCTAAAGGTTCAATGCAGGGTGTACTGAAACATGCAAATCCGCACTCATATATATATATATATATATATATTCTATAGTAGTGGCGGTGGCTTAGGCGGCTAACGCACCGTTTGAAATGGGGCGTTGCCATGGCAACCACGGTTAGCAAAACATTGCTAGTTCGAGCCCTGACCGTGCTGGTTGAATTTGTTGGACGTGACTATCATTTATACCTCTGCTGGAGAACGCCTATATAATTCCAGTACGAGAAGGCGATGACGATAGATCCATTTAGACGATATCGTGCCACAGGCAACTTGGCCCATTACGAGCGTCTAAAATGTAGTTGTCAGAGCGTTAGAACATATATATATATTCTGGATTCCAAAGCTGAATGGTAATCAGAGCTTACACAATGTACCATCAGATTCTGTTGTTATGCGTTTAGAATCTATTTTGATATACGTTGATTCTTTAAGTGTGCAGGCTGGAAAGGCGGATAATTTGCACGTACCTTGACTACGAGCCCATTAATTAAGCTAGAATTTGTCTTTTTGCAGACCGAACTTGCTCTCACACAGCTTCTAGGGGTCCAGGATGCCTGGACCGGGCAGAGCGATAACAAATACTTCCCTTCAGAGGCCGGATATACAAAAATTACCCCGATACTGTAAGTACCTCCTTCATGTCTTTTCTGCCGCCTAACTGAAATAGATTTTCTAGCTATACATGCGTTTAATAGCGAAAGTATTTTTATCTTTATGTTGTTTGAACAATACCGTGTTGCGATGGATACGTTGCGATTGTATGTACTGTATAAGCATAGATGGACATATGCCCAAGCGAATCGAGGTGCTACTTCAGTGCTCGTATTTTGACGTACTAGCAATATATGGCGCAGATTTTACAGCCTCAAGTCTCATAGGATCTCAGTTATAATGTGTGCGTGCGTTTCCCGTCAAAGAAAACACGCCTTAATGGCATCCTTGTATTGAATATAAGTTTAGGACGCTATTCAACGTAAGAGTTTATCCATTATAGTAGCGTTGTAATCGACCCCTGGAGATTTCAAAATAAGCGTTCACAACTGCTTCGAAATCTGGACCGATATTATTCTACAATAACATGCTGTTCTATAGGCTCAAACCGTTCTATTCCACCTATATCCCTTCCTTTTAACCACAGCATCAACACCTTCCACTGACGGAGACCGTTATGCAAACACTCTTACAGTTTCATGAATGCGGATGGGGACATAGAAGATCTCGAACATGCCCTCGGTACGCCGAATCCGCGTCGTGTTTTAGGTGTCGGTCACTGCTCAGGTCTCGTAAGGTTGGCGCAAAACCAGAGCGATCTCTTTGTGGCTCAAGTTACTTGGAGTACGTACTCGAGCATGCTTCGAATTCTTAAAAAGTACAAGTTCAACTATCATCAGACTTTCCTTGGCCGTGAGTATAATGAAGAGGTTTTACGTGCGTAGTATTAATTACCCAGATACAAAACAAACGTTTTTTACAAAAGAAATAAAACTGTGCAGCGCTGACTATTATTGATCTTCACATGATCTCACAGATTAGACAATTAGCTATCTTAAACGTGCTTTACTAAAAAAAATTAACCTAATTTTCAATAAACATTTTTTAATGTTCTTAGTTGCCCTTGTATATCTGCCCGCCCTTGTGGGCCCTCATCCGCTTCGGTTAACAAAGGATAAGAGAGCCAAGAGAGAGGAGGGGAGAAAAATACAGGGTAGATGAAAAGATCAAGAAAAGGGACTTTGA
The DNA here is from genome assembly GCA_003439945.1 of Dermanyssus gallinae. NCBI lineage: Eukaryota > Metazoa > Arthropoda > Arachnida > Mesostigmata > Dermanyssidae > Dermanyssus > Dermanyssus gallinae. The sequence continues at coordinate 51,470 of QVRM01005625.1, read as the reverse complement.
AGGGATTGCCTAAAGGAGACAGCCGAGGAACAAAGCTGCAAGGATTTGTGCTGTTTTTGCCGGCAAACAACCTTTCAGTAACCTTTTTTTTGTTGTTTTCCTTGTTCTTAATGCTAATGTTGCTGCTTTTGTTATTACCGTTAGTGCTGATGCAATCGTTGTGGTTGTTGTTATTGTTCTTGTCATCGCCGCAGATGCTACTGCTGCTATCGTCGTTTTTGATATATATATATATATATATATATAGGCCAGCAGGTCTACAATTAAGTTGTTAGGCAAGGCAAGATTATTAACATATGCAAATTACTTTTAGTTCAACCAAGCTTCAATCCGTGCTTTTAATTAACAGTAAAGTTAGAGTGCCACGTCAGTAAGAGATTGCCTCTTTATTACGTAATGCAAAACTAGCAAAAAGTTAATTTGGTTATTGTAAAATATAGTACATGCATTGAATCGCTAATAAATAAACCAACATATAAGTGCGATATTACAGGGGCCCTATCGTCAACATATATGTTTGAGATTTTGTGAAATTAATATAATTGCGCGCTAACTGAGATCTATTTCAGTTGACCCTATTCCCGGCCACACGATGAGCTTCTCGTCAAGTCCTGGACGGATTCTGTCCGGAGACGACTTCCACGTTATCTCAACTGGTCTGGTGAGTTTGGTCGTTGTTAAACACCTTGAGTTGGCGAGATAGAATGATTGGTTTGGCACACGGCTCAAAGAAGCTGCAATCATGGGTTCGGTTCTCGAGGGGGCGTGTATCTACCGAAAAAATACTTGTGCAATACATAGATTTCCGTTAGAGCTCTCACTTTGATAAAAAACGTTTATTTAAACTGTGTACCTAGTTTTTGTTTTGTGTGCGCGTACTTTTTTTATAAGGTATATCTTGACGCGCAATAAAACTTATGTTAGGCAGGATTCTCCGTATAGTCGGTTTTGGCGCACACCGGGCTGTGCGCCAACTTACGTCTCAACATTACAAATAGGTGTTGTGTGGAAGGGGAATATCTGTTGTTAACAAACACTGTGAATGTGACCTGTTTCTGCGTCTGTCTGTCTGTCTGTCTATTCGGGTTGGATTGAACTGGTTTTCGTCTGGGCTGCTACGCTGGGTCGTAACATGCGCGTAATCTTGCCAGACGAGTATCGAAACGACAATCGGAAACAGTAACCCTGACCTGTGGTCGAAAATCACCCCAAAATGCAACCTCGAATGGTTGAGAACGATCGTGGCGAATCGTCTTGCAGTAACGGGCGATCAGTGGGCCAAGCTATTTCAACGGGAACACAGCGGCAGGTAGGCTTCGTTATTACGTCTTCAGCATATCTATAAAACTAAACACTAAAATGTTTTAGGGCAGATTACTATAGAAGCAATGGACACAATTAAAAAATCAGATAACAATAAAAGTACTTGATATTGAAAAGTCCATACAGTCTGTAGATTGTCATTCACATATTAGGTGCATGTGCGGATCATTAATTACCTTGGTATTCTTCGTATTATGTAATATGTTACAGCTATAATAACCAGTGGCTGATCGTTGACTACAATAAGTTTACACCTGGAAAGCCCCTTCAGCCAGGAGCTCTCACTGTTCTCGAGGAGATTCCGTGAGTATATGAATTGTGCTTTCGGTATATATATATATATATATATTTGATTGGACAGAAAGTAACTGCAATTTGTAGATGTGTTTTTAAATGCTTGCCGCGCCTTTGAGAAGTCCGTTATGTTTACAGAGCAGAGATTAATGTGAGCGCAAAAGAGTGCAGAAGCTCGGAAGTTCCGTAAAATTATTTTATTCGTTGTTTTTGCCATATAAATTCTGTCGAAGCAGACTGCAAAAAAAAATGCAGTCACGGACGGAGTTTTGTATGAGTCAAAAACTGCTGCGGAAACTGTTCGAAATAACTGAAGCGTATTCGGCGAGTACAACATTTTAAAATTCCGCGCTACAATTGGCTCTGCAAATTAAAGCTTTTCGGATGAACCATGTTCTGGGAGGCCTGTCACGCATCTTAGGCCATAAAGCTCCATATCTAACAGATATTAATACTGCAACATTTGGATTTCAGGGGAATGATCAAATTTGCCGATCAGACGGCTGGTCTCAACAAGCAGAGCTACTGGCCCAGCTACAACGTTCCGTACGTTTGACAAATACATATCTCGGTTTCTTGTCTGGTTATTAGATTTCATATAGCCTACTACAAAGTATCCAAACCGCCATGCATTATAGACTGCTTGCATGTTGTGGGTCGCCGATGTCTTGCAATATTTCAATGCAACTTAGGGCAGTGCTGATAAAATAGTTTTCGTCTGTAAATGTTACTACGAGTGATAAAAACAGAGCGGCAGAAAAAGAAAACAGAAGCACTACGACATCAGCAACAGTATACTCACTACAATGATTAAATCACTGAGACAGTAACGCTACAAATAGCAGCATTAATTTAACAGCAGTGATCACCACAGAAACAACAGTACCAACTAACAATAAACAATCAGCGGTCATAACAACCGCAGCGACGACATATTTGTGTATTGAAAGGCAACAAGACGGCTGCACTAATCACATAATTAGCATAGTTATAACATCCCGTATTTAATCGAGTCACCTGCCGCGGAAGATCCGCACGAATGGTATCTCTTTGTATCTCTTATGCGTATTAAAGGTTCTACAAGGAGATCTACAATGAGAGCGGCTGGGTGAAGCTTGCTGAGAAGTTCGGAGACTGGTTTACCTACGAGAAGAGCCCGAGGGCAAATATCTTCCGGAGAGATCAGTCCCGCGTCAATGACCTCGACGCTATGATAAAGCTGATGAGGTTAGCCAGGCGCACAAACATAATATCATAGTCTCACAATATCTTATATATATATATATATATATATATATATATATATATATATATATATCTGAATTGAAAATGGCAGCGTGGTGCAAAATTGAGTGACGCTCGTCTTAGAGCAAGCAAACGATTTGACCTCACAGATGGACTAAGGAGGGGTCAGCTTTGACAAAAATACGTATGAAATATTATATAATCGTGCAATGCAGCACATTTTTGACAGTCGACGAGATCGTACATATCCTAAAGGCATTGCAGGAGGCAGTTTGTTGAATCGTAGCTACCCGTGGCTACATAAAACGTGCTACGGGTAGTTAGGTAGTTGTACTAACATCTTCTCATAGGTGCAAATGGATGCTGTATGTAATATCTGGCGAACCGCGCAGTTCATCTCAATAAAAACAAAGAGCATTCATTGGTGAAAAACTTGCCGACGATGACAAACTGATCGTCCGCAGCAACGCAATTTCTCTTACAAAGTAATAGTTAAAGCGATGCACAAGGCTCATTATCGTTACCGATGTAGGGATGTATAAGCTAAGAAGACTCAGTGTGTGTCTTATGGAGGTGGAAAGGCCGAAAAGCAACCTTGACTACTTTTGATGCACGAAAACGCGAGCAATTCTGGAATAAAAGCTGGTTTTTATAAGGTATTGTTCACGAAGGTAAGAAGAGGGTAGTTCACGTAGATCTTTTGTTCAGTCAGCACGCACGTAATAACATAAAGAACCAATAGAAAACTTCTATTTAATTTTTCGACCTAGTTTCTTTGAGACGTCACATACTTAGTCTAGCTGGGCTCGAAGTTTTTGATCGTATTAAAAAAATAAAATCTCAAGAGAAAAAATATTTCGTAGAAACTATTTTACTTACTCATATGGTTGAGTGAAATGATACCGTATCTACGAAATATATACCGCATTTACCGTAAACATTCAAAATTATCCTTTGACGGATCCTATATTTTATTGACTATGTCTTATTTTTATTGACCTTTTTCCGAAATAAGCAGCTTTGCAATAACTTTTTTTTCAACACAAGAATGCAAATCTCTTACTCATGTATACTTACGTTATATCGGTTTATTTGTATTGATTTATTTTAAAACGGCTTAATCTACGCTCCCAGTAGCTGTAAGGCTACGACTAAAAACCATGTCTGGCTGTTTTTGCATTTCGAAGAACCGTAGCATATATATATCTATATATAAAAAGGTTTCTCAGAATTCGTCCAACAAACTTTCGGATCTGTAAAACTCGACACGAAAACAACATGGGATGGAAATGTCTTCTAAAAATGGGCAAATTAGCATAAAAGCCAAAATATATGATTTTTTTTAGACTTATCTTGAATATAACATTTGTTCTATTTTGAGCTACTTGCAGATATGTCATGATACAAAGCTTGGTGCAATCACTTCTAGTAATTTCGCTCTCACTTTAAAATAACACATTTTCGTCCCTCCATGGCACCATTGGGAGAGACGATTTTTTTTGCCGAGTTGCACTAAACCCCAAAGTTTGTTGGACAAATTCTGAGAGACCCTTTACACATCATCAGTCTACATCACAATTTTGGCTGCTGTAGGCTGTTAAGACTTAAAGCGTTTGCACGTCTGAAGAGCAAACTTAAGAATATGACTGGTATGGGCAACGGTTACCCACCACAGTATACGAGTATACGGAGCACCAAGTAACAAACAAAAAATAAGCAATTGATCGGCACCAGTAGCCAAAAAAAAAAAAAAAAATATATATATATATATATATATATATATATATATATATATATAAACAGGGTGTCAGCATTTGTGTGTCCAGAACGCTAAGCTATTATCAAGCTCGGTGAGAAAATCATTATGGCTGCTGTATGCTGTTAAGACTTAAAGCATTTGCACATCTGAAGAGCAAACTTAAGAATATGACTGGTATGGGCAACGGATACCTACCGCACTATACGAGTATACGGAGTATTAAGTAGCAAACAAAATTTAAGCAATCGATCGGCACCAGTAGCCAAAAAAAACACATATATTTATATATATATATATATATATATATATATATATATATATACATATAAATTCGCCTGTTCGATGGCGATTAAATGGCTGCAAACCACAAGCCGTTAGTCGTTTGCGTGAGTAGTTAGTTAGTCAGCTAACGTTTGCCGTTGTCCGTTGTCCGTGCGTCCCGTGCGGCACAGGTACAACGACTACCAGCACGACGAGTTCTCGCGCTGCAACTGTACGCCGCCGTACTCGGCCGAGAACGCCATCTCGGCGCGCTGCGACCTTAACCCGGCCAACGGTACGTATCCGTTTGCCGCGCTCGGCCACCGTTCGCACGGCGCCACCGACGCCAAGGTCACCAATCTGAGACTTGCCCAGAAGCTTCGGTTTGTGGCGGTCGCCGGGCCAACGTACAACCCGCTGCCGCCGTTCCGTTGGTCAACGTCCGGACTGCCGGATCGGCACGAAGGCCAGCCTGATCTGTGGACGTTCCGACCGCACATTCACAAATGGCGTAAATGAGCCGTCAGGCACCCGCACACGCATGACAAGGCCACCCTGCCCGCTGGGCCTGACGGCCCAAGTGCAGAGTCCGCATTGAAGCAGTACTGCACGTGTCGATCGCCACTGCAGGTGCTTCAATGCCAGCCCTTAGCCCTGGAGCCCTTGTGAGCAGTCTAACCGACATGATATATAAACAATAAATCATGCATCTATTCATCGAGGAGTTTGTCTATTAATCGAGGAATCACTTTCCAGATACATGCATGCATACAGGCACTTACTTATATATGTGTGTGTGAGCACTTTTACACACACATATACACACACAGATATATATATATATATATATATATATATATATTGTTTTACATTTTTTTACACACACAGATATATATATATATATATATATATATATATATATATGCAATAAGCAAATTTACCGTCACGCTAATCACTGTTTCGTTTTGAAGTTCTCTTGTTTCGCTACGCTGGTACAAATAAGCTCTACCCATTAATTAATAGGGATTAAGCTTTCGTCTGGTAATAAGCTTGGAGAGATACCCGTCAGTATCCAGCTAGATCTGTATTTGTGGCCGTTTTTAGACGTAAACCTGAATCTGAACATTCGCCTGTAGACAATCCAGGTGATTTGGTGTCATAGTTCACGTGTAGCTGTCCTGAAAAAAAACGGTTACATATGGCCCTTGCAAACGTAGCATCACGCATACACATCTGCCCTGCAAACAAAGATGAGCTCCTAACCTAATACAAAAAGAAATTCATCTTTGGAAACACCTCATTTCACAAAGGATAACTCTTTTACAGCTAACGTAACTTTTTGCGCTTGTTTCGACCATATATACCTACGTAACCCATTTATTTCTAGGAAACAATGTTGTTGAGATCTTAAACATGTTACCTGTGCATCATATTAGACTAGAGTCGGTTTCTGCAGATGCAATCGCTAGTAATGGTAAAGACATTTGTATCGTATGACCAAGACATGGCCATCGCATGACACATATCTTTTTCGGGGTCTACGTTTATCAGCATACGATTCTTGACAAAACGTATAGCAGGCTACAGCCTTTTCCATATGTTAAAAAATAAGTTGGATTTGCCTGTCTGCTTATTCGCAGTTATTTCCACGTGAAGACTGAAGAAGGATTGGAAGATTTTATCCTCTGCATGAAAAGGTGGTTTAAAAACTACTAATCTATCATATTATGTGAGCGCGTAGTTAGTTTTTAATAACACTCCTATTGTTACTAAAATAGATATCTAAAGCAGTAACCGTCTTATATTAGCCCACCGATACATTGTGAAATCCATTGATTTATAGTGAGCGATATACTAACCGATATACCACAAAACAGAGGCACATTTGCCATGGATAATCATTTTGGCTAAGCCAATGCAGCGCTTAAATAAAACCAGTAGTTCACTGCTTATATTTTTCATATAACCATATATATTAACCATAGACCGCTGATTAAAGCTGCTGCCACAAGGACTGTTGGGGAAATCCTAGATATGTCAACATGTCCGGCCCTCGGTGCATTGACGATATACCACACGGTGAGTCTAAGCCCGTAGCGGACAGAAGATGTTCTAAAATTAGAAATTGTCTCCCTAATTTTTTTTAATTGCTTATATTTTCTTAACAGATTAATTTTACATCCGATTACTAAACGATTCAATGTTTTTTTATCGGAACGGACAAATTAACACGTATGCACTCATGTTTGTTTGCATTCACTCAATTAGTATCTGTAAAGTGGGGAAATTTGTTAGATTTTTGACGTATTCTTAAAATGGCTGACCGGCTTACTCCATGTTCTTTTGCAAAGAATGGCCGCTATGAAATCGTACTTAATTTTTGAGTCTCTTCTTAAAAGTAAGAGCCTTCACTTATTTAGCGCCTTGACTTAGGTTTATTGTCAAAGTTAAACAAATCCTTTTGGAATATTTGGAATCATAGTTGGTTAGTACTTACGCTAACAGATGTGCACCTAAACACAATAAAGTTTTACGGCATGCATGATAAGCAATCTTTCGCTTGAAAACTCGTAAAGCAGATCATTGCTCATTTGGTCTTCTAGGCAGACAATTTTTTGCCTAATAATAGTTCAACACAGAACAACAAGGCGCAATGAAAGCAACATCCCGCACAGGCATATATTGGCACTACTAACAAATTCCGTGTAGCTTTCTGTGAATGCTGCCATTACGTAACGCAGCTCCATCACTCTGATACAAAAATGATGGGCAATTAATTAGCTACAGCGTGAAAATAGTCGTTTTGGCGTACATTTTTGATCATATTGACACAATTTTACGGTTCTTCACGTAAAGGCTTCAGCGTAAGACATGGCAACATATCGACGTTATGCTTTTCTTCAATCCCGCTATTCGCATTTTGCGAACTTGCGTCGGGTGTCATTCAGATAATGCAGGATTGTTCGCTGAAGAGGCCAGTATGATAATTTTTCATGCGTAGACTGGTTCATCCGCAAACGAAGATTTTGCATAACTATGTGGGAGAAAAAAGGCAGATTAGCTACTTTGATAAGTTTCATCCTCATTTCTAAACAAGTCGTTTTGGCCCCCTCCTTCCATTGGGGAAAATTATTTTCTTGCTGAGTTTTACCAAATCGTAAAATAAGTACATGCGGTAATGAAAGTTCTTTCTTCAGCCATGACGCAACACTTATTGGTTAGTTGACTCTCGGAAGTGATCAATCAAGATACATACAACAGTCGGTTTACTTGTGTACCGATATTTGCGCTATTATCACAATAGAATTTCGCACAATGTTACATTTTAATGAGACTCGACAAAGGAGTTTTCTCTGTCTACTTACCATTGCTTCAATATGTTTGTCTAAATAAGGCCGCCAAACCTCACAGCGGCTTAGGTACAACCAAACGATTATAAAGCCTCATTTAGAAATTGTAATTATAAATTATAGAATAACGAAATATAGTATTAGACATAAGATTGGTTTATCGGACGACTTGTGTTGTATGGGTGCTAAAATCCAGTTCAGGTGTTACCGCAACCCCGAGGTTCTTAACATAAAATCACTTTTATTGTCATAAAAGGGTGTGTGATACAATCATCATCGTCATATATGCACTGTTATCAATATACGTACTTCCGAAATAAAAAAACGTAACTAATCACCGAATAGGCGAGTCCTATTTGAATTTGCATGCGACAAACGCAAAAGGCATGTGCAAACAATCCATTCACGAACTCACCGCGGGTCCACGGCTTTAGGAGTGATTGATCGTTGACTCCTTAGGTTATTGAAGCGTACATCAAAAAAGTGTCCTATAAATTGACATCTGCGTAATTGACGTAGAGCAGATATGTGGCCTTACTGCTACTTAGTAATAGGTATAGCCTTCCCATGTAGCAAGTAGTTATGGACTTTCTTTAAACAGAATACTGCACACATTTTGGCACAGATATAAGTAATTTGCCATCCACACACCATTTAGAAACCGCTTCAATCGTAACGTCTGTATAGTTTCAGATATAACATAAAGCTAATACGTTATCGATTCGGGGATATCGTTCTTAATATCTACAATAAGTATGCAAAATAAAGTGGGCCGATCGTGGCTATGCTCCGCCAGTGATTTGTAGACCAGGCTTAGCGCGAGGTTCGCCTCAGAAGGGACAATAATATATATATATATATATATATATTTATACATAAAAAGTAGGCATTTGATGTAATATCAACAATGTTCTGGTGACTTTCCAGAAGAACAGCGACATAACAATCTCTTTTTGAGCTATGCATTTGGGCTGTTACTTGAGATCTTGTGGTCATAGGTACGCGATTAAAAATAAACTGCACAACTTCTCATTAGAGTAAACATAGTTGACAAATGTTAGTCTAATTCATTAAATTGGTTTATGATATCTTCAACAACGATTTGCGTTTGTGGAACGTCACAACAATGAGGAACTCAGCGTGTGAGTTTGTTGATCACACCGATGAACACATAGTTAGGATCTTTAACATTGAAGGATCTGAGGATCCAGTTGCATCTTTTCGTTGCCTTCCACGCGACTTGTTGACACTGCTCTAAAAAGTTCATGCCGGGTGTCATAATTATACCTAAGTCCCTCATGGCAGTTACATACATTTCGAGAGGAAAATTGTTGATTGTATATGAAAAGTAGTGATTTTTTCTTCCAAAGTGCATTACACAATTCGAGAACGACAGTGATAAGTATATACATTTCTGGGTGTGCTCAGAGTTTGACGTATAATTAACTAAGGCGCGTGCATATATTTTTACCTTATCGGGTATTATGGATAAAATCGAAGTTTGTATACAAAGTATAGCAGAAGCAACCCGGAACTTTCCTTGCGGACAGCCTGAGGTAACCTTAGCAGGAGATGAGAAGCAGTCATGTACTTTTACAATAAAGTTTTTAACACTCAGAAAGTTTTCTATCAAATGTAGATTTTTTGGTCCTACGTCTTGTCGGGATATGCAGTCCAACGCTTTAGTGTAGGTAGTAGATTGAAAAATTTACTTAAAATCGAAATACAGCACGTCGAAACAGTCTCCTGGATCATCCTCTCTCCGAAGTCCTGCTCACATATCAATAGTGATATGTGAGGTACTATCAAGAACAGTAGACCTGCCGGGACAGTAGGCAAACTGTTGTTTACAAATCAGGTTTTGTAAATCAGTGCTTTAATACACGGTGTCTGCAATAACATTCTCAAATAGCTTTGGGAGTGCATGTTTGTCAGTGAAACATTTCGTTTATTTTCAACACACGTTTTATTTCCTTTTTTGTGCACGGGGCACACTATGGCCGTCTTGAGCAAATCAGGATATCATCAGAAGCATCAATGTGAGGCGGTGGACTCCTTGACCTCTGTTTAACCTCGTTCTCAGTTAGGTACTTTAGTAATTCCACTTTTTGCGAATTCTTTGTGATCTTCGTACCGTTCTGGTCAACAAGAATATCTATTTGATCTCGGGACTTCATACTCTTTGATACGTATCAATGCACCTTTTTTTCTGATTTCTCACGGTCATTTTTACTTTCGAGCAAATGGCTGAGATTTTGAATGCTTGGATCAACGGTACCGTGAGGTTTGTTGAAAACAGTGATACAGAGGTCGCGAAAGAAAGTCAAAGTAAGTTGAACAAACATAACATCCACAGTCCGACATTTACTGAAGAAGGTTTTCCAATTTATCAGCTTCAACTGAAAACTTATCATGTTGTAATCCCCATTCTTGTAGTCGTAAGAGATCGGAATGCTACTGTCTTCCTCGGCGGCGTGCAGAGTCTCCTCCGACACTCGCAGCATGAGTCTGACTGCCTAGCGATCACTTGGGAACGGGCGTGATGTAACATCCTGCACTGAATCATCATTGCACAGTACTAGGTCGAGCAGATTCCTGTCACTTAAACGAGTATGTTGATGAACGAGTTGTTCTAATCCGGTTTTAGAACAGAAATCAGGAAGAAGTTTTAAAACAAAAAATGGGAACTGTTCAGGGGGGGGGGGGTATACTGCTCCTGGCGGGTGTGTTCCCCGGGAGCCTCGGGAAGGCGCGAGCGGACTCGAAGGGAGGTCCTTGTCTTCTCTTGCAGTATATTCTTAAAAGCTTGAGTCACTTTGTTCCAGCCAGATATTGATTCCGTCATTTTCGTAGTGAGGTCTTGAAGTTTAAGAGCTGGGTTGTTCCTTAAAAACCTGGGTTGTTCCGAGTCCATCGCCGCAGTACACGCACGTGGGGCTGGGGACTTTCCCAATCCTGAACAGGTACGGCTGGAAATCGCCGTGACCTGTGAGGACATGGGTTGTGTCGAATGTAATTCGCCCCCCCCCGGCTGGTTGAGCCAGCTTCTGATAGTCGGAGGCTGGCGCCTGTAGCAGCCTTTTCTAGGCCTTCCCACTCCTCCTGCCAGAGGTCGATTGTACGCTGACGTTTCTCGTATTTTTTGAGGCCTAGGTTATCCTATAAGCGGCGGCGCTCGGCTGCCTTTAAATCCCACGGGATCGTTCCGGAAAGGACGAGAGCCGCGGCGGCGCTAACCGTCCTGTACGCTGAGATTACCCTGAAAGCTCCGACCCTTGACCAGAATCTCCCCATGTAGATCGTTAGTTGGTCGGAAGTCCCGGTTGGGGAGCTATACGCGCAGAGGATGCGACCCAATGACCCAATCTCGAAAATGAGGTCAACACATACCAGCTCAAGCGTATCGTCATCACCATCCAGATCCACAATCAGTGATCAGTGAGACAACTCTTCACCGGAATCAGGACGCCGATTTTTTGCTGTGGTCTCTCAGCTTTATTTTCACTTAGTCTTCTCCCGCCGGTCCTAGTAGGCGATTTGCTTGACGGCTGTCGGCCAAAACGCACTCCACTTCGACCTCAAGACCGATATCTGCGTGCTTGTTGTTACAAAAATGGTTGCTTAGGAGTGACACTCGGGGGGGGGTCTTCTTTTGGTATGTAAAAGCACTTTTTATCAAATGTTTCTCTTCAGCGTTTTCCTTTCGTTGTTGCTCAAATTGGGAAGCAATTTTCTTGAACTCTAGAGATTGTTTACGGAGTATTTTTAGCTCGCATAGAATTCCGCACATTAAATCGTCATTTGGTTCATTCAGAGTTCGCCTTCGGAGCAGTTTCTTCCTCACTACTTTTATTCGCGACGTTAAGTTCACACACTTTACAACTAAACTTGTCTATCAATTCTTTACGACGCAAGTCTGCTGGATTCAGGTCAGTATACTTGTTATAATATAAATGCATATATATATATTTTTTTTTCTTTACAGACGTTCATAATAATGAAGGCTCATTTACTATCCCAGTCTCTTTACACGCGTGCCCCAAATTTTCCTTACCATTCGTGGCTTTGGCCAATCACAGTCTGTCCCGGCATTCGCCTCAGCTAGATCAAAAACAACGAGACAATCTTTAAAGATAGACTAGCCTTTAAACAAGTCGACTTTATCTTTATTGAAGCGCTGATTAGTTAACTCATGCCCTTGTCATTGCATTTCAGAGCATTTCCTTACCACCGCGAGTTATACGAGCTGCACGACAACAACAACAACAACAACAACAGCAGCGCACGCACGAGGGCATCTGAAGACACAGATACAGATTCGTATGCATACATTCCAGGCTATCAAGAGTTAGTTCCACATCAAGTGGTAGTCGATGATGTGCATCTTGTGCTGAACTCGGGCATCCAATGGCAAAATGACGGCAATCAAGAACACCATTGTCCGTACGAAGGGCAGCAGGCGACTCTTTCTCAACGCAAGGCCATCGCCCGTCTTAAGCGAGTCAGCGTCATCGTTCAGCTTCAGTACGGCCTCGCACCGGTGTAGCTCTCCGGGTGGAACGTCGGCAATGTTCAGGCGTGCCAGCAGTTTGTACGAGCGGCGTGCCCTCATCTGGGTGATCTGGCCGAGCCAGAACACCTGGTAGGTTTCAGCCACGCGAAGCGGTGTCAGCGCCAGTGCACCGTACTTCACGCGGCTCTGGGTTTCGTCCGCCGAGAAGTAGTGGATCAGCTCGACGACGTGGGCGAACGTCCTGCAAAGGACGAGAAACAGCAGCATCGAGAAGCATCGATTCACGACGGCAATCCTCGAACGCGCCAGCTGCCGATCGGCGACGAACGCGTGCAGATAGTCTAGGGCCGACGGTTGGCGTGCACTCACGTCACGAAATAGTGTGTACGCATTTCGTGTATGCGGTCGCCTGTCGCCGGCAGCCAAAACACATCGGTGATCTTCGGCGGCACGGGCAGAAGGGGCGGCGGCAGCAGCAGAAGTGTCGCGTTCGAACGGCAATGGCGCCAAAGCTAAGCCTAACGCGATCACAACAGCAAGGATATAGATGAGCATCGTAAAACACGAGATGACCGCCTGAGCGAGAACGTGAGTCATGCCTACTTCGGCTGGCCACACGCTGTAGCAGATGTCGAGCAACGAGCTGCTCCGAAACACGAGGTAGGCCGTTTGCGCGATCACTACGACACCGATAGTGGTGATGGTGGCGGTGGTGGTGGTGGTGGTTGCCGCTGCTTTACCGGCGGTGCCGCTGCGCCCCCGGGGAGTGAGCCGTTGCAGCGACAAACCAGCGATGACTGCGTGCAGCTCGTGCGCGTGCATGAACACCTTCACCGTGCAGATGGTGAACACGACCGCGATGAGCAGCGATGAGGCGAGCCACACGACCTCAACAGGACTGTGCAGGTCATTCGATAGCATGTGAGCAACAAAGCTCATCGCGCTAACGACGCTCACGTAGCCGGCTGCCGCTATAGTCACGAGACGTGCACAGACGCCGTAACAAAGCCGGAAAGATGGTCGGTCCTTCGCCGGGGGCTAGATGGTCGGCGAAGTTCGGCAGGCCAAACAGTTGAAGACTCACGAAAACGACTTTAATCGACAGCGGGACAGGATGGCGCTGGCCTGGCACGTGTTTGTCGTGCCTGCGGTCTCTCACGGATACTTTCATTGTTGCCAAATACCATCTAGATTGAGGAAACTTCGTGAGCCACATTAGTTAGTGTGCAGCACGGTAGTGCCATGTGCTTGAAGAGTGTATACCATCTCAATAGTTGCCATAGGTTAGCTGGCTTTGACAGGTTAGACCCGTAGCGGTGGAACAGGTACGTCGCCGCGTGCACACGCACGATGCACAGGTAGCCACTTTAGTTCGACTATGAAACAATGTGTATATTGTGGCGTGTATAGCGTGCCAGCCAAACCGATGTGGGCAAACGCTTTTTGCACTTTGCTGATCCTGCTGAGTCAACATCGATTGGTCACGGCTCATCGCCTTGCATGCATCTAGCCGGTCAACCGGTCACGCCCACTACGGCCAATATCAATGAGCCATATGCCCTTTGCGTACACGAGTTTGTATAGTTATGTATGTATAACACCAAAAAGACATTCTTGCTAAACAGGTTCAATGTTCCGTGCAGATGATTCATGTCGGTAGCACTAGAGGAGGTTCGGACTGAGCGTACTTGATATCGACCTGAGGACCGCTGCAGCATTCCTTCGTTGTGTGTCGAGGGAGAGAGAGGTTATGTAGCAAACTTTTTGAGCGCGAGGGGCAAGAGCTCATATATAAAAGCAACTTACGAATTCGATCATTATCGATTATTGAGTTAAGTTTGACTATACAGCCTGTCCCGTGTCTGAACTTTATAGGCAGAGCTAATTTGAGCATTTTCCCGGTCATCTTTTTAGATAACTTATTGGCCGCTGACGGTATCGCGCACCGCTAGAGGAAAGTAAAGTGAACAGAATGGATGACATCTGGGTATTCGCACTCACTCAATCATGTTTTTTTTACACGTATTGTACACATACGTAAGTGCAGATGTTTTGTTTGGATGATGTCCTTGAAAAGACGCTGATCCTGTTTGGTGACCATAATAGGGTGACCATTGGCTAGATAAACTAAAATATCCGTAAACACAATGAACACCTCGCAGTTTGGCAATATATGGCATGTAGGTAGTGTCGGTACAATATGGTTTCCTCAGCGTCATATAAAGATCGTGCAGCCCTTAATCGCATATCGGGTCTGACCAAAGAAAAGATTGATATTCAAACTCCTAACGGTTCTTGGGTTTCACTACTTAAAGTACTTTTGAAGAAAGAACCAGAATTATATCCCTAAAGAACAACAAGGGTTGGTTAGGAGAGGTGTGCTTCTCAACTGTATATACCATGTCCTTCGCTTGAAATATTTTCGTCTCCTTTCGATTCTTCTTTACTTCTGACATTTTCTGATCTAGGATGCCAAACAGTAATCCTAGATATATTACAAATGATATTTATTCACCATAGTTGTTGGTAGTAGGGTAGGTAAATATTTAGTCTATAAACAACCTCTCAAACTTTATTCTACGAAACCCCTTATAAACTAGCGTGCAGCTAATGCAGCCCATGCTGGTCCGCCATGGAGAATGGCGCAAAGCAATGAACAAAGTTTTTACACCCAGCCTAAACGTCTTAACATTTGCCTCCGTACTTCGGCATGATTAGGGTAATTTGTTTAGGATTTTCATGGAAAGAATTAGACATCATTTAACCCATTTGTTCAAAGTGTTGTCCTGTAGAGGACATAGCGTCGCATGACATGATAGCGTTTCTTGGAAAACGCAGTCGATCGCGCTACCGCCGTAAAAGTCTCTCTGATGCGTGGTGGTTTAAGCACACTCTCTACATCGACAAGAAGCAACCATATGCAGCATTTGGTTTATGGAGACCCAACTTATAACATAGCACGTTTTCATTAGACATATATGGCCAAATAGGTCAAAATTTGTCTGTTGTTTTTGAGACAGTTGTTTCCAAGCTGAGTTTGTCATGGCTCCGATGCTGAAGAAATTTGCGTGGATATCCAATATCTTCGAGTCCAAGCGGCCGTCCTTTTCTGTTTAAATCGGCTGGCACTCTCACGAACCATCCGCTAATACAAACAGCGGAGTACCCGAGAGCAGACTTGCTTTGAGAAATTAAAGTTTCTGGTAATTTTATTTGGTACTGAAAAGTACCCAAGCAAGCCCGCTAACGGTGCGACGATCAAGTTGCATCTTTAAAAACGCAACTTTACGGAAGGAAAAATATTCGCCGTCTCATGAAGAGAACATCTGCAGTACAGTTTCAAAAACCGGGTTTTTTCCTTAACTGTTTCCCTCATAAAGTTTCACAGCCTTGTGATTTCCCAGATCACTTGTTCGGGTAGTCTTGGCTTGAACCATTCCGTCTAATATTTTGTTAAAATGGGAAGCTCTATGGCTTAGCACGACATACTTAGGTGTAAGAAGTAGTTATTTAGGCACCAGCAGTCAGTGTCAATAACTGCAGGAAACAACTTGGCATGCAATTCTGGGAAACAGACTGAGAAAACTTTAATCGTCAACGTGTGCAAGGTGGTTAATCTTTAATGGATTATACTTGGATTAGCTGCAGCATTATGCACCTCTGATATAAAAAAAATAATTTCGGGGCTGACTCTCAGCCAAGATTTAACGTCCATAGGACTGCTTTTCGCACTACGATACATATTTACGAATCTTTCGTTATGCTGACACATCCAACACACGTTTCGACAACGTCTCGTTCCATCTTACGGATGCATTACTCTGTTAGATATCCGTTACGATGCCTCGGTCAGTATTCCGAAGTAATCGAGTTCTAACAGTATTAGCCTAATTAGCTTATCTTTACCGATTTTAGTCCATGAGTTCCCCCCAGTTGCGCCGATAGTTGGATACGCGGAGCATGTATAAAATGTTTGGGTCAAGAGGCAGCAAAATAGCGACGAGTGACACCGACGCACTGAAGAATCCGAACATGAAACGCCTCCGCACGACAAAGCAGTCCCAGATTCGTATCGAGTCCAGCTCTTCATCGAAGGCGAGCACCTGCTCCGCGCGAAAGACCAGCTTCGGTGGGACGTGCGTTACGTCCACGTCGTCGAGGTCTCTCTCCGATCGCCACGCGAAGTGCAGGACGCGCGACCCAAGCCAGCAGAGCAGGCACGCGTCAACGATTTGCATCGAAAACATTAGCGAATGAACGTTTATGAGGTGCGTAGGCATCCGGGGGCTCGACATCATGTAGCTGAGGTAGAGCATGCAGAACACTGGCCCACCAAAGATGGCGAGCAGGACAGTTGCGAAAACGAAGTTAAACGTGGCCAGCCGCTCACGGAACCGGCGACGATGACTAATCAACGACTTGATCCGGACCGTGGACCGGACGTCCAGCGACAGAAAGGTTGGCTGGACATTGTTCCTCTGTGCAGCTGCTGTTGCTGCGTAGTCACTAGACCCGTCGACGCGTACTCGATCACAGCCTCGAGCCCTGACGCTGGCGGTTTCGTACCGAGGTGGCGTCATGCTGACGGCCGCGGAAAATACCGTCATTGTCGCGTGTATTGCGGTCCAAAATCCGTACAGGTGCAGGTGCGCAATCTCCGTTGCCAACGCTGCCGGCGAAAGGTAGCTTGCGAATCTGTACAGCAGACTACAACGGTAGACGCATATTAGACCCTTAAGAACGATCGGGCCTATGACAAGGCTCTGATCGCGTCGGCTGAGCTCAAACAGCGGCAGAGAGCGCATTGTTACGCGCAGCCGGTTCTGCTCGCGGAATAGTCGGCCCGTGCTGGTCACTCGCAAAACGGAGTCGATAATCATCATGGAGTGGCACAGCGTTCTGGTGATTCGAAAGCTGTCTGTTGCCAGCCGGACGGCCGCGAACCAGGCCAGACTGACGATTCCCAGCAGGGCCGCCACGACCGTAACGATGAACGGCAGCAACTTGAACATGCAACACGACTGATAGTAGACGCAGATGCCGTACAGCTGCATCGAGGCCAGGACGCACCGGATTGCGACCGGGACCGAATTCGCCACAACTTCGACGTGTTTTGGTTGCATGACATCGGTTGCACGTACACAGCTACGAGCCGGAAGAGGTACACCACCATGCAGACTGCGCTCGGCGCCTACTCTACCACCGAGTATGTCTTACATTGCCGCAGCGGATTGCTTTCGATCCCCCCCCACGCGTCCTAGAAGAAGTCGAACGAACAAGTCAGATGTCTCTTGGGCGCAGATGCGGGGCCCCTAGTTCGCCAATGCCTGACTACCGTTAACCTATGTGGCGAGTCCAGAGGTGATGGTATCCAGGGCTAACCCCTTGAATTGATCGCTAATGCATGCCGACATTGTTGTTCGTCGGGCCATCGACGTTAAGCTGTTTACACTGCACCCACAACCATCGCGATGGGATTCACTTCGTTTGGCGTCATACCTACGCCATCATAGGTGGCAAGTAACAGTACTTGCCGCCCAACAGCACGCACACGCGCCTCATCTCAATAACCACCGTTGTGATCGGCCAACAGTCGCTTACGCCGCTTTCCCGGCAAACAATAGCCGCCTCGAAGCTCGCCTAACTGAATTCGATCTAACTAAAACGTTTACTAAAAGGATCACACGTTATTTTCACAGATGTGTGTAAATCCGACTTCACTGTTGGGTGCCAGAGGACCGCTGCTGCATTCCACTGTTGTGTGTCGAGAGAGCGAGGGAGAGCTAATACAGCTAACTCCTCGAGCGCGAGGGGGAAAAACTCCTATATATATATATATCCTTAACGATTGCCAAGTCTGCAGGACGTGAGCTCAGACTCGCCTCAATCGACTTCCGTAAGGCGTTCGACATGGTGAGTCATGACTCCGTCCTGTGGTCACTTCAGACTCGCGGATACCCCGAGGTTTTCATTAATTATATCGAACGCTTGCACCTCTCATCTAAAACTCTCATAGAATTTGGACAAGAATGTCGCACATTTCGGCCAACTAGAGGTGTTAGGCAGGGAGATCCTCTGTCCCCCCTTTTATTTAATCTAGTTCTCGACGACATGCTTTCAAAATTAGACAAAACTAATATCGGGTACCAACTTACTGATGACTTCCGCGTTATGGGCTTAGCCTTTGCGGATGATCTCATCCTCCTAGCTTTCACGAAATCTACTCTTCAACGGCCCCTTAATATTGCGGACCCCCTTTTGAAATCCGTAAAAAGGTATGAGCGATCAATGGAGATATCTGGGAGTCAACTTTGACAGCAGTGGCAGAGTTGACTCCACCAAGGATATACTCCTTAATTTACTCAACAGACTCACGATAGCTCCCCTTAAACCCACCAAAATATTTTTGAAAGACTTTCTCATTCCCCGCCTCTTATATAAACTGGTTCCGGATTCAGACCATCTCACGTACTCCTTAGCAACCTAGATAAAGAGATCAGAAAGGTTGTTAAGTCGAAATGGCTTAAGCTCGAAAACTCGGTGCCGAACGCCTACCTGTACACGCACACAGCACACGGCGGTCTGGACATCCCCTGCCTCCAAACATTTATCCCCAGACTCCGCTTCTTCCGTCTGACAGCACTACAATACTCCACGCACCCTTGGGTCCAACGGATGCTAACTACCGACCACTTCAAAAATAATCTTGCGAAAACAAGACTTTTTTGCGAGCGCTTGGGAACCTCCATTGAGACCGGTACACAAGAGACCGATTACTGGTCTCAACAACTACACAACACGTTCGATAGGGCGCATTTTAAAAAAGCACACAAAACGCCCTTTGTACATTACTGGATTAAGGGTATGCCCTACCTATCTGGTAAGGAGTATTTGAACATACTTAAGCTCAGGATCAATGCACTACCAACGCGTGCCAGATTGGCCAGGGGACGCCCGGGCTACAACAAACGTTGTAGGCACGGGTGTCATGCGCCTGTGATGTTAACTCATGTCGCTCAGTTGTGCGATACAACACACAAGCAAACTATAAAGAGACATGACGACGTCTGTGATCGCGTGGCGCGAACAGGGACCCAGGGATTTGCGGCCCGAACAGGGACCTGGCAAAAGCGCGGCAGGACAAGATCACCGGCCCGCAAAAACCTTGCAGATTCGGATCCATCACTATCTCTATGAGTGGTGTATGGGACTCCGAATCTGCGAGTACGCTCTTGGGGCTCGGCGTCACGAAGAGGAATCTTATCGATCTTACCGTCTTAGCACTGCAAGGAACCTTGAGGATATACCGCTCGCGCCGAGTCCATAAGAGCGGGGACTGCCATCAAGCAAGGACACGGACAGCTGATTCGTAACTCCACGTGACAACTTTTTACCACAATTTTTATTAATGCGAGCTCGGCCGAGTGTGCAAATGTATTGTATTTTGTATTGTATTCGATCATCATCATCATCGATTATTAGTCCGACCCGCCCAGCTTTAGCGGAACAAGCCCCGCTGAAAACGATATCGCCGTGTGCACTTAGATGCGTAGCATCATCGTACTGTGTCTGATCAACTGCTCATAAACTGCCCTACTGATTGAATAAACTTAAACAGTTCTTGACATAATCAAATGTAACCTTACTGATTTATAGTTGCAGTGGCACCTGTGCACGTTTTATTTCACCGTCGGGACCATGCAAGACCATGTGGTCTGTGTTGAGCTTGACTATACAGCCTGTCCCGTGTCTGAACTTCATAGTCAGAGTTAGTTTGAGCATTTCCCCGGTCATCTTTTTAGATCCCTTATTGAACGCTGACGGCATCGCGCACCGCTAGAGGAAGTTAAAGTTAAAAGAAAAAGGGATAACTCTGGCTATTCGCACTCACTCAATCATGTTTTTCTACACGTATCATACACATTCGTAAGTGCAGATGTTTTGTTTGGATGGCGCCTTTGAAAATATGCTGATTATCTTTGGTAATCCTAACAATTCGCGAGATAAACTGAAATATCCGTAAACACAATGAACACCTTTCAGTTTGGCAATCTATGGCATATAGGTAGTGTCGTTACCCAAAAGTTTCCTCAGCGTCATATTAAGATCGTGCGGCCCCTAACCTCATATCGGACCTGACTAAAGGAAAGTGTAATGTACAAACTCCTAGCAGTTTTTGCGGTTTACTACATGGAGTATTTTTGAAAAAAAAAATCAGAAGGTCCCTAAAGAGCAACAAGGGTTTACGAGAGGTGTGCTTCTCAACGGTATATGCTGTGTTCTTTGTTTAAAATATTTCCGTCTCTTTTCGATTCTCATTTATTTCTGGCGTTTTTTTTTTTAATAGTATACCAAACAGTAGTCCTAGATACACTAGCGGCATTCAATGTCTCCACACGCATGCTGGGGCTGTTGACATCAATTATGCGGGAGGAGCGCGTAATCCTTGATGACACAGACTACCGATGTAGCTCTGCTGTATAATTTAAGCCCTGGAAACGCTCTGAATACAACAGTAAATACTTAGTCTTCGTGTTGATAAACAATCTCCCGAACTTTATTCTACGGAAATCGTCATAAACTTGCGTGCAGCTGATGCAGTCCATGCAGTTCCGCCATGGACTAGTAATGGCGAAAAGCAATAAAGAACGTTTTTACACCCAGCCGAAACGTCTCAACATCTGCCTCTGTGTAATGCTTTCGGCAAGATCATGGCTATTTGTTTAGATTTTTAAGGAAAGGGTTAGACATTATTGAACTCACTTCTTTAAAGTGTTAACCTGTAGAGGACTACTATATGCCATCACTTCGTCCTAACCTTGGCCAGGCCACACAAACACTCTTGCTGGACTTGCCTGGGATTTTCCGGCGGAGCAATGTAGCAAACGTATGCTCACATTTTAATTACAAGTTTATTCTATCAAAATAATTCATTATACCAGACATAGTAATAATTAAACTTTCTTAGGTAGAATTCATTTATGTGATTATATTATTATTAAGAAAAGTGTGATTATATTATTATTTTTAAAAAAATTAGAAAAGTATCTATTTTTAAATTGTAAGTTGACCATTTATTTGAATTGTAATTGAAATTAATATATTTATTATGTTCATATAATAATGTATGCTTTATTATATGTATATATTTTATATGAATTCTATATGTTTATATATAAATTAAAAACACGATTCTATAATAATAATAATATGAATTATTATTATTATTATTATTATTATTATTATTATTATTATTATTATTATTATTATTATTTTATCATTCAGTTATAACAATTGTGAGGTATGAACGTTTAAGCCAGACCTGCTTTGTTCCCTTGTCAGTTCATTGCGCCTATGATTAAGGCCACTTTCCCTCTAAAAACGGCCAAAGACATCATCTGTCTTAAAAACATGGCCTCGCGTCGATCACCCGTAACGTCTTCTATGCGTTTTCCGATGTCTTTCAGGATATTCGCTGTACCTGTGCTGATGGGGCCAAGTGTCTCCAATGTTATTATTATTATTATTATTAATATTATTATATGTTTTGATATTCAAATTATCAAAAATATTTTTTTCTTCTCTAGCTAGATATGTTTGAATGTGCTTATAATAGACCATATTTAATACTTTCTCTACTCACGTGTCACATTTTCGACTCAAGGCATAGACATCAACAGGTACATTGAAGGGATAGCTCAGAATGGATTGCACTCACTGCACCGCGTTCTTTTACCCTCGGACTTTTTAGCTTCCAAATTGATAAATGATGAGCATGTCAATGGCCTCATGCCGGATAACGAACTAATGGCAACACCTGTCGCATGTAATGTGAATATTCCCGACTAAAATAACTATAGTTTTCTTAATAGAGCACTGCAAGTTTATTGAAGTAGGCTTAATTAATTTGACTGAATGAAGCTATTGTTTCAGTATAGCATAGAGGCATCTTTAGTAGTAATACAAAGAGCGATGTGTGATAACAATGATTCATAATCTGACAACTTTTATTTTAATGAGAGCGCAAGCTGCGGTCCAGCTTGCGGATCGTCATTTAAATAATACTGCTAAGTGGTTTATTCACCTTTGCAAACAAATAAAAGTGAGGTGCAAAATAGTAAAAAGCACAATAACAATAGGTCTACCAAAATAATAGTCGCAGTCGCTTGCGCTACCGCCGTAAAAGTCTCCCTGATACGTGGTGGTTTAAGCACACTCTCTACATCGACAACGAGCGAGCATATGCAACATTTGGTTTATGAAAACCCTATTGATAGCATAGCCGTATTTATTTGGTAGACATATATGGCTAAATAGATGGTCAAAATTTATCTGTTGTTTTTGATAGAGTTGTTTCCAAGCTGAGTTTGTCATGGCTCCGGTGCTGAAGAACTTAGGGTGTACATCCAACATCTTCGATTCTAAGCGACCGTTCCTTTCTGTTTGAATCAGCCGGGGCTCTCACGAACCATCTGCTAACACAAACAGCGGACTACCCAAGAGCCCACAGGGAGCTGGACCAAGAGTCTGATACCGGCCCTCAGGGTATGGTACGACCGTCGACACGGGGAGCTTTCCTACTGGACGACTCAGATTCTGACCTGACACGGCCAGTTCCAGAGCTACATGTCAAGGATCAACAAGGCGATCAACGATACCTGCGTACTGTGCGACTCTGGAGAGACGGACAACGTGGAGCATATTGTTCTGCGGTGTGATGCTCTCAGGAAGGCACGGGACGCAGCATCAATCTCTGTGAGAGGCCGACCCATCAAGGAGGTGGTCGCCTATATGATGACTTCGGTAGAGGCATGGAGGGAGGCGACAAACTTGTTCGACGCCGTTTTGACACTTAAGACTGCCAAGGAAACGAAAACAATCCGAGAGCAGACTTGTCTTGAGAAATTGAGATTTCTGGTCCTTCTATTTGGTACTGAAATGTATCCAAGCAAGCCCGCTAGCCTGCTGCGACAATCAAGTTGCATCTCTAAAAACGCGGCTCTTTGGATGGAAGAATATTCGCCGTCTCATCAAGAGAACACCTGCAGTACAGTTTTAAATTTCCGTTCTTTTTCCCTCAACTTTTCTCTCATAAAGTTTCACAGTTATGTGATTTCCCAGATCACATGTTAGGGTAGATGCAATAATTAGTTATTTCCACGCCAGCAGTCAATGTCAATAATTGCAGGAAACAACGCGGCATAAAAGTCTAGGAAACAGACTCGTTGAGAAAACTTTAGATCGTCAACTTGTAAAAGATGGTTAACCTCTAATGGATTATACTTGGATTAGTTGCAGCGTTAGGCGCCTCTGATATGAAAGGGTGATATGTGCACACACACACCTATCAACCAAATCAATCCATCAACCAAACCATCAATATGGATATTTAAGCATATAGTAGGGGAAATACGCACAAGCCCTACGGTACGCTAGATAAAACAATAGGACGGGTATTAATGGTACAATGTACCTATCTATGGCCATTATTTGTTGACAACACAGCGATGCGGCATGCGGATGTGTGCAACATAATCCCCCCCCCTAAAAAAAACGACTACATTTGGAAAGATTTTGCATCGCTGAACAGATTTTGATATGGATCCGTCCTTCTTCGAAATTTAGGCGACGGTTGACGACACGCAAAAAGCCTAAAGCTACCTTAACAGGCATCTCGTGGTCAACTTCGCTAATCAAGATGTACTACTTAAATTGGCACGTGCAATACGTTTCGTGAAAGTTCTCTGGTGAGGAAGTGCGGTGGGCGTACATCACTTTTGACAGACTCACAGTGTGTGTGCTCTTATTTGCTGTCCTTATTTGTAGTGGAATAACAATAGCGTCTTCCAGTATACGTATTGAATGAGCCAAACTGTGGCTAGTATACTTGATGTAATAATATCTTTGTTTGTGACGTGCTACCAATTTGTAGTAACGACTACGATAGATACTTGCGAATCTATCGTTATGCTGGCACATCCAACACACGTTTCGACAACGTCTCGTTCCATCTTACGGATGGTTTACTCTGTTAAGAAGATATGTGTTACGAAGCCTCGATGAGTATTCCGAAGTAATCGAGTTCTCACCTAGTTAGCCTATCCTTACCGATTTTAGTCCATGAGTTCCCCCCAGTTGCGCCGATAGTTGGATACGCGGAGCATGTATAAAATGTTTGGGTCAAGAGGCAGCAAAATAGCGACGAGTGACACCGACGCACTGAAGAATCCGAACATGAAACGCCTCCGCACGACGAAGCAGTCCCAGATTCGTATCGAGTCCAGCTCTTCATCGAAGGCGAGCACCTGCTCCGCACGAAAGACAAGCTTCGGTGGGACGTGCGTTACGTCCACGTCATCGAGGTTTCTCTCCGACCGCCATGCGCAGTGCAGGACGCGCGACCCAAGCCAGCAGAGCAGGCACGCGTCAACGATTTGCATCGAAAACATCAGCGAGTGAACGTTTATGAGGTGCGTAGGCATCCGGGGGCTCGACATCATGTAGCTGAGGTAGAGCATGCCGAACACAGGCACACCAAAGATGGCGAGCAGGACAGTTGCGAAAACGAAGTTAAACGTGGCCAGCCGCTCACGGAACCGGCGACGATGACTGATCAACGACTTGATCCGGACGGTGGACCGGACGTCCAGCGACAGAAAAGTTGGCTGGACATTGTTCCTCTGTGCTGCTGCTGCTGCGTAGTCACTAGACCCGTCGACGACCCCTTGAGCTCTGACGCTGGTGGTTTCGTACCGAGGTGGCGTCATGCTGACGGCCGCGGTAAATACCGTCATTGTCGCGTGTATTGCGGTCCAAAATCCGTACAGGTGCAGGTGCGCAATCTCCGTTGCCAACGCTATCGGCGAAAGGTAGCTTGCGAACTTGTACAGCAGACTACAACGGTAGCCGCTTATTAGACCTTTAAGAACAATCGGGCCCATAACAAGGCTCTGATCGCGTCGGCTAAGCTCAAACAGCGGCAGAGAGCGCATTGTTATGCGCAGCCGGTTCTGCTCGCGGAACAGTCGGCCCGTGCTGGTCACTCGCATAACGCAGTCGATAATCA
Source organism: Dermanyssus gallinae (assembly GCA_003439945.1). Classification (NCBI taxonomy): domain Eukaryota; kingdom Metazoa; phylum Arthropoda; class Arachnida; order Mesostigmata; family Dermanyssidae; genus Dermanyssus; species Dermanyssus gallinae. The sequence goes on along the minus strand of QVRM01005625.1, from coordinate 25,659 downwards.
TCATGGAGTGGGACAGCGTTCTGGTGATTCGAAAGCTGTCTGTTGCCAGCCGGACGGCCGCGAACCAGGCCAGACTGACGATTCCCAGCACGGCCGCGCCGACCGTAACGATGAACGGCAGCAACTTGAACAAGCAACACGACTGATAGTAGACGCAGATGCCGTACAGCTGCATCGAGGCCAGGACGCACCGGATTGCCACCGGGACCGAATTCGCCACAACCTCGACGTGTTTCGGTTGCATGACATCGGCTGCACGTACACAGCTACGAGCCGGAAGAGGTACACCACCATGCAGACTGCGCTCGGCGCCTACTCTACCACCGAGTAAGTCTTATACTGCCGCAGCGGATTGCTTTCGATCCCCCCTCCACGCGTCCTAGAAGAAGTCGAACGAACAAGCTTGGGCGCAGGTGCGGGGCCCCTAGTTTGCCAATGCGTGACTACCGTTAACCTATGTGGCGAGTCCAGGGGTGATGGTATCCAGGGCTAGCCTCTTGAATTGATCGCTAATGCATGCCGACATTGTTGTTCGTCGGGCCATCGACATTAAGCTGTTTACACTGCACCCACAACCATGGCGGTGGGATTCACTTCGTTTGGCGTCATACCTACGCCATCATAGATGGCAGCTAACGGTACTTGCCGCCCAATAGCACGCACACGCACCTCATCTCAATATCCACCGTTGTGATCGGCCAACAGTCGCTTACGCCGCTTTCCCGGCAAACAATAGCCGCCTCGAAGCTCGCCTGTATTCGATCTGACTAAAACGTTTACTAAAAGGATCACAAGTTATTTTCACAGATGTGTGTAAATCCGACTTCACTGTTGGGTGCCATTATCCCAGCCAATAAGAGAAGCTAGACAGATGAAGTGTCATGCGTCAATGGCAGGCCATTTACGTGGGTCGTTCATTGAGTAACCAGAAAATATATACAGTATAATCTTTGGACCGTCCCTGCCCTCACAGTAATGTACAACAGCTGCCTTAGACATGGTGCAATCCCAAACCAGTGGAGAAAAAGTCTTCTGCAACCAATTTTTAAGGGAAAGGGAGATAATACAAAGCCAGAAAACTACCGCGGCATAGCATTAGCCAGCGTAGTGTACAAGGTTCTTACATCGCTCCTTGCCAAAAGGCTCTTTCTAGAATGTTTCAAAGATTTACCGGCAGAGCAAAATGGATTTCTTCCAGGGCGTTCGGCTGAAGGAGCACTTACGGATGTAATAGAACACCTAGAGACTCGAAAACAAGATGTGACTTACGCGGCTTTTATTGATTTTAAAACAGCTTTTGATGCAGTACCGAGAGATCGGCTTTTACTCACTCTGCGTGAAGATTTTAATATTAAAGGCCGAATGTATAACCTTATCCGAGATATTTTAGCCGGCCAACGTATCACAATTTTAAACGGAGCTCACGCAATTGCCAAGGAGGTCTCTCAAACAATTGGCGTGCCACAGGGTGATACAGCTAGCCCATTTTTATTCATACTGTACGCAGCTGGCCTTGGAAAGTGCCTCCGAGAAGTAAAAGCTCACCACGTGTTTTATGCAGACGACTTAGTTATTATGGGAAAATCGAGACAGCACCTCCAATTTTACTTGAATGAGACTGCACGATGGTGTTGCGAAAATAAGCTGAACATCAACGTGTCGAAAACAAAAGTGATGCGTTTTAGCAGAGGAGGAGCATATGCTCAAGATGACTATAATATAAAGATAAGTGGGCATGCACTTGAGTTGGTCAACAACTTCAGATATTTGGGAGTAACACTGACGCCCAAACTGTGTTTTACTAGACATATTGAAGAAATTAGAGTAAAGTCGGTGTCCTTAACCATGATGTTGAAGGATCTCCGGCAAGTTGACCTTAAGACTGCACTCACTATATTTAAGCTCAAGATCTTTTCCACAGTATCATATTGCCTCAGACCTATATCCTCCAAGTTAACATTAGACAACCTCAAGAATATCGACAAGATTAAAACTATGTTTCTTAAAAGAGCGCTTGGCTTATCAAAAACTGCCTCGTCTACGCTGGTGCTGCAAATGTGCAATGAGTCCACATTAATAGAAGACCTAGAGCACCGTAATTACCAATTTAATCCCGAAGCGCTTGAAGCATACAAGGAACACAGAGAACGGCAAAACTGGAACTTTGTAATCAACAATTTTACAGATGGACCCGCTTTTCTTAGCAACAGATGGAAAAAAGATCTGCAACAGAACAGAGCAATAATTTGCAAAATAACTTGGCACGGATACCACCAATACCTCTGCCTAAAGGGAAAATGTTTCCAAATCGACGAATGTGTTTGTAAATATTGTGGTGAAATTGAAATCGACCGATATCACGTTATGAAATGTATAGAACTGAACACCAGCTCATTAACAGCTGCTGTAATTGACGTACTTGAGCGGAATAGCCCGTAAATATTGTGAGCATCTACCAATAATGGTGAATAAACAAACATCAATATAATCTTTGGAGCTTTTCACATTTAGTCCAGCGTGTACGTACGCAGCTTTTCGCGCAAACATGTGCACGACTGGGTACAAAAATGTGGAATAATATGCTTCTATGACTGCCTGACTTTTTGTGAGTAGTCAATTTAAAGAATATTTTAGGAACACTAGACCAATTGTCTTCTCATTAGCTTCTCGGCCGACGAAACAGTTTTCGCCAACTTGGCTTTGACTTACGCAGCCTTTCACTTCTTGAACAGGAAAGCATTCATTTCAATACAAAATGTGTGGTTCTCCGTGTCTACGACAAGTGTTGACAAGCTAAGTTCGAATATCTGCCCCACAGAATGTAAGCGCCGTTTTTGCCTGAAACTTGTAACATGGGGTCGTGTAAAGAGTGCTCGGCATATACTACAAATGTAATTGTGGTGCTGTCTCATAGTTATTACTTGCGTATACCATTCTAGTTCCCTATTGAACGGCAAAGGGTTCTTGGTTCTTTGAGCTGCACAATCGTGTGTGCAAATTTGAGCTAGACATCATCAACATAGAAAAAACGATAGCCGGCCACGAATCGGCTAAAAGCAATGCTGCTATGACTATAGGAGCACCGAAGCATAGTGATGGCCGGTTTGTCATCTACGAATTCATAGTCGAGTACATATTTAGCATCGAACAATTCACTCAAATATCGAGAGCTTAAGCAGCTTCAGTCAACAAATTTACGGAGCAACAAACTAGTAGGTTAGTATACGTAGTCTGTGATTTCTAGGGCGCACCACAGAGCCGATGCCGTTATTACAGTACAGAGTAAACCGGATGGCTTGATCTTACGTAAGCAATCTTAATAGAACCAAGCAATCCTGTTCTGGTAAGATTGCACTGGAATCAGCCTGGTGATCCCTCGTAATGAGTGTAAGATGTCAAAACAGTGACCAGTACAGGTTAAAAAATGGCCTTATCAATTCCTGTTCATCACATTTTTATTCTCATGACCTATACATTTTAACTGTAGTTTGGTCTTAATAATGGCTCGTTGATATAAGGAAGCAATCTTGTTCGGGACACATCGCCCTAGTGGAGTCGGTCAATGTAATAATGAGGTTGTTAGACATTGTTTATTATCAATCAACATGTTTATTTTTATCAAATAGTAATTATAAATAATGTCGTTGCTGTGTCACAGCACATATCATTAAATGACGCGCAAACATAAAAAAACAGTTAAAATTGCGAGGTCAGTTCAAACTACCAAGGGCCCTGTCTCCCTAACAGCGGTAATATGTAGGGTTTTGGAGAGAATCGTCTTTATTATGTGGTCATCGAAGATAGGTCTGAATGTATTCGCCCACAAGTGTGGAGTACTGCATCTCGGTATTAGGAATACCAAACATAACTACATGTTAGACGGCCTAGCTCTGATAAAAATGGAGTATGCGAATAACCTTGGTGTACGATTCTCGATGTTATGCACATTTACTGAGCAGGTTACACATGTTGCCGCACAATGTTCACTGTTGTGCAACTGAATACTCCGTGCGTTCGTCGTAAGAAGTGGTTCTGCCTATTTAAAACTGTACAAATCACATATTGTACCACCACTAATTTATGAATGCCAGGTGTATAACCTGCCAAGGTTGGGTCACTCTCTAAGAAGGGTTGAAAAGCGGCGTCGGATGGAAAGACACGTCCTCGAGCTCAAATCCGTGTCCGAGCTTTTTAAAGAAGCTGGCATAAGACAGCTGCGCCACTTGTTTAAGAACGAGGATCTGTTTGACGTAATGTCTGAGGTACAATCAAAGTCGAGTCGGGCAGGGTTTGTCATTAGGCCTTCATCCCAGACTACCAACGCTAAGGTTTCGCACCTGTATCCACGGAGACTTGTGAAGAAATTAAACGAATAAATAAGACCTAAAATTGTGTTGAAGCATTTTTTTACAAATAGAAAAATTTTAAAAATGTACAAATTAATTGGGTACATGCTGTAAATGACCCTTTTTATGATCACTAGAGAGCGTTTCAATCAAATAATGTAATGCCGTCGTGAGCTTATTATGTAAACGAATCTTTGTTAATATTCACATTATTCATGTAAAACGAATACACCATCGAAAATAATTTGGTTCAGCTCACATGTGCTTCTAAAGATCTGTTGTGTAACCTGCACAAATATTGCAGACCAGATCTACTTGCTTTAAAAGCTAGGCTATAAATAGGTTTAAGAGCGTAGGTATCAAACGCAGATCGACATGTAATCGAGGTGCTAATCCGATAAACATTTGCTAACCGAGTTAGATGATGGGTTCTCCCCAATTGAGCTTATAGTTGGACACCCTAAACATATGCAAGACATTTGGGTCAAGCGGTAGCAAAATTGCGATAATAGACACCGACGCCTTGAGAAATCCGAATATGAGACTCTTCTGCAGGACGAAGCAATCCCAGATGCGAATCGAGTCCAGCTCCTCGTCAAAAGCAAGAACCCGCTCAGCACGGAACAGCAGCGCCGGCGAGACCTGCGTTAGGTCGACGGCTTTGAGGTCGCTCTCCGACCGACGCGCGCAGTCCAAAACGCGCGAGCCGAGATAGCACAGCAAACAGGACTTGACGATGCTCAGCCAAATCTCGGGTGTTCGATCGTATTGAAGGTACTTGTACATCCGGGGGTTCGACAGCACGTAGCTGAGATAGATCATGTCGGAGAAGGGCCGGCTAAAGATGGCAAACAGCATCGCGGAGAAGCCAAAGTTGAACGCGGCCAGCTGCTCGCGGAACCGGCATCGATGTCTGATCAGCGCCTTGACTCGGATTGTGGCGGGGTTCGCCGGCCGGACAGCCGGCATTAGAATACGTTGCTTTCGGCAGAGGCGGCGGTGACGGCAGCGATAGCGACGAAGATCGGCGACATGAGGTCGAGCAGACTCATGATCGTCCGCGTCGGTGGTGGTGCCGATGTGCCGAGGTGGCCCCATGCTAACCATGGCCGTGGTAAATATTGCCATCGTGACGAACGTGGCGGACCAAATGCCGGACACGTACAGGTGCGCGACCTCGGCCGACCACAGCCGGAGTGGAATCGTGCGTCCGAGCGTGCACAGCATGCCGAGATGGTAGCCGGTGTACAGAACTTTGACGGCCAGGATGGCGACGACGAGCCGGTGGTCGCGACGGCTGACCCGCGCCAGCGGCAGGGAGCGCATTGCTGCACGTAGGCGATCTTGCGCCCAGAACAGTCTGCCGGTGCAGGCGATCCGTCCCAGGTAGACGATGATCAGTGTCGAGTACGTCAGCGTTTTGGTGATTCGAAGTCTTTCCGTTGACAGCCGCATGACGGCAATCCGGCCCATGCCGATCGCTCCTACGGCGGCTGCGCCCACCGTGACGGCGAAGAACAGCTTGAAGAAGCAGCATGGCCGATAGTAGACACAGACGCCGTACAGCTGCATGACGACAAAGACGCACCGAAACGCGAGCGGGACAGACTCCGCCATTGCGTTGGACCAATGACCTCCGACCGTGCACGACTGCACGATCACGGTCGCACGGGACACTCTGACTCCGGCTGCGTCAGCCACTCTATCAGCGCTACAAGAACGCAACGTCATACGGCGCATAACGCTCAGTTGGGCGTAGATCATCTGGGCACACAGCGTTCGAACACGCGACCACATATATTTACCTTTCTATCTACGCGACGAGTGCAGGTGACATGGAGAGCACAGCCAGCTCCGAATTGATCGCTAATGCATGCCGCTATCGAGAATCGCACCATCAGCGTTGCGCTGTTTACTCTGCCCCACAGTCATCTGTCTCACTGAGATTTATGAGGGGCGAGAAATTGAAAAGGTGTAACGTCGATTTGTTCGAGAGTCCGGTAACCCAACCTGCTGTGCACACTGTTCCAACGCTGGTGAGTACACACAATACGCCAAGGTCATATATCGTAGCTAAAATTGAAGTATTTTTTCAAGAGTAATCACCAATGGGCTGGACACAAATTTTAGAAAAACTGATTTCGTTGCAGCCTTAAAAATTAAGGGCGTTCGACATGAAATGACTCGGGAGAATCCGACACATGTTCTTTAGCAATTAAGTCAGATGCCCTGATTTTAAAACAAATGAGACACCGAGGTAATCGCATGTGGTGTTGCCAACGGAACCGTAGAATGAAGACAGACGAATTTGCGCGGGTTCACACACTCACTATTCTTATTTATTATAATTCACCACACGCCAGAGAGCGATACGGCAGCGCCGTCTCTCTTCGTATTATTATTGTTGTTGCCTAGCTAGCTCTCACAATGTCCCGGCGGTTAGCGCGAAGCAGTTTCCACCGCCGGAACTCACACAGATCACACATTTGTCACTGCCGCTACACTAGCGCTAACAATCATTCAACTAACAATATATATATATATATATATAAATCTGCCTGCATCTGCCAGCCACAACACTCACCACCCTAGTGCAGCACTGCTGCCACGCTCCCGCCGCTGTCGCTGCCAGGCCGTCGGACGTGTCGGTCGCCGCCGGACTAAGGGTTTGCAGAGTGCGCGTTACGCCGAACGCTCGGGATAGCAAGAGGATAACAAAATGGCGCGCACCCCCTTTTATACGGCCGGCGACCGGCAACGTGACAGTGCACGAACGTGCAGTGGCGGGTTGTGGCCGACAGTGCTGTAACGGGTTGTGGCCAACAGGCAGAGATCATCATTATCATGGCGCGCTAATACAAATTCTATTCGCGGCCATCCAATATGCAATAATCCTCCCCCTTTTTGAGGGTAGCGGTAGCCACTCAAAAAATACCTATGTTGCATTGATTGTATTTAACATTTATTGTGTGGCACTCTGCGAGATCAACTTTCGCTCACAACAAATTCTCTTGATGTAGCGGCCTCCACCGAGCTACGCCCGGTAGGCACGCTTCACGCCACTCTTGGTCGCCAGGGCTTCTCCACACGACCTAGGCGCCAAAATGCCCGTGGCACTCCTTCTTCCAGTAGAACTACGACGGCGCCCGCGGCGAACGGCTCGACATGGGGTCTCCCCGTCGCCGCAGAGCCATCGTCAGGACCAGCAGATCCTCGGCGCGCCATCGCCTTCAAAATAAGCTGCTTCGATCGCGGCGCATGTGACTATCGCGACCCAACTCTTCGTTCCACCTCCTCGCGACACGTTGATGACCATGTCGGTCTGTAGATGCTTCAGCCTGGAAATGAAGTCGGCCAGGCCCGCGTCTTCGGACGGCTCGCCACGAGAGGTGCTTGCGACGTGCTCCCCCACGCACGGCTGCCGGGCCTCACGCAGCGGGTGCTGCTTCGCCCACGCGAGCTCTTCCGCCGTGAGTCGACCACTCACCTCCTGCCGGTGGAACCACCTTCCAGCCTGGGCGACGGTGTCGACGATTCGAGTCAGTTTGCGCAAGCTTGAACACCCCGCTGGGTCTATTAGCGGGGGTTCGCACGTTGCAACAAACACCCGATTCTCTGGAAGCTCGTCGTAGCCCTGCCCCGGCCGGAAGGCGGGGTACTGCGTCGACGGCTTCTTCAGGAACTCCGCGCCCTTGGTTACGTGATGCACGACTAACCTTGCTGCAACCACTTCGTTCCCTTTCGTGGATGAAGACTCGGATGGCGTCACTGGATGGATGGATGAACTCTCGACCACCGTTGAACTTCTTAGCTTGGCAACGGGGAGTGCCGCCCCGCCCGTTGCGTTGATTTCTTGAAACGCGACTAGCCGATCTACAATCGAGCCTAGCGCTGAACTTGAGTCTTGACCACCGGGGCCAACACGCTCCGGCAGTCTCGTCGATAACGATGCTCTTGCCTCTGCCCATCGTGCAGACATGTCCGGGGCGCTCGACGGCATGGTGGCGGCTAGAGTGCTACGTCGTTTGTAGACCATTAGGCTACCTCGGACTTGGCACAACGTATCTATGCAGTCGGAAGATCTACCTGTTTCTAGATCTATTTGCTCATCGCTGAGCGTGCTAGCCATTTCGACCACAAAACGCTCGTCTAATTCATGTAACGTTCGTTCGAGCTCCTCCGCTCTCAGCAGCCAGCCGTTAACACGGTCCTCATTCCACTGCGTGAACCGCGGAGGCTCCTGGCTTTCATAACAAAACGACACTACGGTGGCGTCCAGTTTTGACACCGCCGCATACACTGAACGCCGAAGCGTCATCACACGACTGTCTGTCTCAGCCATCCTGGCTGTCGCTACGATCACTTCTACGTCCGGGCCTTTGCTACACGTCGTGCCCCACGTTGGGCGCCAATATGTTGCCAACGGAACCGTAGAATGAAGACAGACGAATTTGCGCGGGTTCACACACTCACTATTCTTATTTATTATAATTCACCACACGCCAGAGAGCGATACGGCAGCGCCGTCTCTCTTCGTATTATTATTGTTGTTGCCTAGCTAGCTCTCACAATGTCCCGGCGGTTAGCGCGAAGCAGTTTCCACCGCCGGAACTCACACAGATCACACATTTGTTACTGCCGCTACACTAGGGCTAACAATCATTTAACTAACAATATATATATATATATATATATATATATATATATCTATATAAATCTACCTGCATCTGCCAGCCACAACACTCACCACCCTAGTGCAGCACTGCTGCCACGCTCCCGCCGCTGTCGCTGCCAGGCCGTCGGACGTGCCGGTCGCCGCCGGACTAAGGGTTTGCAGAGTGCGCGTTACGCCGAACGCTCGGGATAGCAAGAGGATAACAAAATGGCGCGCACCCCCTTTTATACGGCCGGCGACCGGCAACGTGACAGTGCACGAACGTGCAGTGGAGGATTGTGGCCAACAGTTCAGTGGCGGGTTGTGACCAACAGTGCCGTGGCGGGTTGTGGCCGACAATGCCGTGGAGGGTTGTGGCCGACAGTGCTGTAACGGGTTGTGGCCAACAGGCAGAGATCATCATTATCATGGCGCGCTAATACAAATTCTATTCGCGGCCATCCAATATGCAACATGTGGGTTAAACTGAAGTCCCCATTCAAAAAGTAATCAACAGAGGCCTGAACACAACTATGCCACTTTTCCTCGAGCCGATGGATTCGGAAGAACCGGTCCCCGTTCGGTTTATTGTCTGGGTTGAAGCGCCTCGCTTTGAGATGTCTTTAGCAGATCAGATTGATGGAAGTCGCAGGGCGACATGTCCGAGCTGTAGACAGGTGCTCAAGCTGCTCCCACTTGAGCTTGGCCGTGTGACCCTGGAGACGTGTGCGTTATCGTGGAGCAAAATTACTTCCTCCGTGAGCAGCCAAGTTACTATTAATGGTTCTCCCGTGCCCGAGGAATTCAATGGGCATAGGATCTCGGAAGTTAAAAAATCATCGGACATCTCGGAAGTCGAAAAATAACGTGATTGTCACCTTGCCTGCTGAGAGTACAGCAAGCTTTGAATTTCTATGGGGGAGGTAACTACGCATGCTTCCATCGTATGTTGTTCCGCTTTGTCTATGGCTCGAAGTGATGGCACTAACTTGTCACCGGTGACGATCCGCTCTAAGAAAGCGGTCCTTCATGATTTCGGAACAGATTTTGCAGTGTCAGCGTCGTACGCATTTGCTTTCGCGGTTCGCTGAGCCTTTTTTCAATCAAATCAATCAATAATATCTACGTTCACAAAAAACGGTATGCTGAATTATTTTTGCGCTCGTGAAGTAGACGAAGTACCGATCGCGTATTGCTCGCTGCATTTCCGGACACCTAGTCTGGATTTATGATGTCTCTCTATATTAGATCAAGCCGTGACGTATAAAAGGGTTGCAATGAACGCGAATAAGGAAGCATCAAGGACGCCTGAAGCGCCACAACCACCTCATAAGTGACTGCATGCAGAGGGGCGCATTACTGCGTGTTCTATCGCGCATGATATACTCGAAGTTCATTTTCGTCAATTGTTTGCCAGTGCCATACCCGTTTCGAGCTGCAGTAAGATCAGTATAGAACGAGCGCGTCACTGCCGCTCGTCAACCCCGTCAAGCCCTGTCATGGCCTTTTAGCAAAGCTTTTTTCCGAAGTAATCAACGCCAGAATAAAAGCACCGTCTGGGAAGGCCCCGAATAAGCTCGATTTGGTCACAAACAAATATCTTGGACAAGCGAATCTCCCTGCTTCACTGCACTCTTTAACAAGGTGACGAAAGCGTTCCAATTACCCACAAATTAAAAAAACAGTTTCTTAAAAAAGACCGTTACCTCTATCATCTTAGCAATGCATCGCCAAGGCGAGCGCAACCTACAAACCTCTGTCGGCTATCCTAGACCGTAATTCAAAACTTTTTTAAGATTAATAGAGCTGCCGGAGCAACAACATGAAAGGTCAACAATGACAGCATAAGACGTGCTTCTAAATTCTACATAACCGGCACTTTGAACCAAAGAGGCTTATTTTTCTGCCGTATTTGTAGACTTCAAAGCGGCCCTTGACATGGCTGCACGAACAATTATACTTGACAAGCTTTTGCGAAGTTCCATTGAGTACACAGGAACTAATTCATGCAGATAACTGGGCGCTAAACACTCGCAGCTGGTTTCACTTGCAGCAGTTCTTTACGGCCTTGGAACATAACGTCGGACGGAACAAGTTGGAGATAAATACAAATAACACAATGGCAATGAAATTTCCAAGTGGAAGAAAGTTAGCTAGAACCGACAAACTTCGGTGGGATCCACGAATTATATAATTTTTCTCATACTTCTCCTACCTAGTCATGTTCTCGTGTCAAGGTGAAAACCTCTGGAGGCACACTGCTAAAGGAATTCGGAATGGACTACAATATTTTCAGAGCGCCCGACCCCTGCCGTTATGAGACTTGACCCTTGATTGCAGGACTTGCTCTACATGGCGTTCGCATGAACATCTGTTTTTGAGAGAAGTTCTATGTAATAGAACTTTTTGGTGTGCCTGTGCAACTCTACAGGCGACAGTGTGATTGATATCACTTCCAGGAGTGCGATAGAGCAGTTCCGTTGAGTTGATTTCTGGAATCGTGATGAATATGCAATCCTGTATATGTGCGCTTTCCTGTACGTGCAATTAATAAACTAACCATCGGACAATAAAATTAGGTTACTCTTATTGGTTAAGTATCGCGCAGTAATATGCTAAGTGAACAAAAACTCAAGCCACAATCAGTGAAACGCGCTATGTATGTAATATGTATAATAGTTAATACAGACAAAATAAAATAAATACAATTATCTGGCGGAGGTACGCCAAATATGGTTCGAAATTGCGCCTCGTTTGTAACGTATCTGCTTTGACACGTTAGTCATGTCCGCAAATGGACTCGGGCTTATCGATAGCTGGAAACGATAAGTGTCGGTAACTGGCAGATTCGTTGCAAATAGCCCGGGTGTGTTTTCTGGCCGTTTGAATAAGCCAATGTTGTAGGCTCACAGAGAAAGTCACCAGCTTTATAGTTAACATAAGTACGCTCAATAGTTCTTTATGTACACTACAAAATACTTTAAATTAAAAAAATGAAGTAGCGTGGCCTTTTATTCTCGCAGTTTTGCTATTGCCCTAGAGCACTGTACATTATTGTAAGAGAGTAGTCTGCTTATGTTGACCTCTCTACGTGCCTCACATACATAGCATATCTAGATTACGATTTGCATCTTTAACATAACATTCAATTTTGCAGATCGTTCACGTTTCACTTTGATTTAGCTGTATTCTGAGCCGCGATGATCGGCTTCTCTGCATACGTCGAACAGCTTAGTTTCATGCGAAAGCTTAAAGGGTGCGGATGTCGTGGAGTTCACCATACAGACAAAACAAAACAGTAGCAAAATACGCCTACCACACGTACTTTAAATGTGATTATTGGCAATGCGCTAACACAAGATTATTTAAAAATGTTGACCTGTTTAGTTTGAAAATACAAGATAATAGTTGGCCGCCATGTGCAAGCGTAAAAAAGGTTCTACCGCCAATGCACTAAGTCTCCAAAGAAAGCCTAAATGTAACCCCCAGGTCAGACCGGGTGCTGCACTGGGCCTTACATGTAAGATATATTCGAATGATCTAACTAAGGAAACACGTAAACACGCACCCATACATTAAACATGTGCTGAGGTGATGTCGGGCCGGCGGGAGATCTCGAGAGTGCGAAAATGCGCGAATGCATCCACCACGCCACCGGGCTCGGCAGCTTTACACACCACATAAACGCGTGATACTTCACGCTCGTGGCGAACACGCCACTAGAAACGTGCTTCCGAGCAACCTCAAAATATGATAGATATCCTCTAAAAATGCTTTGTATATTGTCGGGCGAAAACCGTGACGAGGAAACTGGTTCTATTTACCTGTCTCCCAAGTAGGAACAAAAACACGGCCTGGCCATGGCTGGAATGTCGATTGCCAAAGAATGCCTGCTGTAAAATATATATACCCAGATAGCAGAAAAATACTTCCTTAAAAACTAAACTTTTGGCGAATTTATTGAAATTGTTAGAATCATATTGGCAGGATATTAACACTGTGAATCGATCTGAGGCACTTGGAAAGCGCACAACATTGATAAACGTCCGGTATCAGCCTCAAACTGTCGTGTTTATTCCAACGGTGCTGATCATTAATTAGCATCTACCCAAAAATTCAGCAAAACATTGTATTGGGCTAAACCAGAATTTTAAAGCCTCATCACCGACTTTACTATTTTTGGGTTCAAACGAATGAAGAGCATTACACAACACATTTTTTTATTAAAACAAAGTGTGTTGTACAATGGTTTTGGTGTGGCATTATGTGATTGACAGCAAACTATGTGGTAGTTAACGCCAGCACCTCAATGTTTAACGTGTGTATGGTGCTTGCTAAGATCGAACAGGCGGTAGCGATTGGGATTTGCATGTGCCTATTTGGCCATTCAGCAAGCAATCCGCAAAAAAACTATATATATATATATATATATATTGACTCAACGGCAAATGTGGCTCAAGTGGCCTTTATACTAATACGACGGTTTATGATTTGCAGGCAGTGCAACACTTGAGGATCCAGCGACACAAGCAGAGCGGTTAGAAACGCATAACTGCCAAGCACGTCAAAAAGGACAACTTTTGAAAGAACTGCGCTATCCCACGCCCATATGGCGTCTTCGTAGCTATCAAACTCGAGTTGCTTTTGCGCGTGATAAAGCTGATCACGCTGCACGAGAGCGGCATTTACTTTGGCCAACACTCTGCGAGACGTCCGGGCCCGGTACAGTACCCGTGATCCAAGACAGCTCAGAGCGTACAGTTCAGCCAGTCCCACAAAGATAAACGAAATGCATTCGTAGCACACGTAGGCTGCCGCATGTTCGGCTGTGAGGAAGTGCACGCCGTCCAAGATGTCGAAGAATGTCCCTCCGAAGCTGGCGAAGATGAGCGCCGAAAACGCGCCGTTGTACACCCGGAGCTTGGAGCGAACGTCCTGACGGTCCTGGACGTAGGCTTGCAGAATAAGGTAGGACGAAACCGTTCGCAAGTGGTTCGACTCGTGCTTCGTGTACCAGCGGCCAGGTTGGAAAAGTTTTCTTGTCGACACCATTAGGCCGGACGAGGCCACCATTGGCCTCCCGACGTCGCTGCATTTGCCGTCGTCACTGATACTGCCGCTGCTGCTGTTGCTGCCGTTGCCGCTGCCGCTGCCACCGCCATGATTCAACGGTAACTTAAGCGACGTCGCCTTTAGGCTGGGCAGAGGAATAGCAGCTATCGCCAAGCCGGCGATCAGCATCAGGTGAAACATGCCCGACCAGAAGCCAAAGCACAGCACGGAGGCCGCCACCTGTAGCCACGAAAAGACGGATGTGTTCTCTTCGCTGAATTGATAGGCGGCGAGGAAAAGCCGAAAGCCTATGAGCGCGACGTGCACCACCAGCTGGGCTCCGATAAAGGCGAGGTCGCGGAACGGCAGGCCCCCGAGCGGCAATCCGGCCAGCAGGCGTCTGAGCGGATCTTCGTACGTGTACAGCTTGAAGAAGCAGAGCAGCTGGCTGAAGGCGAAGAAGAGAGATGAGCAAACGGTCGCGCATCGAGTGATGGTCGTCTCGCCGTTGACGAAATGCAGCACGGTGAGTCGACCCTGGCTATACGCAACCAGGAGCTGCAGGATCAGAAGTGTCACAAATATCAGGCGGGACATACGCCACCGTCGGTAGTACACGCAGATTCCGCCTAAATGAAGTCCCACCAACACCAGCGATACTAGGAGTGATGGGCGCATCTTGCCGCCCTCCGTCTGCCTGCTAGCATGCGCGCCGCACAGGCCCAGCACGGCGACTGGTGTCACGCACTCGACGCCGAGCACAGCGAATGGCGTCGGCGGTCGAAGTACTACTGGATCTAGGCAAAAGCCGGGCGATCGTACGATGGAAGGCAGGGTAGCTGCCTGTGTAGCCCAATCAATAGTAATATGAAATCAATAACAACTTAGGTGCTTTGTCGTTCGTTCAAATCAGTAACAAGTGCGTAAGTGCTTTGTTTGAATAAGACTTGTGATCCTAATGCGATCTCTGTACGAACATTAAGTTGGGTCGTGTGATGTTTTAACAGAGAAGCTTTGTAATATGTTTAGCCAGGTACTCAGTGGTAGATACATGTTGTTGGCTTGTTACGAGGCTAGGGTTACTCTGCTATTCAAGATAAAAACACGACAACGTAAACGATAAAAATCTCTACCGGGGTGTCGCGTCGGAGCACACTCTTAGGAAAAGTTTTGCTAAAGTGATTATTTCAAGGTTGTTTCCAACTGTGGAGAAGGCCTTACCTACGAATAAACTGCTTTGAGTAGCCGTTGGTAGATTGCGGACTGGCAGTAGAAACAGTCAGAGTCAGGCGCTAGGTAACCTATTATACATTGACCATCTTAGCAATTTTTATTGTAATGGCAGGGAAAGTGACCAAGGCTTGGGCAGAGGTAGAGCAGTACCTCACCAGGGGTGGAATAGCACGCACTAGTTGGCACCTATACACAAGGTACTTTGTGCGTGGCCAGCATCACTTTGTGTGTTCGGCCTAAGGATTTCACCAGGTTGGTGACTAATGCCGTCGCCGATTCTGCCCGTAGACGTGCGCTAAAAATCACGCAGCGAGCTGCTACTCTGCTATCGCTGCACTTTATCGTCTGGTGGGACGATCGTTGAAGTGCTCAAATTGTATATAATGACAAGATAATTATATTTATAATTATATGCCATCTTGAAAGGCGTACGTATTTCAAGACAAAACGTTTTCGGCCTAACGCTAATAAATCCGGTAGGTCTATATATTCGATCCCACCCAACACTGTCCATTCTTTTGTAATATGGGTTAATGACTCTTTTCCTAACCCACAAGCTCGATACTCCATAATTGCCCCTCCATATGTTTAGCTCGCTGTACCCTTGTTTCCGACATTCCTGCCCTGGCGCCCACTTGCGTTGATCATTTATTAGACTTTGCTAGTGCCCCGCCCTAACACTACCACGTAATCAGCAAACAGTCGGTGTCCTTATATATATTATACACTCGATGTTTGCCTATCTACCATCATAATTTCGCACTATTAATTGTTGTTCGCGCTATTCTCTCTATATACATGAAAAACGATCACCGATGGCAATAAACGCCCCTATCTGATCCCCTTAGCAACTATAAGCCCCCTAGATCTTATCAGCAGGTCCTGCTGCTATAAATAATCGTACGGTATTATCCCTGTACATTTATTCCAGTTACTCCATCCAGCTTCCCTCAAAACCTTCCTCCAACATACTTTGACACAGCTGCGCTCTGTCCACCATATCATATGTACTGCCGGAATTCATAGTGGGCCCCTGAGAGGGTCGGTCTGCCCTCTATTTCCGCATTAAGCGCTCAACAACCATAATTTCGGGTAACTTAAACCCGGTTAAAGGATCAGCGCTACATAAGCGCTTTTCTACAGGGCCGAGAGCCGGTCCTTAACGAGCAGTGTCGTCACAAATTGAGCACTCTTGGCGCAATGCCTTATGACAAGCATCCGGATCGCCTTTGGTGAATGCCGTCTGGTCCTGGGCCCTTACCAAGTGCCAGACGCTCACCACATGTAAGATCGCATTAGCCGTGGTGGAGGCGATGTTCTCCAAATCTACGATAGAGAAAGTACAAGGGGCTCGCGGTGTCTGCAGAGGAAACAGTACCGCCGCTAGCTACGCAGCTCTGCCAGAGACGGTGCTATCGGAAACCGATGAATAAACGTTGTTGCGATCGATATGGCATGCCGTGCCCCTTGTTACCATATTCCTGAGTCTCCGGGTGCTGTAACGCTTACACAGCTATCACTCACTGAGACGCAAAACTATGTATTTGATTGTTTAACATATAATGATATGCGTCTCAATAATTCCGCTAGTAAAATGTGTGTGGCCTTGCCTCGTTAGATTGATTCAGCCTCATTTGGTGGCACAACCTGCTTTGTGAGTTCTACTTACAAGGTCAAATCTGGAAATGTGTGGATTCAGTAACGTGTCAATTTTTCTTTCCGAAGACGATGCAGCTAGCCAACGCTAACTGCATCTGGGTTTTGATGCTAGCAAGCGCGTTCAGTGTGGATACTGAAGGCTACTAACATAACTAATCACGGATGAATCGCTTCCTTAAATATGGGATGGTAGAAGCTAACTGTTTGACATCTTGGTGTAGACCGGACCTTGCAACTATATAGACTAGCGGCCTATTTCTTCTTAGATCCTGCTTTTTAGACACGAGGTTAACACACCTGCTGAGAGGTTGCAATCTGTTCTTATCGCCTGAGCTCTTATAGCGATTTAATGCACTTAGCTTAGACATTTTAGAGAACATACTAAATCATAGCCTCCGATCGGCTTAGGTGTATCGGACGCGGTCATGACGGCACGACCCGCAATCGTGTCGTCATTGACCACGGCTGCAGACAGAGTTAAGGCATTATTGGATAGTGATGGCTGGGACGTTTATAACGTTGAACTCCAAAGGCTGATCAACGGATTGTCGTCGTTATTCGATTAGCCTTCCGATGATAGGACTAACCAGGACAGTTGGACAGGCTCCCTGCAAGAAAAGCGACTAGCATGCCTGATTAATAGAGCACCTTTTGTTCTGATAAAGCCAGGTTTTGGGCTGTTAGTAGTCAATGGTCTGGAGCTTGGTTAAATGTCCTACCCTTTCCACGAATTGGAACCCTTTTGGACGAAGAGATGACGTGCATAAGCTCAGGACTGCGGCTTGGCGTTGACCTAGACGTGTCCCACCGATGTCGTTGTGGTAATCTTGTAGACGCGTTGGCCCATCATAGCCTGTCATGCGGCTTAAGTGCAGGTCGACGAGCACGTCACTTCGTCTTAAATGACAACTTCAGTCTAACTAAGACTTGCCGGCTTTCCACGTGTACTAACACCCCCAGGTCTATCCAGGGATGATGGTAAAAAACCAGACTGGTGGTTTGACTCTGACACCTTTTGAGCGTGGCTGCATACTTGTTTGGGACGCAACTGTAACTGACATGTTAGCCCCTTCGATGGTCGGTGCAGGTGCAGACCGAGCAGGTCATGCCTCCAGGTTAACAGATACTAACAAATGCAGCAAAACACTCTAGAGCTGATTATCCGTACGATTTTTGACCGTTGGCGTTCGAGACTATGGGCACTGCGGGCCCCCTTTCACCTAAGTTGATTCAGAGCGTAGGTAGAAGTCTTAATCTTTCAACGGGTGACTCGAGTTGCAGCGTCTGTTCGGGGCACTTTGTTGAACTGGACTAACCCTGGATTGGAAAACCCGTGACCAGACGTTCGCGCGGAGACCATTGTTTACTCCAAAGTGTTAACTAGAAAGATATACATATACAAAAAAAAGTTAGTGCCATAATTTTATGAAAAATACTCTATTATATTTCGAGAAAAGTCGTCTTTGCGAAATGTCGTTTTGCGAGAGAAGGCTAAAGGAGTTACGTGGACACTCACACCAATTTACCTCTAAATATCGGCATTTTCTCAATTTTTAGTGCAATTCTGAATTACTGCCGTATATTGTCCGTAGTTCTATTGTCACTACAAAATGTCCCTATTTGTAAACACTTCGCTGTCGAATTTATCATCTTAAACTGTTTGAATTTAAGGTCAGCTACTGTTACTACTGTATAAGCTGTGCACCAAGTGAGTAAACCTCTTGAAACCTTGAGTGCAGAAGTAACGCCTAACTCGACTATATCAAGGTGTTGAGTAGCGGCACAAATGACCTAATACATGAGCGGTTTGAAGCCTACCTATCGCAGAAGCCAAACGTTTGTGCTCAAGTTGTCGCCGGTCACTGCTCAAATTGAATGAGTGGAACTCACTCATGTTTTTTTTTGTCTACATATGAAACGAATTTTTGTACTTCCACTAGAACCACTACGAATATAATCGTTGCTATGTTTCCATGCCTGAAACTTTCCGGCATCGGGTGAAGGCCGTTTCTACGCAAACAGACCTCACCCGCGATGACGGAAATGATGTTTGGCACGAACACCAGCGGCACAACGACGGTGTTTAATAGGACTAACGTACGTGGTTTAATTGAATAGAGAACGGCACAATCGGTCTAGGTTGCTATCATCGAGGTGGCGTAATGCAAGAGCGGCACGCCATGTCATTCGGCCGTCATGATGACGTGGACTTGTCTCTCATTAATTTCTTTGTTTTGCTGGAGCCGCTTGAGAGAACGACTGTACTTTGCTGTACATTTTACCACTCCATCCCCCGCAACTATTGTGGCAGCGACAGCATTTGATAACAGCAAGAAGTACTGCCTACAGATTCTCCTTCGTAGGCATTCTCCGACGTTTTGTAATCATTGTAGCCCGTTTATGCATCATATTGTTTTGCAATACATTGTTGCAGGCAGACACGAGCGCAACGAAGACTTTCAATTTGTAATTTCGATCTCGTGCTGTCTTTCTTTCGTTTTGTTCTCTATCGATAGTTCAACTCAAATGTCTCGAAATGTCTAGAAAAAATGTGGTCGCCACTCTGTGGTTATGAAGCGTTGGAGGTTGTTAGATCCGTTCGTCGTTACCCTGATTCTAGTCACGGCGTTCCAAGCTGCGGCCTGTGCAGACCCCGAGCTGTGCGTGCTTATATGGAGTGTATTTAAGAAGCAGAAAACATTAATTTACCATTTTGTCGACGAACTCGCGCAACGTGTCAACATTCGACCCTGCAGTGAACCATATGGAGAAACATCGAAAGCCCACTACTCGTTCGTGGTATAATTGCTAGCACAAAAACAAATTGTTAATATATATTATATAATATATATATATATATATATATATATATATATATATATATATATATATATATATATATATATATATATATACAATTATTATACGGTTGCTTTATTGAAGTTTAATGTGCAACATTTTACTTGTGACAATATTTGTTCGAGTCTAGTATTTAGGCTTAAGCGTTATCTCTCTCTCTCTCTTTGAGTACAGCAGTGTCTATAATTGGAGCCAACAGTGCTGATATAGAATAATAGACAGTTAGCAGTTGTAAAGATCGAGTTGCCGTAGTAGTAGTAGTATCAGTAATACCGTGAGTCATTTCAGGATGCTAAGGAATTTAATCATAAAGAGGTCGTGTACAACGAGAAGCTGACGGGCGTTATCATGTTGGCGTCGTCAAGTCGCTCGGTCACTCTCGATAAAGTGAACTCCATTTCCCTCATATACTATTCGTGGATCAATGTGTTTTGCTACGTCTTCAACGTAACCCATGTGCCTCCACTGGCGTGGCTGTCCGAATGCTGCGATGTGCTTATTCGTACTGAGGGCTATGTTGACGTGGATGACGAACACATCATTTTCGAACAACGATCCGGCCATCAGCAGATATTGGTGTTTAGCGCAGGCAAAGTAGGGACGTCATGCGGAAAGTGCGACACAGTGGCCCGTCTTACCTCGCTCAGTGTGGTGGCGGAAAGGCCTTCAATGAGAAATCGAACTTTTTTGTGTGCCTCAAGACAAAAGCCATTGTTCCTCGACATTCGCTATGACGAACGCAACCGTGCCGCGCTTAGGCAAGCCAACGGGCGGATTCGAGCACCTCATGATGGAGGACATTCGAGCCCACCTTCAGTTCGACTACTACGTGAAAGAAACTCCGGGCATCGGGGCCTGGGGCAAATTTCAAAATGGCACGTGGATGGGCATCCTGTCGCAGCTCGTGTACCGTAAGGTTCACTTTGCGCTCGGCGACCTGACGATCCTGCATCCGAGAAACGTGTATTTCGACTACACCTACCCGCACGACTTCGATGTGCTCTCGTTCGCGTCGAGAGTAACTCTCAGGCCCCTGTCGAGCGTATACCTCGTGACAATCATGGATGCCGGGTGTTGGTACAGCATCGTTGGGCTGGGCTTGGTGACATGCAGCCTCACCGCGGTGGCGTGCAGATTTTACCAGGACATCACTTCGTCGTGGGTAGTGTTTGTGAAAAGTGTCGAGTTCATCTACGCATGCCTCGTTCAACCGTCGGTGCGGCCCGAGTTCCGCGCCGGCCGAGGCGTCACGATGGTCCTGTTGATATGGAGCGTGGCCATGTTTGTGCTGAGTTCGGAGCTTTCCGGCGCTCTGGTGACGTTCATTACGTCGCCAGACTTCGAACGCCTCTTTGACAGTATCGACGAGTGGAGCCGATTTCTCCGAAGCCACCGAAGTTCGCGCGTGTGCATGACAATGTCAAACTACATCAACTTTTTCGACCCGCTCACCAACGCCAACCGAACCGAGGAGATGGCGGCCGTCGCCGAGTACGTCTATGACGACTGTCTAACGTGGACGTCCGATACGATTGCTGACAAAATCCTGCTAGGAGAAGGAACGAACGGTTTTTGGCTGGGCGAACGCGCCGAGATGACGGCCGAAATCATCAAGGCGTCGTCGTCGACGCAGAGCGACGCAACCCAGCAAGGCGGTGGCTTGACGCACATCGCCAATAATCCACATCAACATTATGCACCAGGGCATCCTCCTGCAGAAAGCCTGCGCATTGACCGCTATTCTCGGCGCCATGACTCGGATCCTGTTCGAGACAGGCCACATGATTCACTACAAGAAGCGACTCGGTATGCACAGCCTGCCACCGATCGCCATCGATCGCAGCTCAAAAGCGCTGGGCTTGAGTAACATCGGCGCCGTGCTATCGGCGGCCGTCGTGCTGGAAGCTGCTGTTGTGCTCGTGTTAATCGGCGAGCTGATGACGAAACTGCCAAAGAAACTGTTTGATAAGCGAGCACCGAATAGAACAAAGCAACAGCAGCAAAGCGTAGCCCACAATCGGACTTCGCTGCAGAGAGATCCCAGAATTTCGCGCCAAACAAACAGACGTAGAATACGCGTCCAAGCTGGTTGGATGTCAGACAGCCTGAACAAGGCTCTCGAAGAAAAGCATGCTCTTCAAATACACTGCGCAGCAGGCGATAACGCCGTCACACGGCTCCTGGACGACCGACTGAAATATATCTACTTGCGTCGTCCCTACTTAGAATGACTTAGAATAAATAATATAAAATAAATTAAAAAAACCGCGTTTTGTATGAGTCGACCCTAAGCCTTGTTAGCGCTCAGCGTACGATACCACATCAAAATCATTCAATTCAGTACTTATTTCACCATACAATTGGTAGACAGATCAAAATAAGCCAACGGACCACCTTAACCTCTACTCTAATTAAATAGTGTGGAAATACCTGTCAGGTACAGAGATATAATAATAGTATAGAGATAATTGCATGATTGGGAAACAGATATTCGATGATTGGTAATGTTACTGAGGAGAGAAAGAGCAGTTTAAAGCTAAGATGTGCATGTCATGATTGGCATCCGTCAGCTCCCTCTAGTGGTCGCTGACGGAGGTACAGCAACTGCACCAGCAGCAGTGGTTAGTGAGAGAAGAGTCGACGGAGAGACCGTGTAGGAGGAGGACGCAGAGCGAACTACGTGCCGCATGTAGGTCGGGCGAGTTCGGCGGTGTGCCAGAGAGAAGCCGTAGGACGGCCGGTAAATCGGCGGTTGGAATAAACTGATTAAGTTAGTAACACAACCTGATGTCTTCCTTTGACCCTAGTAACGCCCGCTTTACATACCCTTACTTTGGTGTGAACTTAAAGCTACTAAAATACACGCTTTATTTAAGTATATATAGCTACATGGCACACACGGAAAACGAATGCCATTAAAAGGTCCTTGACGAATTGATGATTTATTTTCTGTATAATACATTATGTATATATTACACATATCACGAACGATTTGCTCAGCGTTTTTGCTTTGCGAGCGTATATGCTGGCTATTACGTGTCCGTTTCGTTTAGACCAGCTTAAGACCACTTTTTCTTCATTTAAGAAACAAGAGACATTGTAGCGTGCTGGCAGCCAAATGTGCCAGCACGACGCTGCTCGAGAAATTGTCCGAACGTACACACCAGTTTGTTATCTTTTTCGCCTAGACCTGGAATACTACTAGTTAGTTCATCGATGGATTTAGTTGATTGATGGCCGTTTTGAATGTTCCACCGCCGTCTTCTTCGCCGATCCGCACGTTTCCAAATGACGCGCGCCGTCATTACGTTCCGAAGTGGAATAGCTCTCTGAGACGAGTATGCAGAGGCCTAATGGTGGTGCTGATAGGATACAGTTAGGATTATGTGTTCGCATTGACATGGAGGCGGTGGTGCTGCAACATAGTACCTCGCATATTGCCGCGCGGCCTGAGTATGGAGGTCTATGTCTGACAGTGTCGTCGGTGGTGCTAACGATCATGATGGCGGCTGTCATGGCTGTGGATGATGCCCTAGTCGGTGTAGTAGTAATGCACGCCATGCACGCACGGAATGGGGGCGGTACGCTGTCGGTGCAGTGCGGAATTAGACTAAACGGTGTAGCTTGTGGAGAGCTTAGTCACCATATGATTACCATAGGCTTGAGAGCCACTGGACATGAAATCATAGACGACATTAAGACGTGACAAGGCATTCTGGCGAGTTCATTATAATAATTATACTTTATATAGTACTTAATTCATAACGAAAAACTATTAGTCTAAATGTATATCACATGTCTTGTAGTACCTATTTAACCTCATCACTCATTACGTAATGCGTATTGTAAATGCAACGTTAGCTCAACCTGTGGCTTATGGAGCAAGAGCCGATTATAGTACAGAACAACTTCGCAGTTCGTCTCGGGTAACGCGCTCGGTACATTCAGGCAGACGACGGATTATATCTCGCTTCAGTCACTTGAAATTTAGTTTGAGAGTCACTCCAAACAAGTCGTGGAAACGCACGGAGCATTGTTGTGTATGTGTTAAAATAAGAGATGAAGTGCACTCTTGGTGCCGGTATAACTGTTTATGACTTTTCTTAGTTCGATATTTTGACACAGAAGCACAACGTGGCTAATACTATATCGTACGTTTATTTTGCGGTTAGCACAGTAGTTACTCGAGGACATCCTCTTTTATGGGTTCGTTATTCCAAGCAGCCATCGCAGAATGCCTAGGCCCAGATTTTTTGCATGGAAACAATCTTTGCATTAAAAAAATCGATCACATTATCTAAAAACCACACATTTCTAACTGCGCGTGTTTTAAAAACCAATCTATCATAACACTTACCCATTTAAACTTTATCATTTGCAAGCTTAAAGACTCTAGTTACAGGTCGTTGCACAAATAATTTCGAGGCGCTTGTAAAGCCGCATGAGAAAGGAGCTTGCCAGACGGGGCATGTTCATCTTAGTCCTACTGTCGAACGTGTAGTGTTATTCTGAATCACCTTAAGAGTAAATTTGCGCGCGCTTTCCCATACTAAGATTTATTGGCTTAGAATTGGCTCGGTTCCAGGGACGGTGTGTCGTGGTTGCCGCAGTAGCAATTCATACGACTTAAGGATGTATCGCTTGGATTTGATAACACTAAGACTTAACCCAAGAAACTACGCCGCCGAGACTCTACGCAAAACGCTGTAAATTAAACCAAATAATTTTCCTAAGAGTGTATTTTTATACGTTACGTAATATTAAATTATCGTCGGCATGGCGCGTTAAAACTATAGCCATTCAGCTTGCGCCGAAAAACCGCTGTATATAGGCTTGCCATTCTGCCATCAAAGTGCAACGACATTTTGTCGTTGGTCAACCAGCCAATATTTTCGGCTCTCTCCTAATTTGGCTGGTCTGCACATAAGAAAAAAAGGTTTTAAACCCGCCTGAAACCTCTCAGGGGTCTCAGGGGGGTTCTGGGATAATAAAATCAACTTCTTCCTTGTGCTGACTGGTAGGAAACTTCTAGTACCATCACTTCGTCCGTATTTTCTTCTATACCGTGCCAATGTCCTGCTAAACAAATAAAATGTTTGCAGGTAAATGTAGCGGCAATGCAATTTTCAGTCAGATTCTCCCAGAGCAACTTTCGAGCATATACGCCCCGGTTTTTCTTAAAATTGTGTTTAATCGCTCATGCCACCACTCCCAGCTCAGCATCTACAATGATATTCGTAAGGTTTCGTGACCGCATTGGCTTTAATTTTCAGTTTGATACTTTATCAGAGGCATTCCCTTTGCCAGCGCTCATGACTGACATGCATTTAGGGCAATAGCGAGGCCGTAGAGCTCTATATCGTACTTTAGCATTTACTCTGTGACTGAGTTATGAAAAACGGTACTACTATTATTTTGCATCTGCCTAATGGGGCTTCAATCTTGTTTTGCTCCTTCATTTTCCGTATTTGAATAGTGAAACCTCATAGTGAAACGACTATTGTCGTGAGAAGTCAGATCGCTAACTATAGCTGTATATACATTGTTTGGTCACAAATCTAAAATCACGAATCTTTGGTATTCTGGCTACAGTAGACATATAAGTGGCGATTTCAGTTTCTAAACATCATTTCGGTTTATTAAGGGGTCCTCGAGTTTCAGGCAAAGGTTTATAATGAGTGCCTTGACGATCTGACATGTCGAAATTGGCTTTCTTGAAGGATTGCCTATTAAACCTTGGTACGGTTGTTCTTAATATTTGCTTAATCTAGGATCACGTTAATATATTAAATTAATAATTATAAATAAAACCTTGAAAAAGGGAAATCCACTCAACAATTGCGTCTATGAATTAGC
>QVRM01005624.1:0-49373 GCA_003439945.1 Dermanyssus gallinae | reverse complement strand
CGTGCGGTATTGAGCGCCATAGGTATTTGGGTCTTGTTGGGAGGCGGCGTATGCTGCTCAATCTTGTAGTCGCCTAGCATAAGGATGCGGCATATAGCATGATGCTATCACAATGATGCTAAGAGACAACGCCCAGAATCCCGAGAATCAGTTGGACATCTGTGGTACGCGGGAGGATTTTTCGCAGCTCTATGAGGCTTGGGCAGCTTTTTGCTGTATTGCGCACATCAGCTGTCCTGTGAGAGCCCTATCCAAGATTGCGCTCAGGTCTTTAGCCATGGTGTGAGTATTACTAGACGTCCGTCCTTCCAGGCGTAGTTTAGACTCTGTGGAGGGCGCTTCAGGCCATTTAAAAGCATTGCTTCCGTTTTTTGTGAAGCTAATCGAGACCGAGCGTATAATTGTACTGTTGAATATCCGCCGTTGGCTGTTCTTTCGAGCAGATCTTCGTCACGGGTGGTGATGGTCAGTGCTGGATCGTTTGCGTAGATTGCGAAAAAAAAACTCTCAGGAGATGCAGTAGTACGAAGCTAGGTTACGTCGTAAGTAGAGGAACACACCTCTGTAAATATGGTCGCATAGGGTTTCTTGCTTCTTGTTAATCTGTCATTTATAGGGTCCTTGCTCCTTGTTAATCTGCCACTCAGTTATTTGTGAGTTAATCTTTTTGATACAAACGCCAAATCGAACGTTGATCTGTGTCTGCCGTGGTCGAAGGTGTACCCAGAGGTGTGCATGATTTGTAGATCTGCCCAAGTATCCCTTATTTGTATACCTTTATTGCATATGAGGTAGGATGGTTAGGATGCTTATTGCGGGAACTCGCTAAATTACTACTAGAGGTAACCGAAGAGGAAAACATCAGTTGCACCTTGGACAGGTACATCCAAAGTGCCGCATGTTTATAAAAGTTTAGAACTTCCATCAAAAGGTGCTAACATAAGTTTTATCCGTATTACTACAACGACATAAGTGTATGTATATAACCCACTATATACATATATATATATATATATATATATATATATATATATTATATATATATATCCAAGTGCACTGGTCTTAGTGGTATTTCTACTTCTTCGATTACCTCTCCAGTAGACATTTGACGAGTTCCGTAATGATCATGCCACGCATCCTGCCTCGTATGCAATAAAGATTGATCTGAAAGCGCTCTACTGGAGCGCATAACTGCAACTGATAAGATGATCGCTTCAAAAAGACTATATGGACCACGCCAGGATTGAATCCATAATTTCACTTGCTGTTAGAGTTGCCGCGTCATCTCCTAAGCCACTCACCGACACATATATACCTATAATTTCATTTTAGGCCAACTACCGCTACAGGTTCTCCGAACTGTCCCACCTGAACGAACCTTATGTGAGCGGTACGTCAGCCGCTTTCGGATATCAGGATATTCGCCACACCAAAGTGAGCCGGATAACGTGAATGCATATAGGGCTGTGACTATGAATGAATCTTCCGCTTCCACTGCTAGATTAGTTAGGTTTTTCATATTTAAATACTATAAATGAATGCATGCAGATGTTGCATTCAAAGGAAACCAGAAACTGGGAAATGTGTTAAGCACACTAGGATACTACAGCTAGGACTCTCTCTTAATCATTCTAATCTACGGGAGCCCTAACTAGACGAATCTACATATATATATATATAATATATATATATATATATATATATATATAATATATATATATATATGAACCACAAATGCGGCTTTTTTGCGGAACTGTGAAATGTGTTACGCACACCTAGGATGCTATAGCTAGGACTCTATCTTAATAATTTAATCTACGGGAGCCCTAACTAAACGAATTTATATATATATATATGTATATATATATATATATAATATATATATATATATATATATAATATATATACATATATATATATATATATAATATATATACATATATATATATATATATATATATATATATATACATATATATATAGCGCCGGCTACCCAGCGCGTCAAGCGAGTGCTTGTAGGGGAGTGGGTGGCGGGGGCACGCGGCAAAGCCATCACTGGCTTCATCTGTGTTTATTATCTCTCTATCTGTCTGTCTGTACATGTGTGCAATGGCCAACCAACCACCAGCCAGCCACAAAACAGAGGAGAAACGACGATATGTGTTCGTCATGATCAATCAGTTCAGTTTAGCAAGTAGCAGCAGCAACAACAACAACAGCGACGACAACAGCCGCAATAATAAACCAGCAAACAGCCCTCCGTCTACCAACGGACAACGGAGAAAACGCAATAATCCCGCTCGCATCATTCCGACAGCCTTCATCATTCCTACAGGAAAGCTTCGTCATTGTCGAACCACTAGCGGGACTATAATAATAATAATAATAATAATAATAATAATAACAAGTGTCCACGGCAATGATGACGACGCAGAAAACATGGCGGCTCTGATGGCTTCGTTCGGAACGTATCCGACGTTCGTTCTACTCTCGTTTGCTATATGTCGCCGAAGTCAACGAGAATCGATTCGGCTATTATTGCTGATGCTGCTGTTGTTGTTGATTGCCGTCGTCGTCGTCGTCATCATCGTCTCTGCTGCTGCTGCACAGAACACCACCCCAACTCGCAACAACTCGGGTAGCCGTAAAACAACACACACAGGTCGTCCACCTGGCAGGTCTCTCATCATTCACAGCTATTCTTTGTTACTGGGCTTGTTTACAGAGCGTGCGCGAGTGCGAGAGACTGTGTAGACTGTGTTTGTATATCTGTATGTAGTGTATGTATGTATGTAGTGTATGTATGTATGTAGTGTATGTATGTATGTAGTGTATGTATGTAGTGTAGGTATGTATGTAGTTATGTGTGAGTGTTGAGCCCATGTATGAACCTAAATGCGTCTCGAGTGCCTCTGTATGTTGTGGTGGCGAGTGGAGGCTACGTCGGGCCGTCGATAGTTGAATAGAAACAAGTTCGGAGTGTGCTCAGAGAGAAGACGGGCCGATGGAAGGTAGGTGCCGTTGAAAAGAAAACTGAACGCTAAGGAACCACCTACCTAGCAGCAGCAGCAGCAAAGATTGACGGCGCTTTTGATGCGCCACGGCAGCGTCAGAAATAACGTACACAACATCATCGCTAGCATCGCAAACATTAAGAAAGCAATAGCAAACAATATCATCCGCAATCAGGTAATTTCGGCATTGAAGAAGCTTCACAATATAACATCAAAGGGTCACTACGACAAACACTAACAACAAATACAACAATAAAACCGGACTGTCTTAATATATATATATATATATATTGTCTTGCTTCATCATAGTTTTGGCACGTCCCAATCCGGCTTCTTCAAATATTTTATCTTATCAATAGTCCAAAAACTGATTAGAAAAACAAATTTAGCACAGCGTTGTCCATAATAATCTGTACTACGCCTTTAATGATGTACGTTTTGCAAACATATACAATATATATATATATATATATATATATATATATATATATATATATATATATATATTTGTTTTTTTGCAAAAACGGAACTTTTTGGCTAATTAAAAACTATCGCAAGACTAACTTTGTAGAACTGTCAAAAATACGCTTTAATTAAGGTCCTCGATTCAGACGAAAAACTGAATCCATCGCTATAGCTAAATAATTGTGCATTAGCAAAGCCGAAGATGCATCTGTTGCGGTCTTCTGGCACGCGTGGTGCTCATCGGTGTTATCCATGTCCAAATCTGAAAGCCGCTAGATACGTTCTGTTCGCATTTGGACCAGTTTGCAGGAGAGGGTAAAGAGGCTATGGTGTGCTGAATGAGCTTCTATTTGTAGTTAACGCCGCGTGCTGAGCAAGCGCGCAGTTCGAGCGTGCTCGAGTAGGGCGATGCATTATATCTGGGAAGGTCTGTCATACGTTTATATATTTTAAAGTGCCATCTCCAAATGGCATCCAGCCTGATGAATCATTCACCGGTGCTACTGGAGCGGCGGTTATGCTAGCAAACCCCATTTATTGCTTTTTCGGGAGAGCACTCAAGCACTCGACTTCCGCATCTCTAGAAACTACAATAGTTTCGCCCTATTCTTTAAAGACAAGCCAAGTGGGTGAATGAAGAGGTACCAATCAATCTGAGATCTCGATATTAAATTCTGCCTTTAATGAGACCACCCTCTGCGATTCTTCCACACGCTGAATCACGACAATAACAACAACAAAAAGTCCCCGGTAAAGCCGCGCACAGTGCCTTCCACGGACGACTAACAAACCGCCAGGCCATGCTGTGGACAACCTTAAGTGAACACGAAGGTTTAGCAAAAGCACTAAATCGCTATTTACACAAGCCAAGTGTATACTTGTGACGCATGAATTTTCATATTAATTGAACGCACAATCTCCAGCAAGCTGGGGAAATTGAATGCCCTTAAAAGTACATGTGCTCTCGGAACGTTTAACGTGGTCTTTATCTCGGAAACCTAGCGAACCGAAAGTACACCTATAGCGCATTCGCAACGTTACGGCACTCCCACGGCTTCGAAGTAATGTCAAAGTAGTACCGAGCCCGGAGGGGGGGTGGGGGGGAGGATCCGGGTTTAGTGGGTATGTGAGTCCCACACTAGTCACGGCAGGCTGCTAGTGTCGCATGTGCGTCATGCATTCCCGGAACCTCCCAACTAGAAAAAAAAAAAACCTTACTGCAACGTTAAATAAGCGTATAGATATTGACCAACAATGATTGTACGAAATATGTATATATTCCGGCACTCGTGGTGGTATTTCGTTTTTATCTTAAAAATGTTAATCCTTGCTCTTTGGTGAGACAGAACTACGGAATGGATTTGTGACTTCTGTATGCCAATGGCTTAGAGCAATGTGTGCGCAAGACACTCCCAAGCTGATAACATACACGACATGTAATATAGATAACAAGACAAATCTTTGCCTCTATGAAAATGGAGAACCTCAGTTGCAAATATTATTATTATTTATTATTATGCAATTATTGAAGAGATGTATATAGACCTTTTGTTGACTGTAGGTATAAAATTCGTGCACGGAATGAGTCCAGTAGCACCTCAAGAACGCGGCTCAGAAATAGCGTACGTTCTCTCAATGTACGAGTGTACAGCTTTCCCGATCACGACTAATATGCTCTAAAACTAAAGAAGGCGTTCATAAGACTGCACCTTCTAGAGAAGTTACAACTATCGTTTCCATATATAGAGTCCTTATACAGCAGGCGAATAAGCGCATTCAAAGTATTGATTTAACGGTGCACCCGTTTCTGAAGATGGAGACAATATCAACGTGAACGTAAATCCCATTTCTGTCAGTAATTGGATCGAAGGCAAAGATTCGACGAGTCCCAAAGATTTGTAAATCATCAACAGCAATGAGTTCTCGGTTAGAAAATATGTTTGAGGTTGTAACTGCAGAAATCTAACGATCTTTATTAATAATAGAGATGTTCCGTGCTTAATTCGTAAACATCTTGTATCACCAAAAATATATATATAAATATATATATATATATATATATATATATATATATATATATATATATATATATATATCTATATATATATATATATATATAGTTGAGAAATGTTTGGGGGTTATTTAGAGTTTTCTTTTTATAAGGCAGATAGGCTTGGCCATCGACAATACGGTTTCGCTGGATATTGGATGACGGTCAACGGCCCACCCAGCTCGTCACAAAAACATCTTTCTATAGTTCTTTCTCACTAAGAAAAAAACCACTATCATAGCAATACAAAGGCCAAACCGGTTTCGTTATGGAGCTCCCCAAGGCCTCTTTTTAGGTCGAACTCAGTTCAGCATTTCTGTTTAGGATCTGCTCTTGATGTTCCCCACGGACATGTAGCATAAACTGCTTGCAGATTCCTTGAAACTAAGTTAATCCTTCTATTGTTGGTATCAATAACGTTCCCAAGTGTGTCGTTGTTGCCCTAGTTAACACCAAAGCTTAGGTTCTCTCTCTCTCTTTCTCAGTGGTGCTTAAATAGCAACGTTTTTAAAGACGAGACTTTAGTCAGCATCTTGTAAAAGTTGCTATGTCATGCATGCAGTTTTGTAGCACCATTTGTCGGTGCTTCTTTGTAAAAACGTGCCTTTTAGATGCCACATAGACAACTTCTGGCTGCAACTGCATTGGGTAAATGGAAAATACATCTAACATTCTGACTGAAGTGATTCGAAAGCGTAACAGAATCAACCGTAAAAACCTCTCACATAACTCCATAAAATAACTGTATGACCAAGTGGACTTAGACCACTAACTTCGTAAACTTGGTCAGGATGGCCACTTGTTGAAATTTCATAAGAGTTGACTCTGAGGCGGGCGCTGAAGTGCACTCCTTAGAAGTTGCACAGACCGAAGGATCATCAAATAATACATTATCCACGAGATATCCAAAGCGGCTGTGCAAGTTCGATCAACCCAAGCCACCGAGTTGTGCGTCGTAATGCTCAATTTATATCGGTCGAGCCAGTATTCCTACTGTGATCAGTAGCCCTATGGGGCATAGTGTGGAATCGCGTATACTGATCTATATTCATATGTACATATAACTTGTACACCATGAGCGCAAGCGACTCTATGATGCAAAGCCATAGCTGTCCTCAGTGCTCTCAGGGAAAAGTGGAGCGGGCACGTAAGTGGTTAGTCACATTTTTTAAAATAGCAATAATTAAATTGAAATTAATACAAAATAAAAGGGGACAAATAATTCAACTAAAGTGAAATGCACATGAGTGCACATCCTGGTCCGGTCAAATGCTCAGAGTTGTTGTGATAGATTTCAGTTTAGATTAGATGTGTTAGCAATTAATAGCCTCGAGATGCGCGCAGTGGAATATGGACGCTTGCTGTGGTCAAAATGCTAGTTTAGATAACATGAGTTGATCTGCACGCACTGTCCGCAAACGTCCGTGTTCAAAAACAGGGCGTGTTAGAGTGCCAGTGGAATGGAATCGTGTATACCTATTTCCGACAATTACAACGCAAACAAATCAAGATACCAAGTATTCGAAATGGGGTGGTATTGTTTGCCTGTATTGTTGCTTCGTCGTGTTGGTCGACAGCTTTTTTGTTGACCGTGGCCAGTACACTTGTATTTGGTTACTCATTATTATTCAATCAGCAGGCCGACGATAACGACGTATTAACGAACACCGACCACAAGGCGTGCGCTTGCCATCAGCTGCTGAAGCGTCATTTGTGTCTAGTTAGACGCTATATTGTTTCATAAATAAACCAGCTTCCAATTTCAGCAGCAGCACACCATCGTACACTACCGGTGCAGCCGTGGCCGCTGCTCAGTGAGGGCCCAATAACGAAATCTTCTAGCACCTGGCTTTTCAATCGCGCTTAAAACGACCCAACCGTTTATGGCAACCACTCCAACTCGACGCTGCGGCCTACTGAACAACAAACAGTTACCTCATGTTGGCTCATTAATGTGCATTCCGGCACACCGCAAGCGCTTTTCGGTTTCCAGCTAATCCAAAAAAAAGACCCATAGTACTATTAACCGAAGATCCGAGAGATTTTGAGTGAAACTTAAGAGAGGCTGCGGTTTTCAGAACATCAAAAACCCGGAGTTTTAGTCGGTAACGCCAACGGTAGTCTTGCGGCAAGTCCGACACTGTTCGTCGGCCCACATCCAAAGGTGGTGTCCGTTCGTGCGTAACGCATTTCTCCCCTCTATAAAAAATAAAAATAAATAAAAAAAAAGCTCATCAAAATGTCCTTGTGCAACCTGCCCAACATCTCAAATGCATAGTTCCACGCACTCAAAATCCCAAACATGGCGTACTCTTCAGTCAATTCAACCAGATTTTCGTTTATGCGTTATGGTTTACATGAATGGGCGAGTGCCCACAGACTACTCATCCAAATAATTTATTCTGATTAGCAGATGTTTATATATAATCAGGTATATTACAACGATTATATTTATACAATCTAAGATTTAAAAAAGCGTCGTGTTTGTGAATGTAAATATAAATATAGTAGATTTCACACACAGACTAAAATAGGTTTATGAGTATTCTCACTGGAGCGGAGAGAACAATAAATCGCAATTTTTTGCGGCAGGGTGTGAAACTTAACAATAGAACTTCAATGTTTGCGAATTCTTTTCTAAACGACCGTGTCGCATCTTCTGGCCAGCGTTATATATTCTTTGGAAGCACAAGCGTTTCTCACGAACACGACGATGTGCTTAGTTTCTGTAAAGGAGAACTGGTTGTCTCGCAATTGCACATGCGGTGCTCCTACGTCGAGCAATAACACCAGTGTCGCGGATTTTAATAATATCACTCTCACTCCGAAACAAGACTTCTCAAAGGCCATGTTCCATTGGAAAATATATTTGCTTCAACGAGCTCTACAGTTTCATATATCGATCTTCAAAAAATGCGGACACTCTATATATATATATGTATATATATATATATATATATATACATAGATATATATACTCATTTAATATATCATAGCTTTCATTTCATAATTGCATCGATTTTTGCCAGGTTCACCTTAGCGACTCCAAATGTTCGACCATCAACAGCGTTTTCTTCTAGCCAGCGTCGAGGTGAAGTGCAAGCGTAAACTCGAAAGTAAACTCACACGTAAACGAAGACCTACAACGCAGCAGATCACACATTTAAAGTGCGGCGACACTTACCGATTTGTCTCTCAATGTGAGCGGCTTCCTCAGGGGTGGCCCTCGGTATCACTCCGGGGTCGGAAAACGACGTTCTCAGCAGCGATAGCATCACAAATACGAACAACACTCCAGCAACACCGGGTATCCATCGACCAATGTTCACGAACAGGTACGGACAGCTGAAATTCGCGGCAGAACACGCGCACAAATGACAAATCTAATCGTCAGACAATACTGCTAAAAATGCTTTCGGGGCTGACTCCCATCAGCCAAGATTTAACGTCCATGGGACTGCTTTTTCGCATTGCTGTTCATAGACGGACATGCCCCATAAATACAAATGTGGGGCAACGGTGGGGCTCGAACCCGCGCACCTGCTATGTGTCTCCTCTTAATTTTCTAAAGTAGTTTTCGTACCGACTACTACTACTACTAATACAACTAATACGGTAGTAGACCAGTGGATTGCTAACGACGGCAACGACAGTACCAATTAGTAGTGCCAGTAAAGCAGCCGCAATGCAAGGAATCAATGAACGTTGTACAGAATTGCCAGTTATTTTGCAAATCTCATTAGTATTGATACTAAACCTATTTGACCGATTGAAGCATCACTAACTAAGTTGAGTTTTCGGCGTAGGTATCAAAAGTAGTATGTTATTAGGTAAGCGCCCCGGCCGCTATCGTTATGACAACTAATCTGGAAGTAATATTAAAGAAGGAATAAAAACCAACGGCGCCAGGCAAAACATATATATAATAATGTATACCAATGTACAAATTAACAAAATCTATACATGAAATTATAAAAAAATTCAAGTATGAAAAATGTCATCACAAATGTATACATATTGCATAAACGGCAACATATTGCCAGAATTACAACTAAATTGCAATATATTTTCGCTTAGCAATGAAGCCCAAATGTGGTACTTTTAGTTCGTAAATTGTTAATTGCTTTAATTTAACTATATACACTTACTCGTTACCGTTTGCTACTCGAATGCATAACGTTGAATTATCGTGGAGCTACGTCTTTGAGTGCTTTGATTTTCTATTATATTAAGCACGCATGAAACACATATGTTTATGAAAGACTCCAAGTCAGGTATCGCTAAAATTTTCCTACACTCGAGTTGCTTGCAGAAGTTCAGTTAGGAACACAATGAACAAGTAAGACTGAATAATTTCATATGACAGGGCAGGCCAACAATTAATAATGTCTTGATGGCTGCAACTATGGTATATTTATTTTTCACTAAGCTATTATTACTACTATACATATATATATATATATATATATATATATATATATATATATATATATATATATATATATATATATATATATATATATATATATATATATATATATATATGTATATATAGGGGGGGGGTCGGAAAGTTCCAGTACTCTGAATTTTGCCGCCAGGCCAAAACCATCAAGGTTTTTCCGGTTTGTTTTACTTAGAAGCACCATTCGTCAACAGGCCAAATTTACCGTTTATTGTTAGATATGTAGGTCAAAGGCGAGATTAAAGCGAGGTTCGGCTATTTTTAGGAAGCCGAAAATGGAACAGCAACGAGTTGACATCAAGAACTTTCGATCTGTTGTTTTTTTTTCGTACTCATATCTATATATATTTAAATATATATAAATTTGTTTTATATATACAGGGTGTTCCTATTTGTGTGTCCAAAACGCTAGGGTATGGTCAAACTCGGTGAGAAAATCATTTTTGCCAATGGGTGGAAGCCGGGAAAACATTTTGTTTAGGAGTGAGGATGAAATTTATAAAAGCAGTTATTCTGTCTTTTTCTCCTACATAGTTGTGCAAAATCTACGTTTGCGGGAGAACCAGTCAACGCACAAAGGAACCGATCATACCAATTCTGCACAATAAAGTATACATTACTAGCTTGCGTAGCAAAAAGCGAATAGCCAGATTAAGGAAAGTCATAAAAAGTCAAAATGTTACGTTAACGCTTTTTGTGCTACATCGTAGTTTTTTCCATTACGACCAAAAATGCACGTCCAAAAGACTACTCTCAGGCAATAGCAGATTTAATGCCCACTACATTCGTACCAAAGTGATGGTGCTGCGTTACGTATTTGCCAAGTGACTAAGCTTTTTCGACAGTCATAGTTGTTATGTTTCACGTTGAAGTTTTCACGTCCAGAACCGTAGCATTTTGCCAAGACGTTTCCGCCCCCTCTTTCCATTAGAAAAAATTATTCTCTTGCTGAGTTCTACCAAACCTCAAAATATGTACCTAACTTTCTCATACACCCTATGCAAGTATGCATGCCTTCGCTTTCGATATGACTGTCGAAAAAGCTTAGTTACTTGGCAACTACGTAACGCAGCACCATCACTTTGGTACGAATGTAGTGGGCATTAAATCTGCTATTGCCTGAGAGTAGTCTTTTGGACGTGCATTTTTGGTCGTAATGGAAAAAAT
Organism: Dermanyssus gallinae; assembly: GCA_003439945.1. Lineage (NCBI taxonomy): Eukaryota > Metazoa > Arthropoda > Arachnida > Mesostigmata > Dermanyssidae > Dermanyssus > Dermanyssus gallinae. Next base: position 38,215 of record QVRM01005624.1, on the reverse strand, counting down.
TACGATGTTGCACAAAAAAGCGTTAACGTAACATTTCGACTTTTTATGACTTTCCTTAATCTGGCTATTCGCTTTTTGCTACACAAGCTAGTAGTGTATAGTTTATTGTGCAGAATTTTCCCGCAAACGTAGATTTTGCACAACTATGTAGGAGAAAAAAGACAGAATAACTGCTTTTATAAATTTCATCCTCACTCCTAAACAAAAGTTTTCCTGGCTTCCACCCATTGGCAAAAATGATTTTCTCACCGAGTTTGACCATACCCTAGCGTTTTAGACACACAAATAGGAACACCCTGTATATATATATATATATATATATATATATATAAACATATCTGGTGATCATGTACAATGCGTATGGCCAACTAACGAAAGTAGACAGAAGAAAAATAACTTTCGAACCGTACATGTGTTTCATTTCTTTGGGATGGATGTAAAGTGCATGCAGGATTGGTCAGAGTGATGACTGGCCGGCGTTAATATACATCAAGCTCGTCTAGCAAAGCTGGTTGGGCGGTGGATAGCCTATGCAACAACACAAACGGCGGCGGCGACGACAACAACAACAGCAACAAACAACAACAACAACAAGTGAATGTCTGAAGCACTACGCAATCTTACTGCATGATAATGAATCTGCCATACATACACCTATATGCGTAAATATCTTACGCTTATAACGAAGCACTAGTTAAGCCAGTGCGCCTAGTGGGCGTGTATCGTGACTATCACGTGTCCGTTTTGTTTAGGCCAGACGAACCCCACTACTTCTAGATGACGTCACTAGTCTAGAAATGGTGCTGCAAACGGAGGCCATATATGGTAGATAATATATAATATATAGATATATATATATATATATATATATATATATATATATATATATATCTATATATATATAATAGATATATAGAGATTATAGAATATATATATATATCTTATCTATCTATATTATATCGATATATCTATCTCTATCACTCTCTCTATATCTAGTCTATCTATATATCTACTCTATTTCTACTTCCTCTATATACTCCCCCCCCCCTCTATCTCCCCCCTCTCTCTATATAAAGAGAAGTTCGCTCCCCAATACGGGGGCGATTCGTAGTGGACGTAGCTCTAAACGCTCACGGGCGTCACTGAGCTGCTGCTATTTTACTACAACGTCAGCAATGTGACCCGCCAAAATGGCGGAAAAGACGAAATACGAGCGGTGGCACAATCGAAGAATCGCGGAGTGAAGCAGCGATGTCAACCCACGTCAAAGAGCAAAACCCACACCAGCCCAACAGCAACGACTCACCACTAGACACGTAGTACACCATACAACCAGTGGCCAGCTAAGGCGGCTTCAGCAGCAGCAACAACATTTTACCGCTAACGAAGGCAACATGGCTTCGCTGCTGGAATCAGAGTCCTCAGCGACGCCGCCACGGCCGTCTTCATCATCGTCATCATCGTCATCATAATCATTATCATCAACGGTTATCGTCAGCGTCTTCATGATGATGGCTCACTGTGCTCGCCCATTTGTGGGGCCGTATGATAGGAGTCGCAACAACAACAACAACTGCGGCAACAATGGTCAGACTAACAGAAACAACAACAGCAATAGACCAGTACCAACAGTAACGGCAACAACAACAACGTTAACAGCCGCAACAACAACATAAACAGCCGCAACAACAACAACAAAATCAGCACTAGTGAGAACTACAACAACGTCCGTGATGATGATGGCGATGGTAATCTTAAGAAAACTTCTAGAAACGACTTCTAGAAACTCACTACGACCGAGTTGTTTCGCTACAATGACGGAGCTACTGAAGGTGATGGATGGTACACTCGAGGACTTGCTGACTGCTGTTGCAAGAAGCTAACAGTAATGGCGCGCTAATTCTACTGTTGCCGTCGCTTTTCATAGCTGTCTTTGCAGCTGGAGTGTGAGACATTGGCAGACACGACGACGACGACGACGACGACAACAACAACAACAACAACGACAACAACAACATCAATGACAACGACGACAACAACATCAACGACAACGACGACAACAGCGACAACAACACAACAGCCCAATGAACAAGACCCAACCAGTCCAGCATTAGCACAGCCGTCGGTGCTCGCACTGGCCCACTGACTTCAACGCCAGCCAGCCCAGCCCGCTGGTCCCGTAGCGTCTGTCTTACTATCAAGCCGTAAAGAATCAACAACAGAGTCACCACCCACAGAACATCGAGGATGTCGCAGCCACCGCCCTCAATGTCACCCTTGCACCACCACCACCAGTAATACTGGTGGTGGTGGAGCTGGTGGTGATGATGCTGCTGCCGCCGCCGTTAAATCCAACACCCTGTCATCAGCAAAACGAAATTCGATTTGGCCCCTAATTAGCTTTTTTCACGCTGCCCGTGCCACAACTATGACAGCCATTACTAGTGATATTGATATTCGTTCATATCAACATTACTAATAACCTGTTTTAAACACTTTATGGGTCAATATTTATTCATTGTAATTAATCACCGACGGTGGGGACATGACAATTGGGTCCCTGCGAACGTGTGCACGTTTACGAAGGGTTCAATGTAGGAACCAACCATCTCTGGAGGGAACACTTTATATATATATATATGCCGTAGAGCTTTATGGTGTCAGCTGTTGCAAGGCGTCCTCCACAACTTCATTGCTTTTGTCTTTAAAGTATTTACCTCCAGTGAGATATTTGTCACAAATTTTGCAAGAGCACTTTGCAACGCCTGCCGAATATGGAAGCGACTCTCAGAGTAAGCAGCAATATCATCAGCGTATTGGATGAGTTGCACTGATGGATGCTTCTGCTTCACAATCGGAGGCAGCTGGCACTGACAATTACAGAAAACAGAACTGGACTATGGTTATCGCTTCGTGCAGCACCCATTATCTGTCGAAATTTGGGATGTTTGACAACACCGTCGTCCAGCATTATATGGTTCTCCTGGAGAATAGCTGCCAATAGCTTAAGAAGACGTGATGGCATACCAAATACTGCCATCCTCCAAAGGGCAGCGTTGCGAGGTGCAGTATCAAAGGCAGAATTGAAATACACTAATATAGCAAACACTGGCCGCCCGCGAAGGCTTACTGTTTTCCTAGTATCGTCGAGAAGTATTGTGCTATCTGTGTGTGTGTTGACTTGCAGCGCCTGAATCCATGCTGTTCTTCGGGTATGAAGCCTTGTAGTTCGAGAAATTTTTCGATAATAGTTTATAGATGCAACTTTCTTTGATATTCCTCTCCAGGCTGAAGAATCCAACACGTCACCTTTGCCTTTAGAAATCGAGGCCAGTATGCAATCTCGCCAACTAGCCGATATATTCCCTATGTCCAAACACCTATTCATTAAGTGAGTAATCCCTGGTTGCAGCGATTTTGACTGCCTGATAGGATCATTTCTAATCATACCTGGTCCCGGCGCCTTTCCACTTTTAAGGTGCAAATTTGCCACCACAACTTCCTGTCAAGTGAATGGTTCGTCGGTCTTGGCCCGGAGATTGCCGGCTATATTGCTGTGGGGGCCTTGAAACACTGGCAGTTCGTGAGGATTGTGTTCCCTGGCGTAGCATTTCAGAGATACGTTCCCAGAACGTGTCTCTGAAATGCTGGACAAGAAGTGTGAATGAAATAGGGCATGCCACCCTTTCCTTAGTCTGGCGAATCCATTTCTAAATCTGACATTCTGTTGCATGAACCATCTTTGTTTCTTGTGTTTTTATATATGGGAACTGGGCCTCTTTTAAGGTATTAGAGTACCACTTGCAGACCTCGTAGCATTAACGGTTGATGCGATCTGGATCTAGCAAATTTCCGTCGAATTTTTTTCGACCGTTGTACCGTTTGCGCGTACCTTAAATAGTAAAGTTACCGACAGGTGCGGTTTACTGCAAAAAGCTGTAACATCGCTTGCATATCCGCAATGTTAGATGTCGTTTGGGCCTAGATGAGTTGCAAGAATGTCGATTGTTGATGATCCTTGGTGTCCTTCAAAGGTATGCTGTGTTCGGTCTGTGATCGCCCACATGCCAAATACCGGGCCTACTCAATGACAACTACCCCTGTGTTTGCATAACTCTCTATGTAGAGTAGAATATTCATGAATCTAAAAAGGTCTCTGAGGATACTGGAGATATACAACGGACACAACGGTTTAACGATTAACGTATCGAAGACAAAGGTTATAAAGTTCATACCCGGGAGGGTCTGAAGAGAAGTGATAAGCTTACCTGGGGTAGTGCTTTTGTGGAATTTGTAAGGGAACTAACTTTCCCTTTAAGATTTAGCTAAACGCATTTAAGCGATCACGAGAGATAACTGCGAGGCGCAGAGTATTTGAGACAGATGCGACCTTTAGCTGTCTGTAGGGTGGCAACGGGGCTTTCGTTGTGGGTGCCACGGACTGAGCTAAAGATCAGGCATCCGTTCACACCCCACAATTGCACAAACAAAATGAGAATGATGATACACAATAATAATCATCAAATTAATACATACATTAGCAGACTTCCGTGACTGTCAGTGAAATCGTCAATATCGTCAAAATCGTCAATAATACTGTGCCCCGACCGGTCCTCGTAAGTTAGCTATTTTTCAAATAACTGGCACGCGCAATACAATGCGAACCAGATTTCGGGGGTCTATAAAGCGGATCGCTAAAGTAATTTTGGCTGGCAGTTTGTTCCCGTAGAAAGCTGAACTGAACTGCTTGGCTGGTAGAAATCAGATCTTCGAAAACCGAAAATCTCCCAGCAACGCCTTCATTTCCATTTAGGGCGCGTATCGACTTCCTACCTAACCCCGAATTTCGTTCTATTCTTATTTGCCTCCAGCGCGATTCGAGAACGTGTCCGCGACGGTCAAGTCTAACGAGTCACACAACGAGACTGTATTCGCATTGTGTTGCATACGACTAATTTGTGGGAAAATTACATTCCATCTCCCAACTTCTTGATAACGTATGCCACAGGTGTCTTCATAGCAACAGCAACAAAAAAAGCATTCTTCTACAGACAGCAGCAGCAGCAATCGCCGAAGAAGCAGCGGTAGGATTGCCAATAGGCGTCTTGGTTTCGAGGGTCGTAATTGCAGTTGAAATACATCCGGGGGGTCGGCGGTCGAAACGTGTGATGCGCTGCTATGTCGAGACCAGAAATAGACCTCACTTGAAGCAGCGCTTCGCATCAAGCAGAGAAGGTCGACAACCAACTTCGTTGCCACGGAAACCACGCCTCGGAAAGAACTCGTGCCTCTTGAATTACTGTAGTAATGGAGTGCGTCACTGCTGGACTAATATATAGTCAAATGGCTAGCTAGCTTGTTTCATACTCGAAGTGCGCTCCATAGCACAGAAACAATATAACGAGATAACCCTGATCGTATAAATATGATACACACTACGAGTAATATACGTATGGTACATAAATGTTCCTAGCTCTAAATACGACGCAAAAAACACACGACGCTATCAGGCGCGCGCCTCCTGAATGAAACAAGATTTAAACGAATTAAAAAAACTTTATATACGTCGTCTTTACGACTATACATATATATAGGGGCTACAATTTTTTTTTCCGGTTTTGTCCGTAAAGAATCATTATAAAATTCAAAAAACAAAATTGTAGACCCAATATATAAATATATATATATATATATATATATATATATATATATATATATTTTTGGAACGTAAAGACGACGTATATAATGTTCGTTTAAATCTCGTTTTTCCTGATATATTTCAACGCTCTCAAGAAACCACAACATAGGTTGCATTGCCGTATTCTATTTAAATGCTTGTGGAGGCAATTGGGATGTCAACTACATCCGGCTTTTATGGTGAACAGTTTAACTGACTTGAACTATTGCCACAGCGTCGAGTTTGCACCTTTATGCCAAGAGAAAGAGTGAAATAACGAGAGAGAGGGAGAGAGGGGCCTCTGTTTCAGGAGACTGCCACGATGGCATTTCCAATGAATCATCGATGATGTTGTATAATAGATGGTAAGCTCTTCGGCATATCGCCACCCCAAGAAACAATGCAGGCCCAAAGAACTTGGAGACAGGTACTTTTTTTTTGGCACAGGTACTGCAACAGACACTTTTGCACTGCGTACGTATGTACGTAGACGGAGGCCAAATATGTAGTACCTCACACAATAGTTCACGCCGCCCCTTCACTGCCGTGCTTTCGTTTACCACCTGCTTTACCATTGATGCTGCAGTTGTCATTCTCGTCGTCGTCGTTCATTTTGTTGTTGATGTGTTTTTTTTTCATTTTTGTTGATTTTTGCTAATTAATGCTGCTGCTGTCGCCGCTGTTGTTTACATTTCGTACCAGTCTGATACAGTGGAGGCTTTGGACGTTTGAATTACACACTACAGTAGCGTCTGTTACGAGGCTATCTTGACAGCGTCCGAAAGGATCATATATGCCGCGGATGGAACGCTGCGCATAAGCGTTATTCACGCAGTCTTGTTGTCAGCGGAGAAGTCGAAAAAACAGCCGAATTTGTATCGGGGTTTTTCTCCGCTCATCCGTCTCCCTGTGTCTTTCTGCCTTTCTATGTCCCTGTCGCTCGTCGCTTCTCTTCATCTGTCGACGATGGGATAATTTGCACTTGCATAACCATCGGCCACTACTCTGTCTGTTCGTTGGATAGATCGATTCGCCTCCGTCTGGCAATGAACTCACCTCATCAAAACTGCGATCGCATTTGAAAGGTATCAGAGAATTGGTAGAGAAAAATCAGATAATGAAAAGAAAACATACAATATTGAAAGTGATCATAATTGCGTAGAAGTGAGCGGGAGAGGGAAGAAACCGCGCGGATAGTTACAATACAACAAAAATCTCTGAATAAACACAAATGAATGCAAATATGAATACGTAAAACAGCTCTTGGTAGCAACACTTGGGAACAAAACAGTTGGCCGGTCTTGATAGTTCGCGCTATGATTTCCGTCTAACCGAGTCTGCTATCGAATATTTACTATTGACAGCCAGCTTCGCAATTGTTATACGTGTCGCAATAAGTGCACAATGCAAATCGTACTAGCCGCGTAGCAACGGTGCCTTAGTAGCGAGTAACGCACCGTTTTAAAGACTAGCACGTTGCCATGGCGGCCGTGAATTGTAGACTTGCGTGAAATCCCATTCGGCTGTGATTACACTCGCTCTTTACCGTTGTCTGTTGGACATAGCTAGGCACTGCTCTGCTTGTCCTCACGGGTCACGACGATTTACAAGTGTATTTAAATCGGATAGGGAAGGTTGAGACAACGCAGTGCTTGTACTGTGGAAAAATACGGCAAATAAAATACCGGAAAATACGGCAGTCTTGCGATGCGCCGCATGGACCGAGACCAGACGAGGCTTGCCCAGAAAGAACACGCTGGGAGAGCTAGTCACGTACATGCCCACGTCGGTTAAAAACTGGAACGCGGCTGCAAAGCCCATTCAACGGATCATGAAAGCAAAGGAAAAGGCAGCAAGAAGGAAAATGGTGGAAAGCGTCCGAGAGTTGTTGCCAAGGCACGACTCGACAAGCACCACCTAACAATTTGAAACTTCCGAGACTTCCCCGCCACCTGTGTGTAGTTACTCTTCTGCGTTAAGGATACCGCAGGTCGGAGGGTCGTCTTAAGGAGGATACATATATATAGGCACTGTCGTCTATATATGTAGAGTTTTAGTGGGTATCGCCTTAAGTCATCGGCTCGACTCTTGTCAAGCGCCAAGACTTGCCATTAGGTGGCTGAGTCCCACACTGTCTGAGCGTTAGCATGTCATGGGGCTTACCAACTCCTGTTATGCTTCCTCTCAGTCGTACGTAGATGTATTTTAAACCCTAAATCTCCTCAAAAAAAGGGCACTGTCCTGCTGCTGCAGCATTCCTCTTCTCCCGAACACAACCTAACTAATGCAAGACATCGGAATCTCCAGTAGGTCTGGGTAAAACTAGAGACAAAAAGCCAAATTGTCTCTGACCAGCCAACATTGAGGACACGTAGGTTTGATTATGTCTAAAACACCCGTCTGGTGAACTTTGCAGAAACTGGCTGCTACGCCACCTTTCTGATAATAATCGCATAATTCTGTGTGGGTTCCGTCTAAGCTTTGCAAGGTTTAGTAGTAAGTAGTAAAAACCAAATTCCACGCATTTCACGTATATACACCCCGGTCTTACTGCCCTGGGCCTGCTTCTAGCCTAGCTTTAAGGAGAACACCTCTGTGTTGGAGAACACGTGAGAAGGGGTGTGTTATTCAGTTTTCAACACAACAACTTAGTTCATTCTCACAACTACACCAAATTGACAGGAATACCAACAACCCTTTTGGCGCCAACAGCAGCAGCAGCAACAACAACGTTGTCATATAATAACGTGACGATACAATATACACACAATAGCATTATTCATCATATTTGTATGTATCAACGACAGGCGTAAGAAAATAACAATGACGACGAACGGAAGTAATAGGAGGGAAAACTCGAACACACACGCACATACCACATACAATGAACTGGTTAGAGAACCCGTGACTACACGTTCACGCGGAGACACTCCTTGTTCACTCCAAAGTGCTAACATAAAAAAAAAGTTCTATAAATACATTTTCTGCCTTCATTCAACAAAAAAATGAACTGGCCGCAAGAGGATCAGACTAGCACTAAGGCTGAAGTGTCACCCATTCATGCATTCATTCATTCATGCCTTCATCCATCATCAACATCATCGCTCGTCGTCGGCGTTGTCGTTGTCAATCTTCTTCGTGTTGTTCGGCGCGATGCTTCTTATTGTCAAAGGAGCGAACCCGCGTCGAGTGGTCAGAGCAGTCGTACGAGCGCACTGGACAATATAACAACAACAACAGCAAAAGCAGCAACAGCAACAACGAATACAGCAAAACTCTTGCAAAATTGCTCCAGCACCACTGCCGACCTACCCGTTGTTGTTGTTGTCGTCGTCGTCGTCAACGCAATAGTAATACAGACATAATAATGACAATATTATTAATAAATCGTAGGACGCATTGGTAATAGAAACAGTAGTGGCTAGCTTGGTCACTACACAATAACGCAGTAGTTGCTTGTAGCAACAATGCTTAGAGCATCGTCATTTGGCCCCCCTTAACTGTGAGCAATATTAGTTTCACCTATAGGACCCGTTAGTTACGGAGGCGGACAGGAGGTATGAGGGTTTTAGCAGGTAAGACAAAGAGTATGGTAGTAGTCATCAAGCTACCAGCCGACGTGTACCGTCCTGCACAGCGTGCCTAAAAGCATTTCCTCCTCCTGTATAAGAGGAAAAACGTCATTCGAGTGGCAGTTGGTTCGTTGGCGTTAACATTTGGAGCTGAAGTCGGTTGCTAGTAGTATCCGTCCTAGTAGGAGTAGCAGCAATAGTAACACAAGTATTTGTTGTTGTTGATGATGTTGTTGTTTTGTTGTTGTTGTCCTTGATGCTGTTGTTGTTGTTCTCCTTGATCCTGTTGTTGTTGTTCTCCTTGATGCTGTTGTTGTTGTTCCCCTTGATGCTGTTGTTGCTGTTGTAATAGCTGTAGTAGATAACAAAAGGCAATCGGCTCTTCCCTGTTGCCCGTTCGCCCTCCGAGTCTGAGTATGGCCGTGTGAGAAACGCATGACGGCGACACAACGGCGTCGCTCGAGATGAAGACTACCATTTCCAATCCTATTGTCGTTGACGACGCTGGTGCTGCTTCTCCTGCAGATGTTTCTCCTGCAGCAGCAGCAGCAGTAGATGCTGCCATGACCGCCGGCGCCTTTATGGCTCTCGATGACGCCGATCATCAAGAGACAGAGATATAGAGAGAGAGACGACGACGACGACAAAACAGACTCTATACACGCAAAGAAAGGAGGGGGCGAAAAGCGTCTCGACCGTGAACTGCCAGTAATTGCTCGTCTCATTGAGGATGAACACAACACCACCCGCATCCTCATCATCGTCATCACCACCGTAGTAATCATAATCATGATCACCGCCAGGGTGACAATCACCCAATCAATCCATCACTCGAGCAGCGAGCCAACAAACCAAAGTCAGTTGGCCTCGTAAAAACAACTAATAAACAAATTAACAGACCAACAGTCAAATTAACAGACATACAGGCAGACAGATAGACAGCTTGTTGGTCTATGAACGAGGCTGGAAACTGGAGCAAACATAGCAGTCGCGAGCAGCCTGGGTATGAGTGCAAGAGGCGAGCGTAGAGGCACCTTGGTTTAGTAGATTTGCGAGTGGCTGCTAGCTGCCAACGACGCAACGGTGGGTCACGCATTCCCAAAACATCCCATATACAAACAGCAATAGAATAGACACAGCTAGAACGACATGGCGGGGTTCCATGCATCCCAGCCTCCTCCACCCGTCCCCCCCACCGGCAGGATGAGGGAGACGCCGGCAATTAGAAGCAGGACGACACGAACTTCGTCATTAAGCAGTCTCGTCGATGTCGTTGTAGTCGCCGACGGCCACACTCAATTGAATCATAGTCGCAATCATAACGCAACCCCCCATCCGCGTCACCGATTTATCTTAATAGTGTATATATATATATATATATATATATATATGCAGAGGTCCATTGCAAAGGCGTCATATATACACATGTATTTTGGTACCAAGTCGATGGTCGTACGCTTGGTGATTGCCAAGTAACTAAGGTCTTTCGTAGCAGAGGCGGATAGTCTGGCGACAAGATCTTGACGCGAATGAACGGGAGTGTTAAAGATCACTCCCTGTAGATGGCCCTAAAGAAATAAGAGAGACCGCGGCGGCCAAGCAATAGGCCCGCCTCGGCCAATCCATCTCTGTCCGAAGGTAGTGTCTAAGTGAGCCCGTACTGCGGCGGTGTTGAGTGCTGGCGCGCTGGATAGAGCCTCATCCTCGAGCGGGCACTTTGTGGAACGTCTGCCGACAGCTCTGTTAAGGAAGGTCCTGCTGTAACCTTTCGAGAATCATTATAGATAGGGGCCTATAAGGTAGCTGTTCACAAGGCCAGCCCAAACATTCACGGGGAAGCGATTGTGGCCTACATGCAAGCGAGTCAGATGCGGGTTCTCATGGACCCACCAATTAGAGACGTATATATATATACATAAATGCATATATATATATATATATATATATATCCGTAAAATAAAGTATATCAAAGAACCGGCGACCCTGACACCAGGACATATTCCGTTCAAAAGGTCCTTTCATAAAATCAGATCGGAGCTACGGTTCAACGTTGGCATAACTAAAACAAAATCACACGCTATCATAACGGTGATTCTATACGAACACACTTTCGTTTTGAGCGGTGGTTGCTGCCAGTCGCGTTGTATTGTTACTTGAATGACTAACGTTGGCTAGAAATTTCTGAGTCGTGCACGACGCAGGAACGGCCTTCAGGAACAGGTCCAGTGTTCGCTGCGAGAGAATATAGGTATAGGGCCCGTACCGTCATGAACACTCGCCTATAGCATATGGCACGTAGATAAACACATATGCACTTGAAAAGCACGCAGATCTTGTAGGCGTCAGTGGGCCACCCGATAACCGTCGACCGGGTGCAAACGGGAAACGAAAGTCACCGTACATGACTAGACTGATGAGTGCGCCGATCTAAACCTACGTGTTCAACATGCGGTGACAGCGGCCGGTGTCTTGAGTTTTTCGTTTTGCTAAAATACTACAATCTATGAGAAAGCCATCTCTTTGTTTTCCCTGTAAATCGTTTCGTTACTCTGCAGAAGCTGATGATACACGACGCCTTTCCAATCCCACCAGATACACACACAGCAGCATGGTCCGCTCAGCATGAGGACCGGCTTTCGCAACGATATTGGGCCTGATGTTTTGCTTCGACTGTGACCTTGAGCGAGTTACGTTCTTGTGGACTTCACCCAAAAAAAGATGCTATTTGTCCTATTGGACAAGAAAAAGAAAAAAGGACGCAGGTGTTTAGACTCTACTGTCATCATGTCGCTTTTGGTGATCCTGTGCGGTACCCGTGCATCGGCATGTTTCGCGTGCGCGTGAACGGAACCTGCCAAGTACAGGCTATTTTCTGCCAAGACAGTTGCACTCAGCTCTTCGTGGTAATAAAAAAAAAACACAATTTCACGGAAATGGGCCTTCCTAGGTGCCATTGTTCGTTCGTTAACTCTCAAGCAACACAATGCTGTCACATCGAGACATCCGTTCTGTAGAAACGGATTCGCTGTACTTCAGACCCTAATAGTGGCAGACGACCCTTGTTAACAATACGCACTCGCTTCCACTAAGGTCCACTGAACAGAGGAGAACATACTAACAGAACTTCGGACTATCCGACTAGACGAATGTATATATATATATATATATATATATGGTTTATTTTTATATTATTAGATATATCCAACAATTAGATATCCCAGGACCCTATTTTTTGCGAACTATTCTCAACGTGACTATTTGCCTTCTTGTTGCCACCATGAACATCAGACAAAACAGAATTTTCTGCCGAATACAATCGCATGTCTGGTTTCTCCAAACAACTCGTTCACCCGCAATGTCGCCTTTTATAATGTGACGCCTGACCATCCACAACAGGGTAGGTAACAGATTACAGTAATTTCACTCTCACTAATAAGCAAGACATTTTGAAAATTCTATAATACAATACAGACATATTTTTCTAAAAGTAGATTTTTCTTTAGATTTCGACTTAATGTTTACCATTTATCTACATTTCCTGAGACTTCCAAATTGGCGCACTTCCAAATTGCGTTTTTCGATGTCTCTAGCTCCACCTCGATGGCTTCAAGCACCGATCTGCGTAAACCGAAAATAAAATTTTATTTTAGATTTTCGAGCCAGAATAACATGGGCTTCTTTTCCATCCTGTGACAAATTATGAGGTACATCGAGCATATTTGTGGTGAATCAGAGCTAATCGAGCAGGATCTTATGGTGGGACTTGCCATCTAGTCCTAAAGTCTCCTCGATGCTTGAGTCTTCATCCCTTTTAGACGACCTTCACGGGGTGGTTCGTCGTAGATTGAAACGTTCAGCTCAACATTTTCTATATCAAACATAAACACCCCTCGGGGAATGGGGATTCAGTCCCAAGGGCTGATCGAAGCTCTTCGAAACACTTTTGTACACTTACTCCTCGCTGGCTGTTGTACAAAAGAACAGTTCGTAGACCAGTTTCTGGGTACGGCTGTTGCGGCATCGACATCTACGGGAGGCGCATTCTGGTCAGGGTTCCCTCCGACCTGGCTGCGGAGCTCAATGCAACTTAGATTACACACGAAATTCGAAAAAATCAACAATTCCGCACGTCTGAGCCATACTGTTCCGCAGTCAGCACAGAAGAACACAGCCGATTCACTTTACCATCAGATATATTTCGTTCATATTGAGCACTTATACTGTTATCAGCTGCTCTCGGCGTGTCGTTCGAAAAAGCAAATGAAGTTCGAATTCGAACAGCCCATCGACTTCCGCCACGGCGTTCGTCCCGTTTAATAGAGGCGCGCCGCTCCGACTGTCGCTCGGCGCCGAAGATTTGTGACGGAGGATGGTCTTGAAGCCAACGCAAGGAGGACAATTTTGTACATTGCGTCGCTTTCGCTTAGTAGACGCAGCAGCAGCAGCGAGCTGTGTCCAAGATGCATACGTAGGTGATCAGGTCATCCCCGACCTAGAAAAATGGTTCAACGAGGTGTCTTGAGAGTTATTACAAAGACCACAACAGCAAAGACGACGGCAGGAACGACCGCGGGTGACTTTGACTAAGCCTATTTAGGCAACAGCCCTGGGTTCACATGAAAAGGTAGGAAACGTCAATTTTGCCAGAGATACGAAACGTCATTTTTGCGTATCATTCACTTCCTCGCGGCTCAGACAATTTGCTTGTTTGTTTTTGACCAGGCGCCGCGTAGAAAGCCGATCCATCATCGCGCCGTATTTTTTCCAGTAAGAGGTCGCAGAAGCTCGACGAACTTCTGCAGCCTCGTTACAGACTCTACAGGCACTGACACCACTGCTCAGAAGCCAATCAGGAACCCCTCGCAAGTACATTCAGGCCCAGCTCAAAATTAGCGTGTGTTCTTCTCTCCGAAAAAAATTGTCCTTGCACTAGAAACTTGTCCTTGCATTATTAGCATTATAATTGCAAAATTAGTCCTTGCACCGAGAGCGGAATGCTCTCGGTGCCACCGTTTGTTTAGACCGTAGGCTTTGGCAGTTCACATCAAGAACCATGTCGCGCCATCGGACACATCACCAATATACCTATGCATAGATGAGGCTCTACTCTTAATGGAGGCAAGGCGCAAAATGTGTATGTTGAGAACTTTGCCTCGATCAGCACGACAAATCTTCGCAGGTATATTAGCATACGTTTTAAAACAAACCAGCCAAGCAGGTATGCACCTAAGTTAAAAAATGTAAGGTCAGAGCAGCCGTAGCCCCTTTCTCAAATAATTTAGTACTGTAAATCTTTCCTGAAGTTATGTTCTAACCTGGCGACAATCATCCGTCTATGCCCAACGGCACGGTTATGACTAAGGCTCTACTGGAATTGGAATAATGTAATATAATGACTAATGTAACAGTCTTGCAGGTTTCAGCAGGCCAGCGACTACCAGCGGGTATCATTTCAAATACTTAGCACTAAACACGACTATATAACCAGCTAATCACCGAAGTGTGTCAAAACCCGGGTGTTACTTTTGAGCATGAAATATAATTTAGGACTCACGCAACCGATACGGCACATCGTGGTGCGCGGCTATGTAACTTTATACTGAAGACGTTCATTATAAACGATGCCAACCCACTGTACATCCGTATGGATGGATTGGCCTGTTTTTTTTTCCAAAACCGCGTGCTGGGCTCGAATATGGGCCCCGTTCCACAACAAAGTTGCCTCTTGTTGTGCAACAAAGTGCACAAAACAAATTTGCTAAACGGGTCGTTGCAAAAACACGCATTTGTTGCGATTTAAGTAATCTTTTATGAAAACTATCTCAGTGTTTTCCCCTTGAATAAAGGTGTATTGTATTATGTGTGAAGTATCACGTCGCACACGAATCTGGGCAAATCAGCTGGCAAATATCTTTATCAAAGCTGGCCGTCAGCAGCCGTCATATATATATATATTTATATATATATATATTCAAGTAAAGACAGCTCACAGGCAAGCCCTTCTGCCCGTGGCAAAAGCAAGCCTAGACATCGAGACGCCGGCACGCGGCGGTCGCGTCAATGTCTAGTACCTGGCAAACAGTTACGCTCTTAAGCTCAACTGTGTGGCATGAGATGACAAATTGGCGTATATGATGTGTGTTCTTAGCCAAATGCAGACATTTCTTCTGTAGATATAGTAGGTATTTTTACACGAATGACGAGATATAGGAAAAAAGAACAAATATAAAAAAACAAATATATATATATATATATATATGCATGCGTGCGTGCGCGTGCACTCATCCTTTCTACTTACTCGAACACAAAGAAGAGAATGCACGTGCCGACGATGAGCGTGCACGTGAAGAGGAACACGTGCGTCTGTTTGGCCATCATCAGCCGACCGTCACAGAAGAACTTATTCCTGCCGGGAAACACTTCGTAGCGTTTTTGGCGCCGAGCGTTCTTGTGGCGGGGCAGCAGCGGTGGAGGCGGTAGAGGACGGGCTGAAGATGATGATGACGTCGACGAGGCGGCGGCGGCGGCTGGCATCGGCCGACGCCGTTGGCCACCGCCCCCGCCACCGCAGGCGACCGAGCCTGCGCCGCCGCTGCCCGCCACCGCCGCCGCCCCCGAACAGTGGTGACCGCGTTGAGCGTTGACTGGTCTACCGGCGGCGGCGGCGGCAGCGGATCCGAGCGTGGGCAGGTCGTCGTGGGCGCGCATCAGCGGGGGTGTCGCGATCTGCCTCATTGCATCATCGAGCTTAAGTCGAGCAACTCGGCAAACGCGTGTTGCGGCAGGAGGTGTTGTTGACGCGAGGTGGTGGTCTCTGAGGTCAGCAGAGTGACGACGACGACGGCCACGGCCACAGCAGCAGCAGCATCGGCGGCGGCGACGAGGGCGGCCGCAGGAACAGGTGGGGTGGCGAGGGTGATTGTAGAAGTACTACCACCAGTAGCAGCAGCAGCAGCGGTAGCCGCAACAGCGCTAACAGCTGGTATAGCCCCCGCAGACGATGCAGTAACAGTTGTGCTAACAGCAGTGGTATGTATATGCAGTGGTATCTTCTAGACCACGGGCGGGTGAAAGCGTGGACGCCGACAGCAGTGAGAATGACGAGAACGTCGGTGAGGAACGTCGGTGAGATAGTATCATCAGTACCGGCTACCACGGCCGCGCACCACCACGGGACTGCGGGTTGAGGACCTCGGACCACGACGACCACGACGACGATGATGATGATGGTGATGACGAGGACGACGACAACCCCCGCTTCACTGAAGACGATTGGTAGGGCATCAACATCAACAACAACAACAACACGAACGTGACTGGCTGCAGCTCGTGCCGCAGAAACTCTTGCTGTGGTCGTATCCGGAGTGGCAACATAAAAACGTCGACTTAGCCGCGTAACCAACATGAGGCCGTTCCCATCGTGGCAGTGGCTCTCTTCCACTGCCTATTCGGTTGTCAGGACCAGCACTTACAGTACCCGGGACAACGGCGGCAGCAGCAGCAGCAACAACACCAATAGGTGCACGAGCTACAGCTGTTGAAGCGGTAGTTTGATCAGACCGCTTAGACAATGCCGCTGTAGTGAAACGCCTGGAACGCCTATGACCATTACCACTGCACTTGATGTCGATC
The DNA here is from genome assembly GCA_003439945.1 of Dermanyssus gallinae. Classification (NCBI taxonomy): domain Eukaryota; kingdom Metazoa; phylum Arthropoda; class Arachnida; order Mesostigmata; family Dermanyssidae; genus Dermanyssus; species Dermanyssus gallinae. The sequence goes on along the minus strand of QVRM01005624.1, from coordinate 21,334 downwards.
GATGTTTGACGACTAATCTTCTCGCGACTTCGACTATTGCGCCGGCACCAGCAGCAACACCAGCTATAACCAGAACACCGGTCACCACGATGGTGGAGATTATCAACAACAACACTGTCCTTGTTGGTCCTGCTCCAGCTGCTGAAGCTGAGGTTACTGTTGCCGCCACTGCGGCTGCGGCTGCTGCTGTTGATGACGATGATGGTGATAATGATGCTGTTACCGCCACAAATACTTCGAGGACGGCTACTTTGACGTCGAACGTGGTGAGGTGAAGCGAAACGGCGACCACTCGATAAACGACATCGCTTCTTCACCTTCGTGGCACCGGCTGAAGCGGTGGCCCTCGGCCTGACAGACGACTTCATGACACGATGTTCGACTTTGCTCTCATCTGTCGCCGATGGGCCAGGCGTGCGTTCGGTAGCTGTCGCGTTCAGTGTCAATGGCGAGCTTGCTTTCGTCGCTACGATGTTCAAGCTACGGTGTAACGCGTCGGCGTATGAACAAACTAATATTTGTTTGCATTATTTATTTATTACTAGTATTACGCCTCCAGGTCTGTAAGTATGTGTATATATGCAGATTTACGTGCTTGCAGGGAACGTATATGCGTGCAGCTAGCTGGTCGATGACTCTTCAGCGAAAAAAAAAAGGGGAGATGTACACAAAGAGATGTATGATTTAATATATATGGGTGTATGTATATATGCATGTATGTATGTGTCTAAACTTGTTGATTGACTTCACTCAGACACCAAGGCTTCGTTCTTCGGGCCTCGTCTTTCTTTTCCTTTTCATCGTTCACGTTTCCTCGCCGCAGTGTTCACAACCGCGCCTAGGTATTCCGCGCACCATAGCTTCTCCTGCTTCAGCATTGGCAAGATCATCTTTCGGCACACTGGTACATTTCGCTGTACTCGCTATTCCCTATGGTTTACTGTTTCCTTATGGTATACTCTCGCTGTTCTTGCTCGTTCTCGGTTGTCTGCCTAAGGCAAAACTACCTGCATAAGCATAGTTGTCTATCTAGATCGTGGTAAAGTCGGTCTTCTCCTTTTTCTTCTGCAGCTTAGCATAGTTCGAGGAAGTCGAACTTAGTTCTTTGCTCGAATATTTCTTGAGCTCCGGGACATCCGTTCGTCCTGTTCGACGGACCTCGACCGTTATCACCGGTGTTCGTCTAACTAAGTTACAGAGCAGACGCGTTAATGAGCTTTCCAGATGCAAACGTTGAACTTGCTGTTATGTACACGGACTGCTCTGCTCCGCCCGTTCTGCAGTCATCAGCTGTTGGAAAATCCCATCTGCATTTGTATTGCTATCAAACAAAAACCATCCTATGCTCTTTGCGCCGTTGATTGATTAAGGTGCAGCTATTCTGAGCCAATGTCGTCGTATTGGCTTAGAAACGGTGGCAGAAATAGCAGATTAGTAGTAATCCTAATGATTTAATTCGCTCTTCGCTCAGTTATTAATTGTTGCTGCTGTGTGTACCTGCTCTGATACTCTACTCCACTTGATTAATTGATTGATTGCTGACTGATAGGTTGAATGCAACAGCCGCTTGTTGGGAGGCCGCCAGGTTTCTCTTTTGCTGGTCGTTCATTCGGAAAGTAACCGATGATTGTTTAAGCTCTGACACCCGTTCGTTCTATTCGACGAACCTCGACCTCAAGTCATAGCCGTCATAACCGGTGTTCATCTTATGATAGATCATTCTTCATCGTCCCCGCCGGCCCGCCGCATCTACCACGACCACCACCAACATTCACCGTTGTCAGCAACGTCAACATCAAGATCATTGTTGTTGTTGTTGTAGCTGTTACTGTTGCTGTTGTAGCTGTTACTGTTGTTTTTATTGCAGTTACTGTTGTTGTTGCTGTTGCAGTTACGGTTGTTGTCCTTCTTCCTGATACAGTGGTCACCGGAACGGGTCGTCTTCCTACCGTAGCAGCCCATCACAACCATCACAAGACATCCTTTCGAGTGTTGTGTTGCACATTCGATATTCGAAGCTCAACTCCTCTAGCACCTCCTGCAGTTCCTCTTGCAGCTGCTGCTGTTGTTTTTGTTGTTTCGACGTTCTGCTAAAATAAGAACAACGTGAACACGATCGACAACAACAACAAACACGTATCACGACACTATACACAAGCCTGCTGCTGCTGTTGCTGCACGCTCGGCTATTCTGCTGGTAACAATCTAACAAAAGACAATGTAGTAGTAGAAGTAGTTGTAGTAGTAGTTGTTGTAGTAGTTAGTCGTCGTCGTCGTGGTCGAACAAACGATATTCGACGACTCTAGTGTAACATGGTCAAAGAACCCCAACAGAACAAAGCCTACCAACGATGAGGGGGGAGGAGGCGAAGAGGAGAGTTCGCTCGGAGTCGCACGCAGAGGAGAGAAGGTGAAGGCCGGGGAAGGGAAAAATATCACGACGACGACGACATTCAGAGGGGGAAAGAGAGCAAAAACCGGGACAACAAAACGCCGGACTACGGGAAAGAACAAGAAGAAAAAGAAGATCATAGACGGGAGTCTGGAGCGGCGGATGACAATGAGTTGTTATGTTACTTTCATGCTTGTTGCTGTTGTTGTTGTTGCAAGTTGGTTGTTGTTTTTGTTGTTATTGTTGCAAGTCTACAAACACACGAGTGGTTGGTTTAGTAGTATTATTCCAAGCAACAAGATTCATATCATGATGATGCTGATGATGTTGCTGCTGCTGCTGTTGCTGCTGCTGTTGTTGTTGTTGGTGGTGGTGGTGGTGATGATGATGTGATGGTAAAAATTGTTATTGTTTTGACTAGGATGTATTGGGGGAAAACACAGGGTTGCCTTTGAAACCAGCCCGCCGTTGTGTGGAGAGCGTAAAACTCTGTCTCGAAAAAGCGCCACATTTGAACAGATATCAAACGAAGCGACATCAAACCGCAAATGAACACCGGATCGCCGGGTCAAATCTAGCTACACAAATCAGCACCACCATAACCAGAATAACTGCAATAGGGCAATAGCAAATTCGAGTGGGATGAAGTGGCATCAAATACCTGTCTGTGCGTTTCAGTTGCTGCACATGCGTTGGAAGATATGCTGTGTATTATTTATTCGAAATACTCCGTTCATCGATAATTCTCTTCAGTATTGGCTGAGCAGTTTCGAAACGAACAACCTTTATCTTCAATGCGTTGAATATATGTCTCATGGTAAGTTCCAAGCCTGAAGGGCACGGCGGATTGTCTTCAACGAAAAGAAAAAACTATGTCGTTAACAAAGGTTTTACAAAAAAAAAACTATACTCGGAGCTTATCAATTAGAAGCAAGTTCTTATATTTAATGCTTATGAATTAGAAGCAAGTTTGGCTATATAGAGAGCTTATCAATAAGAGGCAAGCTTGGATACCTTGATTCCATGGGTCAGGGTCAGATATCATTAAATTGTTTATCTGACCCTGATCCACGAAATCTTATCGATCGGAGACAAGCTTGCATACTCAGATATCACGGATGAGGGTCAGATAAACAATTTAACTTCTATCTGATTCTGATTCATGAAATCTAAGCATTCTGACTTGCTTTCAATTGATATGTTTGTAATTTATGTATGCAAATTTCCTTCTAATTGGTAAGCTCTAGCGTTTAAGAACTCTTATCGAATCGAACCCGATATGCGAGAAGGGAAAGGGGGAACAGATGAAATATTTAGGTGGGCCTGTGTCGTCATTGTATATATATATAAATATCTATATATACAACTTAAAGGTCGATAGTAATAATGTCGATCCATCTATCTAGAAGTTGTAAGCAATCTGGCCCGTCCGTCAAAAAGACAAATCTGCAATTAGCAATCTACGTTTTGTTGTAGTCTGCGCTACAAACATAATCACGTCGTCTGCTACGAATACAATCACGTCGTCTGCTACGAACACAATTGCGTCGTCTGCTACCAACACAATCGCGTCGTCTGCTGCGAACACAATCGCGTCGTCTGCTACGAACACAATCGCGTCGTCTGCTACGAACACAATCACGTCGTCTGCTACGAATAACACCACCGCCATCTGCTACGAATTGAACGTTGTCGTCTGCACACCGACTACAACCATCATCATATCGTCTGCGTCTGGCTGGCTGGCTGGCTTAGATAGATGAAGAGATTGACGGATGATTGGATAGCTGATGGATGGATGAATGGATGAATAGATGGATTGCTTGTTTATGTCGAGTCCAGAGGAATCCTGGTAACTAACGCCTCGTCTCTCAGCGGCCCTTAGCTTGCCGTTTCTCTCTCTCTTCGTCGCTATTGTCATCGTCATATGTTCGAACTGGTCGGTCAGACAGAGCAGCAGTGTCTAAACAACATCAACTACGACTGTGAGTACGTGACCGTGAGTGTTCTATTGTTACCACCACTGTGCAAGCGTCGAACAGGCATCGTCACTACCGTCATCGGTTTCTGGGCGGACGGACGGACGGACAAACGGATTGGACGGTAGTTGTGCTTTAGTGCTTGCTTTGTTGTCGTTGTTGGTGTTGTTGTTGTGCTTAAGTCGCACGCTCGCCATTGTTGCTGCTCCGTATGATCAGCACTCACGTCTTTCGTCAACGCCCCCCCACCTGAGCACCATCGCGGTGATTGTTGTTCCTGTTGCGCCCTGTTCCTCTTCGTCGTCGGCGTTATTGCTGCTGCTGTTGTTGTTGTCGACGTCGTCGTCGAGATTTGTTGTCGTTCGATGTTTCTGTGCCTCGAGAACAAACAGGGATAGTTGTCGTGTCTGCCTACGTACGCACATACACATACGTGTGTAAAACTAAAAATCGATTCTCGCTTCGTCGGTGTCAAAGTTAGAAGCTTCAGCTGTTGTTGGTACTGCTTTAATTGTTGTTGTTGTTGTTGTTGTTGTTGTTGTCGGTGTTGTTGTTGATGATGTTGTCAGTGTTGTTGTCGTTGTTGTTGATGATGTTGTCGGTGTTATTATTGTTGTCAATGATGTTTTCGGCGTTGCTGTCAGCGCTGTTGTAGTCGTCATCATCATAACCGTTTGTGTAAACCTCTTTGGCAAACGACTACAGAGCGCAGTTAGTTGTCCAGCATATGCAAGCGGGTGGTACTAGAGTGACGCACTATTTATTGCCCGTATGGAGGTATTTGTTGATCAATGGAATAATTTGCTCTAGCACTCACCGAGCCAACTTCACTTCGCAACTTCTCTTCATGCTCGTCCGCGACGACATCGCGACGACATCTGCTAATGCATAATGTGTGCCATTAGTATAATCACTATTCATTCGCTACACTCCACTGGGCGCATAGTTGAGTGGGAGTGCGAGAGATACGACGAAAGAGAGCGGTGGGGAGTTTGTAGTGAGGTCACTTACATATACTTCGGCTCTGACTTGATAGAAATACTCCTACGCATACATGTGATTAATAAACATTTTTTTTAGTAGTCTTTAATGCTGACTGAGTTGTGCTGAATGAACTTTCTTACTATGAGATGTGTTATGATGAGTTATCTCTGTGTCAGCACATGTGGCGAAATCTAATCAAAGCCGCGTTCCCTCTACAAACAGCCACCAATCATGACATTATCTGCCTCAGAATCATCGCTTTACGTCGGTCGTTCATACTCTCTTTCGTATTTTGTTAATGATTATTATTATTATTGTTATTTATTATCATTCATGTAGATCGAGCAGTCACTCCTGTTGATCGCTCCTGTGGGCAGCATCGAAAAAAAAGCGAAACCTTAACATCGGTAATTGTATTTGTTTTTAACAACGACATGATTAAGGCTCACGATTTTATCGGTGATTTTCTTTCTCGTGTTCTTACTCGTTCGGTCTGCCCTTTCTGCCTGTTGCCCTGCGCCTCTTCCCTCTCTGCCCCGTTCTCTCGCCTGTTTCTTGTTAAATCCTTTACTTTTCAAATTTTGATCTTGATTTCCGCAGGCGTTGCCATATTATCATCGGATAACATCGTTAATTTCGCCCCGTTGCAATGCCATGTTGTGATGATAGCCGCTGGTCTGTGCTCCGTGGTGGTGGTGGTATAGAGCGGCGATTTTCATGAAGCGGAGCTCATTTACTGTTGTGTGCTGTCGGTGCGTTGGTGTTCTGGCTGCTGTTGTTTTTGTCATCGTTCTTTCTGGTTCGTAAGAGTCACTGACCATATTTTTGTGTGTATTTTGTGCATTGTGTTGTGTTATTCTAGCAAGAGTTACAACAGCTCCGGTAGCGGCAGCAGCAGCAGCAAAGGCAGCAACAGCTGCGACATCAAGTCAACATGCATCAGCCACAAGGAGACCTCGATCAACTGACGCAGGTTTGTACGAACTCGATCTTTATATATCCTCCCCCCCCCCCCCGCAATCTCTCTCCTTCTCTCCGTGTGTGTTTCGCTCACAAATCTATCAAGTTCTGCTGTCTTGTTTGGGCATCTCGTTTTTCTCTTTTCTTCTTTGGACGAGCATCTAGCTCTGACTAACTAACTACTCACTCGTGATAGAGTAGCCGGCAAGATATGTTTATATCATCTGGGCATTTTCGACAGACGCGCCTGGCTCTGTGTAGCAGCAGCAGCAGCAACGGTAGCACCATCTTCCTCGTAGCTGGCTGGCCGCCGGCTAGAATCCATTCTTTCTCCTGATCCACTTAATCTCTGACAGTTCGTATGGATCCATCGGATCTACCCGTACTACATACATAGATGTGTTCGTTGACCTACGTATGTCATCAGTCTACATCGATGTAGTTCGTTCTGCACGTGCTGCACGTTCTCTACGTGTCTACGTGATTATTCTCAGGCTCAACTCGGAATGATGTTTTGTTGTCGTTGTTGTTGCTGGTGCTCAACGGCTGTCAGATCGACTGCACCAAGCAGAAAGTTGGCCTGAAGGAGACGACATTCGGCTGTACTGCTGATACAACATGCAGAACGTATTGCCAATTGCCAATGTTATTATTAGTTACGATTGTTCTTGTTCTGGTTATTAGTTTTTTTTTTAGTAGTACTAGTTATGAAGCAATGCGGAAAGCAGTTCCGTAAACGTTAAATCTTGGCTGGCGGCCAACACAAAAAGAATTTTTTATATATATATATATATATATATATATATATATATATACATTTGATACACATAAATAATATATATATATATATATATATATATATATATATTTTTTTTTTTTAGAAACATTGATAAATAATTTCTATAATATATCGTAGTAGTAGTTGTTGTTGTCGTTGTTAGTTTTGGCGTTGTTATTGCGAATATCGTTAATCAGCATCATCATCATCATTATGATTGTCTCTATTAGAAGTTTTCTTTCTTTTTGTTATCGAAGTCAGTCGAAGTCGAACGCGCTCCAGCGTCTCTCTATGACATCTTAGAAGGTGTGCCTGTTCGATTGGAGGTGGAACTGTGGAAAAAGTGTGAGATTCGTACTCCGTCGGCGCTCACTGCTCTCTGCACATTTGCGCTATCACGCGTCGTCGTTCAACGCTAGCGACTTGCCCATTGGAATTTCTCTTATCTGCGCCGGCAGCTAACATTTGATGTCGTTGTTCTCGTTGCCGTCGCCGGCTTTATTATTGTGGCCACGGCCGAATCGATACTTGCTGTGTTATCACGCTGGCGGCCTGCCGATCGTATTGTACCTACGTAGCTGTCTCGCAGGCTCATCTACTGTAATATGCAGGGCACAACGTAGCCTGTAATATGCAGGACACAACGTAGACTGTAATATGCAGGGCACAACGTAGACTGTAATATGCAGGACACAACGTAGCCTGTAATATGCAGGGCACAACGGTCCAACCAACGCCAGCGGCGCGAATCGGTCGCGACATCCGCCTGCTGCTACTGCTGCTTCTAGGGCAGTTCGCGCTGTGCCAGGAGGAGAGATTTTCGTGGGAATTCGGAGATACTAAAGTTGTTGTCACCGTCCAGTAATCCGCTCGATGCTCCATATTTGGGAACCCTACGGATATCTATTCGGAGATGTCTCCCCGGGGAACCGCCGAGGACTCGTCGTCGTCTTGTAGGCACCAAATAGCTGAGTAGGTGTCTTAGCAATGCTGCGACCAGGTCATTAACCGCCAGTCAGGTAGATCGGATTGCCCTGCTAGGTTCCTGTCTATGGCATTATGATCTCACGCGGAGCGTGCGTCATCAACATACAAGTTTCCTCTGCACTGTCTTGAAGGCGTTTTCAAGGTCCAGTTTTTCTATAAAAACTGTCGGCTCCCAGCTGACGAACTTTTAGGGACGGATCGTAACATTCCACTGATGTCCTTTGTGGTCGCCACATCTAGTATACCGGTAAGCTCGGGAGGCGGCGGTTAGTGATTCGTTAGACGAGAGTATGCTGGTGGCCGCGGATATACCATCTTCACTTAACATGAACGAGGCCAGGCTAGTCAAGAGTTTGTCGCGTCGAGATCAATAACGTGAAGTGCTGCTACGAGACGGGCCAGGTCGGATAGGACCCTCCGGGGGCTGGGCATCTTCCTCTTGACAGATCTTCGTTTGCCATATAGAAGGTGCTTTTTAAGCCAGTCTTTGAGTGTATCCAAAGCAACGAAATCAGTGTCACTCGGCCCTGTTGCTAGTTTCCGCTTTTTTTTATTGATAACATAAATGTTTTTCTTACGAAGAATATAACTTACTTATTCCGTAAGGCTAACGCTCGTGCACGAAAATGTGTTAGTAAGAGCTTGTTGCCATACCCTTACCATTACCAGCCTAGCCGCCTTTACTGAGAATGAGTTGGACTACTGATACAAAAGGGACAATTGGAAGAGATATGAGAAACACCGTTGAGCATCAACGACACACCCACATAGGATTCTGGCTACTACCACGCGAGTCTCATCTTGTTGATTTTCGTATAGCTGTTATTGTGGTTGCTGTTGCGGCTATTGTCTAATGTGATTAAATTCGTCGAATCTGATGGCACACTAATGCAATGATATATATATATATATATATATATATATATATATCTGATGGCACACTAATGCAATGATATATATATATATATATATATATATATATACGTTTTACGGCTGGCAATTCTAACCATTCGGCGAGATATTTGTGGCACACAATCCAATTTTATGTCCCTTATCAGCTCGATGCGTCTTTTGCGTTTGAGCATGTGTTCATTCCTGTCGGGATCAATAGAAGCAGTAGTAATAGTAGGAAGTCCAATTTTGACTCTACAACAGTTATCGTATTACAGTAATATGCTAGCATACCGTGCTAGCTAAGTGAGTCACGCACTGAACGTGACGTAATCTTAGTAGACTTTACCAAGAACAGATAGGTACGTACACATGTCGAGCCCGGTGGCGTGGTGGCTTAAGTCTGCGCCTCGTAACCGGAGGAGACACATAGGTGCGCGGGTTCGAGCTCCATCGTTGCACATTTGTATTTATGGGGGTCCGTCTATGAAGCAATGTGAAAAACAGTTCCGTGGACGTTAAATATTGGCTGAGAGTCAGCCCGAAAACTTTAATTTAGGTACGTACACATGCCACAACCAACAATACGTTATACTCAATAGATTCTATAAGAGATGACGTATCAGTAATACATGTATGCAGATATATATATATATATATATATACGTTCGTGCTTCTTTGAGGTCCTTGATCTTGAACGTCTTGTGTTGGTCGGCCCCGAAGCGTCATTCGGGGGTGGTCCAGGAACCAGGCCGCTCAATTTGTGTACTGAAGGAACAAAAGCTGCAGGATATGAGCTTCATGAAACCTTCATTAGCTCCAGGAATGAGAGCATGAAACGGTTCTGCCGGGTTTGGACGGGGAGCAGAAATACTTTATATTGCCGAGGGTTCAAGAAGAGTCACACATTTATTGGAAATTGGGGATCCGGTAGGTGTCCTGAACGACCGCAATTGGGTCGCCTGTGGGAAGGCTGTAATTAAACCGTTATAGGACCTTATGGACGATAATAGGGAACTCATCTCTAACTCCCAGGCATATATATATACATATATATATATGTATGCCGGTGTGACATTATTTTTCCCGCGGTGTGAATAACTCCTTTGTGCATAGCAATATTGTTTAATCAAGTTTTACTGTATAAGAGTGCCTTACAGTTGTATAGGCAGGCATCTGGTTGTTTCAAAGGCTGCGGTTAATGTTTGCACTGGTTGAGCCGACGTTGCTTGAACGGACCGGCGATTAGTAGTTATGGATGACATTTTGTAGCAACGTACATCGATTAATAAGCGAATAGTCAAACGTCAGTGTAGCTCACCACTGTGCTGGCTACGGCCCTGTCTAAATCCTCACATTTCAGTGCCGTCGTCGTGGCGGGCCGTACAACACAAAATAGCGGCTTCTGATGGGTGTTGCTAAGAGACAATGAGTAAAAAATAACTTAATGAATTAGTGTGTGTACTTCATACGCGCGCGGTACATATATATATATATATATAGACGTATTCTTCCAGAGTTTGTTTTTTCGATTCTGAGTTTCCAGCTTGTCACAGTATTTAAAGTTCACATCGCTTGTGAGCAATTACGGGTCTTCCTCCTTGACAAAGACGAAGGGTGTTTATTCGTTGGAAGAGCTCTTTATTCATTTTTTGCGCTAATAGAAATTCATACAACTGTTCCAGACTGATTTCATTATTTACTTCATTCATTATTTGGCTCTAATATAGTGAATGCGTATCTGCGAGAAATCAAAGTGAACTGTTGTATGGTGGTAGCCATTTTTGATCTGGAGCTACTATTTAGTATAAACAAAATATCTCTAAAGTTAAATGTGATGAAGGAGACTAATTTTATACGTACCTTGTTCATGTCAAATAAGCTTATTGATCATATATACATATGAAAGTAAGAACAAAAGCACAGTGATCGCCCAATAACGACACATACATACACTTCATTCAAAGACATGTAGCCAACTTGCGTGGGGCGTACTAGCAAAAACCGCTGAATCGACTCGAACTGACTGAGTGTTTATCCAATGGTAATTCACGGCCGTTGCTTTGCACGATGACTTTGTATGTGTGAATATATACAGAATGTGTTGAATATAGGCCATTTAGCGTGGTTTCTTGCTGGGCGTTGAATGCCGAATCCTGACGACCGTCTCCGTCACAAGCAGTTTCGTACCCGAAAGAGGCACAAGCCTATTACAGCGTGTTTACGAAAGCTTTGATTCTTCTTGAGAGGATTAGATAACTTGTTAAGATAGGCTCTTTTTTTTTCCTATGGAAGGGAAGGAGCAGAAGCATCTTCTTTCGGAGTGACAGTAAAATTAGTAAAAATTGTTATATAGGTTTGCCTGACCGGACATGTACCGGAAAAATGCGATTGCGAGAGATTTAGTTGTTGAATAGAGAAACGGGAAATATCGGCCTGTTCGGAAAAAAATTTTTTTGTATATATATTTTATATTTTTTTTAAAGCTGGAGCCAGGGTATCTATTTTCTAAACTAACCATGGAATTAAGCGCGAAATCCTTTCACATGGCTTAGGAACAGACGTTGCAAACTGGATTTGTCTAATTTTAATAACTGACATATAAACGCTTGAATAATCTCGGATATTCTATGAGCTCCGTGACGGAGTGTTAGGCTGCAACTTTGCCAGCTGCAACTAGCCTTACTAAATCAAAGTTGGCATCTAGTAACTTAAAATCACCGAGCCAGAATAGAAATTGCTATAAAAAGGCACAGCAGGGAAATGGAGTATTTTGTCCTTATTGCACACTCGTTTTGTGTTTCCTCTTAACCTTACCTCGTTTACTAAGGTATTTAGTTTAATATCAATGGAAAGAGCGCAGTATTTATTTATATAACTTTGCTATTTTTATTTAAATATTTTAAGTAGAGTTATATATATATATATAATGATTTTATCTTTCATGCTTGGTATGCTCTGCTCGGAATTGTTTTCCTCCCATATTTGGTATTGACCTTTGTTTTTGAGAACGCTATGTCTGCAGCAATACAAATATAGAATAGTTTGTTGTCATATTCTTCTAAATTGATTGTTTCCTAACTCAGCTCTAGAATTAAACACATTTTTAAGGAGGTTGTTTTTAATTCTAGACCATCCTTTGTCCTCTACGCGCTTGGAACTCACTGTTTCAAGCCCGTAGGTCCTACTCAGCTCAGTCTGTTTCTTTCAGGTATATATATATTATTTTTTTTCGATTTTTTAGAATTAAAGTGGTCAAATGGATGATGCACATCGAGCGTCGCTGTTAAGGTCACGGTAGTGTGGGACTCATAAATTCACTAAACTCTGGCCATCCTTTGCCCCTTGTCGGATATGGCCGCAGCACTGCCTCCTTGTGATTACTTTAACTGGCCACTTGAACTTGCCTTAAGGCTGCTCGACTATGTGTAGCGACTATTTTGCTTCTAAGACTAATCTTGCGAATTTTCTCACTATAGACCAGGAAATCATGATCCTTAAAGAAATCCTCTAGCAGGGCTTGGCGGAGTTTCAGAGTATTTCCCAGTCGTAGGTTCCAAGAGAGTAGTTCTCGCTCACTATTAAAAAAAAGTACAGCGTTCGTAACTGTGCCGTACGTCGTCAGCCTCTACTGAGTTACACGTGCGGCATAAGGGAGAGTCAGCTTTGCCAATGCGGTGTAGGTATTGCTAAACCAGCCATCGTGTGTGTTTTGTGTATCTATTCTGCTGATTTTTCGTCTTTCCGTTCCGGGGTTGAATGAGGGACACCTTGAAGCTAGTCCTTCGACTCTTAAATACGAAAAAAAAATCTGTCTAGAAAGGGCTTACATGGCGGGTAGTCGTACGCATATATGATATCGACTACTGATGGTAGAAGCCGACGCCGAGAGTCGGTTGCTCCTCTAGTCCGCGGGGTATATATATATATATATATATAATATTGGTAGGCAAGTTGGTGGTGCACTCTGCAATCGGTACCCTACCGCCTCTCTGGACGTAGATACTCAGGTACGAACGTATATTTAACCTGCCACCCCTCTTTCTTTCTCTTGCTTGCTTCTTTTCTCTCGCGCTCTATGTGTGGCTGTGACATTTTCAGACGATTACGACCAACGTCCGGAAGATATCGCAAAATGTCAACTCGATGCAACAGATGATCATGCAGCTGCAGTCGGCGCCCTCGTCCGACAACGAGACGCTCCGGCAGCAGCTGAGCAAGACGCAGAACTACACCGGACAGCTGGTAAAAGACACCAGTAAGCTGCTTAAGGATCTGTCGGCGAGCGGCACCGGCGCCAAGAACAAGATACTCATGGATCGTCTAACAAGCGACTTTTCCGATGCCCTGAAAGCGTTCCAGTCGGTTCAGCACAAAGAGGTCGATCAGGAGCGCGCCGAAGTACGGCGAGCCCGGGCGGCTACTCAGCGAAGTAACCTCATCGAGCTTGGAGGTCAGCTGCCGCCCCCCGCCCGGTGGGCGGGTGAATCAACAGCAACAGCAACAGCTGCAGCTGCAGCAGCAGCAGCTTCAAGCTCCGATGGGCGGCTACCAGCAGCAGGCCCTCATGATGGAAGAAGAGTCGAACCTGGAGATGCTGCGCGAACGTGAGGAGTCGGTGAGAAAACTCGAGCAGAACATTGTGGACGTGAACGGCATCTTCAAGGACCTCGCGACGATGGTGCACGAACAGGGAGAGGTCATCGATTCGATCGAGGCCAACGTTGACAGCGCCACTATCCGCGTGACGGAAGGCGCCGACCAGCTGAGAGAGGCACACCACTACCAGGAGCGGGCACGAAGGAAGCAGATTTGCCTGATCGGTGGGGGCGTTCTTGTACTGGCAATCATTATCATTATTATCTATTTGACTTCAAAGTAGAAAGAACAACGGCGCAAATTCGTAGCCAGCCTGTAGCGAGTCGGGCAGGCCAATGTGCGCCAAGCCAGACGTGCCCAGTGTTAGCCAGGACACGGCCCTGCGTGCAGTCTGGTGGGTTCCGGGCGGGGAGGGAGTGTCAGCACGTAGTCGGGCATGGTGGGTGACACTGGGGGCACGCTAGTGACCATTGGCTGGATGCTTTTAGGTGACGGGGAGCAAGTCAGGTACATTGTTGGATGCGTCCATGCCAGATTTGAGAATGTCTGGAAGACATGCAAGTTGACCCACTGAAACGTGCTACAGGTTTACACAATGTAGAGGTCCGTGCGTATATGTAATGTGACACCCATCTAGGACTGAGTCATTTCGTGCAATGACTGGCCACTTATATTGGATACATCATATGGGGCTCGCTGACTGTATATATATATATATGTATGTATATATATATATATATATATATATATATATATATATATATATAATACAAAGTTGTCAAAATTGGGGAATATTCAAATAGGATTGTCCTACAGATATTTTGTTTCGTTGTTGCGATTGAAACAAGTTGTTGCCAGAGCGAGCCTTCGATGCAACTTAACACACAATGGGTTGGTGTTCGGACATCAAGACAGTCATATCAAGGCCAATTGTCCGAACTCCAGAATGTGAAGAAAACTTTATATATATATATATATATATATACTGTATGTTGTACATACTTCCACTATAGGGTTTTTTGGCTTTTTTTCATGAACTGAGTGAAAACATGGTGTAACCGGTTAGATACTACATGCCGATTTTTCGGCTGAATTTGGGCTGAATCAATGAAGTATTATTAGTAGTGTCATAAACCATAATATTGTCAGTTTAAGAAACATAATATAATATTGACCGTTATTATTATTATATAACGTTAACCTGCGCACGAAGAGGAAACTAACCGTAATAATTGACGCAACGGTTTGATGTAAATGATGCTCTCGTAACATGACCACTATCAATGCTGCTAAGTTACTGCTACTATTATTACCGATATGGTGTCACTTATGATATGCGTCAATGTCTTGAAATAAATAGCCAGATATTCTTTACGATACGCGTCCTCCATTGTAAATCTTGTCGTGATTATTGTTTTCAATTTTTCCTTCCTAGATTTCCACATTACATTCGCTTGCTACTTGCTTTTGACAAATCGCAAGCATTGGTAGCAGGTTGGGGGGCGGATCTTCGCTAGGCCCGATAGCATTTGCTTTCAACCATGTAACACCATAGCCTCAATTTAAATGTATATGCATATTTCGATGGCCTTCTCCCTGCATTTTTGGACATTTGCAGTTGCTTAGCGCCGCTTTCCTATACCCTAAATATGCGTACGATTAGGGCACTAAGCGATATTTGCGTTCGACGTCTCTTATTAAGGTTACATTCAGTTGTGCTTTCCGGGATCAGGCCAGCTGCCCGCTTACTACTTCCTAAATCAGTTGTTCCTTTACGCTATTACGTACTCCGTTGGCTAACTTCGCTTGTTTTCTGTCACACCTTTAATAGTAAATAATAATAATAATATATTGGGTTTGTGCTTTATATATTGTAGTCAATTTTCTACTTCAATCAGATGATGGTTTCAGTTTTGGCGAGGCCTTACTGTACCGCGAAAATTTTGATAAAAAAAACAACTAAATTCTGAGAACAAATTTGGAAGGATTCAATGATAGAATGCACATGGGAAAATGCCCTTCCAGCTCGGAAAATTTGGTGGTGAAGACTTTAATTTGGACACTGCACATAGACCCGGAGAACCTTTAGAGCTAGAGATGCTCTGCGCTCGAAGATGCACAGCTGGGTTGGTATTTTTTAAGCGAGATTAAGGTTATTTTTTCAAGCGAGGTTAAGATTAGCGTTTTCATTTCAGAGCGCCTAGCTCCTACGTACGGTTCGCAACTACTTCTAAGATTTGTAAGCTAGAACCCTTATTTATAGATCCATTGCTTACCTGCAATATATCACGTCAATGCTATAAAATATGTAGTCAACGAATGTTAGGATTTCGCACAGTCAATTTAAGCTAGAAATGCATACCAAAATGTATGTTTGATTTTCCCATCCACGGGACAGACACAAGGTGAATTCTAGCGATTCTGATATTAAGTTCATGGGTTCGACTCCGGGGTGACGCTGCATACCCTCTCGAGGGGAACGAAGCAAGCGTAATTGGCTCATCACGAACGCTTCACAAAAAGCATTTTCTCTGTCTACGGTGTTTACTCACACTATTGAGCAAATCGGGAATAGAATGACCTATAGTGAGTGCCCTAAGGTAGTGGTTTATATAAAAAATAACTTAAGACGCTCATAGACAAGACCCACTATAACCGTCGCGACGCTGAATGGTTACCAGCCACTCTAGGGATTGAGACAAAATGCATCTACGTCAGAGATTTTCTTTGCGTTCTAACCAAGCCTGGCGAGTTTCCAAAACATTCGAATTCGCACGTTCTAATAAAGTTTGGGTTTCGTTGTACTTTTATTGACCCTATTTCGCTTTTTGAATTGTGCGAAAAATTTTACTGATACCGGTCGATGTGCACTCGCGCACTACTCATACTTAATAGAAACCACAAGTTTACGACATACCAAGTAAAAACAACAGTATTTATGGCACCAAACAGCTTTCCTCAGTTTCCACCTTACCGAGTCATTGGAACACGCTAATGGAGGAGAGTGAACAAGGGTCAATAAAGGAAGAAGAGAATTGTGAATTAAATACGGAGCGAATTAGGGTCAACGTGTCGTTAGTGTCACACGCTATTCCACAAACTTCGATGAGATTATTAACCCTTGATTAACAATGGTATTGACTTGGTTTGTTATTTATTATAAGTCTTCCTTCGTTGAGATACGCATAGAATATGAACGTTTG
The DNA here is from genome assembly GCA_003439945.1 of Dermanyssus gallinae. Classification (NCBI taxonomy): domain Eukaryota; kingdom Metazoa; phylum Arthropoda; class Arachnida; order Mesostigmata; family Dermanyssidae; genus Dermanyssus; species Dermanyssus gallinae. The sequence goes on along the minus strand of QVRM01005624.1, from coordinate 4,561 downwards.
TGACAGGTTTTCTTCTGCCGACTGCTACAGTTCAGCCCACGCACCTACAGTATTACAAAAGAAGCCGCCTTCACGTCGCAATCAGCAGGAGACAGTTGTCTAGACATTAAAAACATTTTTAAAGAGGTTGTTTTTAATTCTAGACCATCCTCCGTCCTCTACGGGCTTGGAACTTAACCTGAGGCATATCTTCAATGAACCGAGGGCCGGACATGTTAAGATATGTCCGGCCGTCTGTGCTGAGACATCTGAGAGATTACTACGCATATGTCCCTAGAGACACTGTGTCCCGCATCTATAGCCCGTGACTTCCTTCATGTGGTTTGCAAGACCCCTGAGCAAAAGTTACGCGTACATACAAAAATACGTTAAGTTACCCGTGCAGTTCTTTGACAGGCACTTGACATTTAAGATGTTTCTCTCGATTCTTCGAGTCTGCACTTCTGAGCCTCCGATTCATTACTGTTGTCGCCGCTGCAAGAATTGCCGTTATTGCGTTAGTCAGTCGTTGCCATTTTTAGCACTGCGGGGGCGACGGCGGATCCCGTCACTGACGCCATCCTGTTTGACACAAGAAGTGACACTCAACTCTAGAAAAAAAAGAAAACATTTAGGCCTATTCGCCTTCCATTATCAATTCCATTGTACCACAAGCGCGACACCGTTTTCCACAATTACGTGTTAACTGATCGTCACGCTTGCATTGCGAGGAGGGAGATGTATTTTAATAAATTGTACACCACACACCCTTATCTTTGCCTAAAGCTTAGCCGATGCCGCGCTATCTTCGAACCCGGCATTTGCCCTGGTACAACAACGTTCATAACAGCAAAACGATTGGGAAAGAAAAACTTACTTCATCGCTAGTATATTTTTGTGCAGAGGAGTCACTGGAAAATGTAATTTGCACACGCGGACACCACTGCAGGAAACTCGTCTGCAAGTGTGGGCCGGCAATGTGGGACTCCAACCCACTAAAAACCAGTCATCTTCATATCCTACCAACCGACCGGGAATTGCATGTGCAAATACTTTAAACAATTGGGGGAGGTGTGAGTCTACTTGCTAGCTTCTTCCCCGGAAACTCGAGGTATGCATATAGAGCGACGGTTTTTTGCCATTGATTTGCCGTGAGTATGTTCTTAAAAAGTTCGTAACCTCTAGCTTCTGGGGCGAAGACTATCACATTAGTTTGCAGATGCTGGTCAGGCCCGCCCCCAGCGTGTTCGGTGTTGGTCCTGTCAAAAACGTAGCGGAGACAGGCTGCTCCGCCCATGCTGGACACCTTAGAATCGTGTGTTCTGGGTTGCCCCCCGCAAGTTCATCGTCACATTGGACGCATGTGGGTCTGAAAGCCCTCCCGATCCCGAACGGGTAGGACTGGAAGTCCCCGTGTTCCATCAGGACCTGGGTAGTATGGAAGGTTAGATCTCCCCCGGGCCAATACTTTGATGTTTGGTATAAGCTTTCCGGACACTGGCGTTTGAAGCACCCTCCTCCAGGCTGTCTCACTCCTCCTGCCATAGGGCGATGCTCCGTGGACGTTCGTCTTCTATCTTGAGTGCAGGGTCCTTCTACCATCGGCAAGGCTTTTTTCGCTAGATCCTAGGGAAATGTTCAGGCAAGTAGATGTGCCGCCGCTGTGGTCGCCGCCCGGTACGTTATGATCACCCTGAGGGCTCCGACCCTCTGAGCTCGGCGCAGGCGACTTCAGTTTATTGAGGTTGTTAAGGTGTTAACAGGCTAGGTCGGAGCCCCGTATAGGGCTATTGACTTGGTCACGGACATAGTGATGCGTCGCTTGGAGTGCCGGAGCCCACAGGTATGCCTATATAAAAAAAATATTTTCTGGGCTGACTTTCAGCCAAGATTTAACGTACTGCTTTTCGCATTGCTTCATAGACGGACCTCCATAAATACAAATGTGCAACGGTGGGGCTCGAATCCGCGCACCTATGTGTCTCTTCGGGTCGCGATACGCAGACGAATGCACCACGCCACCGGGCTCGACGCCCACAATTATTAGGCACGAACTGTGCGAAGTGATTGGGAATTTTGACGGCGCTCTCCGTTGCCCGGCGCAAGTGATGAAGGTGCCTTGAAGACCTCGATCAAGAAATACTCCGAGGTATCTTGCCATGTTGCCACCATATTGATCTCTTTCGTTATTGAGGCGTAACTGAAGAACAGGGCACTTCCTCCGGCAAACCAAAAGAATTGCCTCGCTCTTGCCAGTACTACTCATCACTAGTGTTGCCCCTTCTTCTACTACTACTACTACTACTACTAGGGCTACGACAATGCTTATTTGAGCGCGACCGTAAGCGCCAAGAAACATCGTGGCGTACGCACTTTACTATAGCAGGCACGATCTACCCCACCTGGTAGCATTCTATCAGGGCTAGGGAGCATGTGATGCAAACAGCATTCGTTTATGACTGTTTACCTACCACTGTTCGCCCACTTCCTACCTGCTGTTGAATAGCTAGATAACGTGGACAGAGGTTAGGGGAGCAAAGCGAAGAGACAATGTCTGCGAGAGATAGAGAGAGAGAGAGAGATAAGAAAGAAGAGAGAAAGGGTCAGAGAACGAATGGCTAGAAGAAAGTGAGACGCAGAGAGAGAGAGAGAGAAAGTGGAAATGTGCGAGATTGAGAAACAGGTAAGTGAGTAAGTGGCACGGCAGCAGTGGTTATTATGGCTCCGGTGCGTGAAGGAGCGACCAAATTGTTGCCTCATGCTTGTTTGCCTTCGTCGTTGTCGCCTCTGCACTGGCTGTCATGTTCGGCAACGTCCGTCATAATCATCATCATCAGCGTCATCACGTCATCAACTGTAAACTACGGCTGAAAGTAGCCGCCCTTATAACTATGATCTCTGGCTATGTGACCGTTCGCCGCGCCACCTCCACCGCGACGTTCATTTTTGTTTAGATTTGCCATACATGTTTTTAATTAACTTTTTTTTGTTTAATTATCTAATTCACCATTTTCACCATTAGCACTACGGTCAGCATTGCGGATGCTGGTGATGGTGGTGGTGGCGGTGCTGCTGTTGCTGCTCACAGACTGACTAGAATAATTCAGCAAAATAAGCTGTCCTATTCATTTAGCCATGGCCAGATCATCATGTCCAGCGCGCTACCGAGCCGCAACGCAACGCGACGCAGATCGCATCGTATCATCGCATTGCGGCCAGTAACGCGCTAAAGCCACCCCGACGGCAGTCATCAGTTAGTAAGTGAGCTGTGGTACAAAGTCCACACCCATCAACATCACCATTATGCAGCTCACCGGCCATCGTCATCAACATCGTTATTGCTGTTGTCGCTATTGTTGTTGCTGTTGTTGTTGTAGTTGTTGTTGTCGCTATTGTTGTTGTTGCTGTTGTTGTTGTTGTTGTTGCTGCTGCTATTGACTCGGTGTAGGCGGTGGTGGCGGCGGCGACCCTCTAAGTCCTCGAGGAGGGGGGGAGAACAAAGCCATTGTCTTCAAACATTGTCGTTACTATTGTCCTCGTCCTGTGTGCTCGTAGATCCACCGACTTTCCCTAGCCGAACTCACTACGGCCAACTTGAGGGGACCGCGCGCGTACGGCTGACGGAAAGCGGGGAAATGCAGCAGCAACAACAACAATCGCAATAGCAACAACAACAACAATCGCAATAGCAACAACACAGCAACCATGAACGTTGTATATAGAGCTGACTGTTGATGAGTGTGCAGCGAGCGACAGCGGTGGAAACAACAAACATGCGACCGAGCTAGCGATGAAGCGACCAAGCGATTGACCAACTTTGCAGTACCGGCGGAGAGCGGACTAGTCCCCTCACGGGGACGGCAAAATTTCGTTGCGCATACTTGTAGTCGTTGTAGTAGTAGTAGTAGTAGTGTAGTAGCAGTCGTAATCTTAGCAGCAGCAGCAGCAGTAATCCATAGTCTATATTTCGCAGACGAAGCACTATTCCTCTTGCTGTTGTGGTAGCTGTAGGAGTAAGACAGCGGTGGGCTTGGGAAACGGAAAGTGTCAGTCAACAAGCCCAGCTGCGGCAACGGCGACAACAGCAACAACAACAACAACAACAACAACAACAGCAACAACAGTAGTAACAATAACAGCAACAACAACAGCAACAACAACAACAACAGTAGCAACAATAACAGCAACAACAACAGCAACAACAACAACAGTAGCAACAATAACAGCAACAACAACAACAGCAACAACAACAGTAGCAACAATAACAGCAACAACACAACAACAACAACCAACAACAACACAAAACAACAACAACAACACAACAACAACAACAACAACAACAACAGCAACAACAACAACAACAGTAGCAGCAACAGCCACGCTAGTTCTGCCCGCACTGTAATGACACATAATTCTTGCTGCTGAAAAGAAAGAGAACGGGAATAAGGGATTTTGCTATTGCTACCTCCACCACGCTCACACCATCGCTGCCACAGCGCTGCATCGGCGTCGCCTCGCCACCGGCCCACTCGCCACCCCCGGCCCTCGGCCCTCCTAGCCTCCTAGGCTGACGCACGGCACG